>JAOANJ010000001.1:20291782-20303983 GCA_026413345.1 Ariopsis seemanni | reverse complement strand
GTCACACATTGGCATTTCAGCCTTGCATATGTATGGCATATCAGGATACATGGCAGTAAGAAAGGAACGTCACAGCACTGCCAGCTTATGTAGCTAATACTCTAGGATACGTAACACGAGCTCCTTGTATGCCAAGGTGCAACGTATTTTTAAGTCCACACTTAAAAATCCATAGCACATACATAGCAGCTTTAATACATCACACATACGTCACGTGTACACCGTAAAAACAAAAGCTACGCAGCAGTGACGCAGCGGGAATGTTGCTTGAACACCTATTACGCCGTGCGAACGCTTTAGTTGACACACGATGTAACTGTGGCATGCACTGTAAATAAAAAAGGCTTAGACATGTCTTATTTAAATTTTGTAAAGCAAACAAGCGACCCTTACCATGACAGGCTGCTCTCTGAGCTTTGAGTCCCTTGAAGCCATTTAATTCATCAAATAGCCAGTCTTAATAATTGCACGCGCACAGTCCAGAGTGCACCCAAGAGTCCTGCACGAGGAAGGAGTTTTTGTCGAATATTTCTTGTATTTTACATGAATACTAGGAACCCATCGTTTTGAACACACTCACCAAGAAAGGTGAGTCTGGGGTGATCTTTACTCACCATTAGATTTCACAACTTGCGTTTGGCGAGTGACGGGTGCACTGTAAATAATAAAGGGCTTAGACGTTTTATTTTAATATCCCTAAATGTAACACTTAGAAGACATGTCTTGTGTCTACTGATAGACGTCAGTGTCTTTTTAATAGACACACGTTTTCTTGCATTCTCCATATACACCCATGTCTTTCTAGAAGACACTGAAGTGTTTCATGTAAATACCCTAGACATATCTTTTTTTTTTTTTTATAAACAGTGTACAAAGCGTTGCTGATATGGCGCAGTTTTGCAGCAGCAATGTCACATGTAAGAATGAAATGCCACGCCAACGAAATGGTTATGCCGCAGCAACGCATCATACGCCACGCATATGCCTCAGTATGCCATAACTTTACGTCCCTTGAACCCTATACAAACCCCAGATACACCACAGAAATGTCACACATATGCCGTGTATGTCACAGGACTTTAATTTTGGACAAAATACGCCTCATTTCTTGGCGTTTGACCCATACGCCACTTACGCGGAAAGATACAAGACAGTGTGACACAGGCTTTATGTGCTGGATTGTCTCGGGAGCATCTTTGCACAGTCTGCACCTGGGGTCCTGCCTTGTGTGGTAGACCATGGCCTCTATCGATTTTGTGCTTAGGGGCTGTTCCTGTGTAGCTATGATTAGTGCCGTCTTTCAGTCCAGCTTTATCCAGCCACTGGTAGGATTCTTCAATAATCAGCCACTTCTTCTATCTGCCGGTGGTACATCCCATGCAGTGGTTTGTCTTTCCATGATGGTTCCTCTTGCACTTCCTTCTCAGGTTTCTGCCTGAGGTATTCACTTTTAAAGTACTTAATGGTCTAGCTCCATCTTGCATTACTGAGCTCTTACCTCTACGTTCCGCTCTTGTGTGTCTTAGGTCATCCTCACAGAATCTACTTGCTGTCCCTCGTACCCGCCTTAAGACCAGAGGGGACCAAGCTTTCTCTGTAGCTGCTCCCAGACTCTGGAACTCTCTTCCCCCTCATATCAAGTCATGTCTCACCATTTCTAGTTTTAAATCTTCTCAAGACCCATTTCTTCTCCCTTGCTTCTAACTCAGTTTGAGGCCCCTTTTATTTTATTTTTATTATTGTTTTTACTTATTTATTCATCTATCTATTTTTACCTCTTCTCTTTTTTAGTGATTTTTCCTTTTTTACAACTTTCCACTGCCTTTATTATTATTTGCTCTTGTACTATTGTCATTGTTGTTATTATATATTCTCTTATGTATTTATTCCAGCTGTAATTCTGTGGTCCCTCAGCTCTGAGTTATAAGCCTAGCTAGGTTATGTCTTTAAGTTTATTACTAGCTATGCCTGTAAAGCACTTTGGGTCAACTCCTGTAGTTTTTTAAATGTGCTATATAAATAAATTGACTTGACTTGACCTGACCTATGCACACTCCAGATTTAGTTTTTTTTTTTCCTTTATCTTAATTATTGTTTGTGTCACAATAAAAACAACAATTTGCACCTTTAAAGTGATAGGCCTGTTGTGTAAATCAATTGCTGCTAACCCCCCAACAATAAATTTTAATTCCAGCTTGTAATGCAACAAAACAGGACAAACACCAAGGGGGATGAATACTTTTGCAAGACACTGTCGATGTAAATACCGTATCCGGAAAACGAAAGCTGAAATTCTGATCTCAAAGCCAAATGTCTTCAGTGTAAACCAAAGAACTGGCCTTGCTGTTCCAATACCTTTGGAGGTGACTGTGCTTAGACATCTATTCGTTAAGATTGTACTTTATATTAAGTTACTTTCGAACTTTGCCTTGATGTCTCCCTGCAAAAATCATGTTTCATAAGGAGACAGTTTTACAAAGTTTAACATGGTGGTGAAAAAAACAGTCAGTCTACCTAAAAATGTGTAAACACTGCTAGCTAAGCACAAGTTTTTTCCACACAGTGAAGGTCACACTGATCACGTTGTTGGGCAGCTTATGTGTCATACGTAGCAAAATAGACATAATCAATTCAGTTTGTAATCAGATACTGGCTGTAGAATGCCTGTGGCGCTCCTGCTCCATCACATCATCATCAAAACAGTGAACCACATTCAGAAAGACACGAATAAAACAAACTGGTGAACAGACAGATGTCACTGCGATTATTTTCCCACTGATTTAAAAGTGAGGGAAGTGATGGTGATGAGGCTTGTGTTTAAATCCCAGAGGAGCTTTCACCCCAGGTGAAGAAACTGAGATGGATGTGGATGATACACACGAAAGTGGAGTGCGATAATATGGAGGTCGAAGAGTTACTCCAGGTTAAGATGGAGCTCTTGGCAAGATGAAGATTGTTAGTGATAGTGGTGAGTGCAAAACTTTTGGCACTCAGCAGAGGGCACTGTTTCTCTACAGTGAGGTTTTAAAAGAAAACAAACATCAAATCAGTTGGATCAAACAGCCACCGCAAGTGCATTTGGTTATTTTTTAGGGGAAAAGATAATACTTTGAGATATCATTTCTCATAACAGTTAATTAAAACATGATTGTAAGTGTTTGTTCCATTATATTTGCTAAAATTTGGGTCAGTTATGTTATTTTTATCAGTCTCCAGAACAGTTCTGCCTCTTTTCCCATTAAATGTCAAGCTGTTAAACTGTTACTAAAGACCTACTTTTGCATTAAAGGAAAGTGAAAATTAATGAAATAAAAGAGAAAAAAAAACCCAGGATGAAACATCTTGAACCACATTGTCACCCTTTAATCACTGTGGAATAAAGCTGTCATTGTCTGAACTGGACAACTGTAAATATCTGAACATCGACTGTGCATTTCCTCTGCTTTGGATCAAGCAGTAATGTTTCATACAAAAGGAGCATGGCCAGACATTGCTCGTCATCACAAACAAAATCAAACAAATGAATGCTGTCGACATCATAAATACTTGTGCAGAAATTCTTGTGTTTATAGTTACAGTAGTGTAGGATAGGAGAGGGATGATCAACCGGACTTCATGGTTCATTTTGTGTGTGTGTGTGTGTGTGTATCTCGATCAGCCATAACATTAAAAACACTGACTGGTGAAGTGAATAACATTGATTATCTCATTACAATGACACCTGTCAAGGGGTAGGATATATTAGGCAGCAAGAGAACAGTCGGTTCTTGAAGTTGATGTGTTGGAAGTAAAAAAAAATGGACAAACGTAAGGATCTGAGCGACGTTAACAAGGGCCAAATTGTGATGGCTAGATGACTGAGTCTGATCATCTCCAAATCAGCACATCTTGTGGTGTGTTCCCAGTATGCAGTGGTTAGTACCTACCAAAAGTGGTCCAAGTAAGGATAACCGGTGAACTGGCAACAGGGTCATGGGTGTCGAAGACTCATTGATTCGCATGGGCCACGAAAGCTAGCCCATATGGTCCAATCCCACAGAAGAGCTACTGTCTAACTTTTTCAGCAGTTTGTGCAACAGTAGTTCTTCCGTGGGATTGGACCATATGGGCTAGCCTTCGTGCCCCATGCGAATCGGTGAGTCTTCGACACCCATGACCCTGTCACCAGTTCACCGGTTGTCCTTCCTTGGACCACTTTTGTTAGGTACTAACCACTGCAGACCAGGAACACCCCAAAAGATGTGCTGTTTTGGAGATGATCAGCCCCAGTCATCTAGCCATCACAATTTGGCTCTTGTTAAAGTCACTCAGATCTCCATGTTTGCCCATTTTTCCTGCTTCCAACACATCAACTTCAAGAACTGACTGTTCTATTGCTGTCTAATATATCCCACCCCTTGACAGGTGTCATTGTAATGAGATAATCAATGTTATTCACTTCACCTGTCCGTGGCCATAATGTTATGGCTGATCGGTATATATCGCAATAAGTTACATCCTGAAATTGAAAATAAATGGCCAAATTAAATAAGTACTTTTTAAAAATACTGCAACAAACATGAGCATGAAAAGAAAATGCACGGCAATATCCTCCTTCCCTTTCCCACCACATACAGACTTTATGTCACCCATACAAAACGGTACCAGAGTTTATACACCTATGACATTGCATATTAAAAAATAGTGCCTCTAAAATGGCCCGCAAACTTCAACCACTTGTCACTCGGAAGCCATTTTGTTCATCTAGTCATGTTATTAATCTAATACACACTCAAATCTGATTTAAAAAAATCTGTCTGTATAGAGATGTATTAGTGTGTGCATCTGTAACTCTATTTTAAACATTTCTAGGATAAAAGGTCTCAGCTGTGGAGCAACATTCGGGTTCAGAGGTCCACGCTCCTGGAAAGGTAATATCTTCTTTCTGCAGTGTATGCAAGATCAAAAATAACAACCAAAGATATTGACATTCCAAGAAGATGAAGTTAGTGTGTGTAGAATTTTTGTATTTATATTCCATGTCAGGGTTCATAAACGTTTAGGACGGCAGCACAGTAGAGCTCAGAGCATAGAAGAAAAGCAGTTAGCACGCGACATTGCTTTGGTACAAATCGATATCTTCATTGTCCTCTGCACAGAGGTTTCCGACGACAGCTGGAAAACATCTACCGAGATGTGCATGTGTGGTTGAATGATATTTAATACAATAGAAATCTGTCCTTTCTGTCTTTCATGATTTCTAACTACAGCTCCCTTTTTAAGCATCCTCCATGTGCACATTGCAAAGGGGGAAAGAGCAGCAAAAGGGGGCAGTAAGCGATGAAAACACTGCCCTGCAAAGCAAAAGATCCCTGTTTCCCCCCCTCAACACATCCTCCTACGAGCACTGAACATAACCAGGAGGAATGCACATGAGGCCGACGTCTCAGAAAATCACGAGCTCACTCTTCTTCCTCGTCCTCCTCTCTCAGTTCAACGACATCATCTATCCGGCGGCCAGAGCGCACTTCATTCATCGGAGCTGAGTCCTCCCCCTCGATGGTCGCCTCCCCGTCACAATCTTTCTTCTTTTTCTGGGAAGAGGAAAATAAAATCCATTTTTAAAAACTGTTAAAACCTTACTAAAAATGTATCAGCCTGAAGGGTGTAGAAATGGAAGAGGGAGGAATGCTGGCTGAGGGAAAACTCAAATTTCATCAAACTAGGTCAAGGTCAAGGTTCTTTATTGTCATTTGCATGTTTCACACGTAAACAAAATTTGTGCCTCAGGGCCAGCAGCATATATAAATAGAAGAATTAAAAATAAATATAAAAATAGAATAGAAAATAGTGCAACCGTGATTAAAAAGTGTTCAGGTGAACAGTGAAAACTTCAATATGTGCAAAATGAGGGGATTGGGGGGACAGCATCAGAGCTTAGGCTTAGCGTTCATTAGTCTCACAGCTTCTGGGAAGAAGCTGCACTGGAGCCTTGATGTTTTAGCCCTGATGCTGCAGAGTCTTTTTCCTGAGGGGAGGAGGCTGAATAGTCTGTGTGCTGGGTGGGTGGCGTCACCCATAATGCGGGCTGCTCTGCTCTTCCACCGACTGTTGTAGATGTCTTCTATGGATGGCAGGCTGCAATGGGTGATCTTCTGTGCTGTGCGCACCAACCTCTGCAGAGCCTTCCTGTCCACACCCGAGCAGTTTCCATACCAGGTGATGGAGGAGGTCAGTGTGCTCTCTACCACACACCTGTAGAAGGCTCTCAGGACCACAGGGCTCAGTCCAGCCTGCCTTATCCTCCTCAAAAAGTAGAGGCGTTGGTGGGCCTTCTTGACCACGCTGGCTGTGTTCGTGGTCCACTTCAAGTCACTAGAGATGTAGACCCCCAACTACTTGATGCTGTGGACCATCTCTACAGCTTCTCCTCCAATGTAGAGGGGGGAGGGGCATGGTCACCTCTCCTGAAGTCCACAACCATCTCCTTTGTTTTCCCCACATTGATGCAGAGATTGTTGTCCCTGCACCAGTCCACCAGTCTGTACACTGTCTGTACGCTGATTTGTCGTCGCCACCACCATGTCATCCGCGAACTTCACAATACGACTGCCTGGATGTTTAGCAGAGCAGTCATATGTGAGCAGAGTGTAGAGCAGGGGGCTAAGGATGCAACCCTGGGGGGAGCCGGTGTTGAGGATGATGGTAGAAGAAGAGACGCCATGGATCCTCACTGTCTGTGGCTTGTGTGTCAGGAAATCCAGTACCCAGTTGCAGAGGGATGGTGGTAATCTAAGCGGCAGCAGTTTGTTGACTAAAGTCTGTGGGTTGATCATGTTGAATGCTGAGCTAAAGTCCAGGAAGAGCAGCCTCACATAGGTGTCTCTGCTCTCCAGGTGGGTGAGAGCAGAGTGGATGACGGATGAGATGGCATCCTCTACAGATCTGCTCCTCCTGTACACGTACTGGTCTGGGTCCACATTTATGTCCACCTTCTCCTTAATGTGGTCCATGACCAGGCGTTTGAAGCATTTCATGACTATCAGGGTGAGAGCCACCGGTCGATAGTCGTTCATGCTCCTCACTGCTGCACACTTGGGCACTGGAATGATGGAAGATCTCTTCAGGCACACTGGCACCACAGCCTGGGAGAGGGAGGTGTTAAAGATGTCCGTCCACACCTCTGTAAGCTCATGTGCGCAGGCCTTCAGGACCCTCCCCGGGATGTTGTCTGGTCCTGCTGCCTTGCAGGGGTTGACGCGCTGCAGAGTTCTCTTCATGTCGTCTGCTGACATGCTGAATGATGGTAGCTCATCCTCTGGGATAGTGAGCCTGGTGCAGGTAGGGGGGTCGACGGGTTCAAAACGGGCATAGAAGGCATTGAGGGCATCTGGCAGGGATGGGTCCCAAGGACACTTGGCGTTCTTCCTGTTGTAGCCTGTGATTGCCTTTATGCCCTGCCACATGCTCCGAGGGTTGTTGGATGCAAAGTGGCCCTGGATTTTGTCAGCATGTGCTCTTTTTGACCGTGTCACACCCGCTTGGAGGTCCTGCCTCGCCGCTCTCAGTCCCAGTCCATCTCCAGACCTGAAAGCAGTGTCACATGCTCTCAGGAGATGCTGAACCTCACCATTCATCCATGGCTTCTGGTTGGGACGTATGGTGATGTTCTTGGTGGTGGTGACGTCATTGATGCATTTCTGGATGAAGCCGGAGACGGCCGCTGCCGGTGGTAGCAGCTTCTCTAAAGACCCGCCAATCCATCCGCTCAAAGCAGTCCTGCAGTGGAGGGACTGCTGGGCTGGGCCACACAGTGATGGTCTTCCATGTTGGGCGGTTGTTTTTCAGCACAGGTTGATGAGCAGGGACCAGCAGGACGGAGATGTGATCAGAGAAGCCCAGGTGGGGACGTGGCACCACAGCATACGCACCCTGCTTGCTGGTGTAGACCTGGTCCAGAGTATTGCCTCCTCTGGTTGCAATGTCTATGTTCTTGTAAAACCGGGGCAGGCAGTCTGTCACACGGGTGTGATTAAAGTCCCCAGCAATCACAAAAAATGCCTCTGGGTGTTGATCCTGCAGCTCGCTGATGTGCACATGCAGCTCCGTCAGCGCCGTACGCACTCGGAGGAATGTAAACAATCACCAGCAGCACTACCAAAAGCACAACAAGAAAGCACAGCAATTCCTCATCTTCTTGTGGAAGTCCAGTCTCAGTCTGAACAGGTTGATCTTGTTATCCAAAGAGCGGACGTTAGACAGGAACAGAGTTGGAAGAGCGGGTCTGTTGTTAGCCCTTAGCCTAGCTAGCAGGCCAGCTCTCTTACCCCTCTTCTGCCTCCGAGCGCACCGTTGTCTCCTTGCATGCTGCTGCTTTGTTTTCCTTTGTCCACTCTCCTTTAGCAGCCCAAAATGTCCTAATGCTGCCTTGACGTCTGGTTTCAGTCCCACATTCAGGTTCCCCAGAATAAATAGGTCCTGTGCACTGTATTTAGCCTCAGTTTGTTGCATGAGTTAATACAAAAGGTAGGAAGGGGTTGTACGCTAACCAGGAGCTAAGAAGCCGCTGCACCACTGCATGCTGCCATCTTACCACCATCTTTTCCATTGTGAGCTGGTATTTAGCAGCCAGAAGTGTGGTGTGTGTGTGTGTGTGTGTGTGTGTGTGAGAGACATGTCACAACGGTTGCACTGGCGTCTAGTGTGACATATTTACACATCAGAAACATCCATCCATCCATTATCTGTAGCCGCTTATCCTGTGCAGGGTCACAGGTGAGCTGAAGCCCATCCCAGCTGAGTATGGGCGAGAGGCGAGGTTAAACCCTGGACAAGTCACCAGGTCATCACAGCATCAGAAACATGAAGACTCCAATCACACCAGCTCTGCTTTAAACACAATGGTGGGTGAACTGAGTGTTGAAGGGGCTTTGTCATTCATCACATTTATACCCTGCTTCAAACACAAGCAGGGAAACCAATCATCATATGGTCATGCGATCACTTCTGTTAAATAATTCAGGTTTAAGAAAGCAACAGCCTCAATATATATATAAAACATCATTGTGTCCTTTAATTGAGCGGCTTTTCAGGGAAAACAAGTCTGTCACAGAAAAATGCACTCGCTTGCACGCACGCACGCACACACACACACACACACACACACACACAGTGAATTAAGAGGAAGAGAGGGGTGGATGGAGTGATTCATGTGAAAAACATGTTTGTGGATCAGAAATATGTTGGAGGAGAAAGTGAAGAGAAACAGGAAGTGATGTGAGGCAGAAAGGCTTGTGGACTTTAGATACCGCAGACGAAGATGTTTGAATTTATTCTGCTCTCAGAAAGAAGAATGTCAGTGTTAAAAGCATCACGCTTCTGTCCCACTGTGCTGCCTGTCTGTTTTACACAGATGTCGATTTCACCTCTGTTACTATTAATCATTCCGGCTCAGAGGCTGAACGACACAGACCCCCATTCAGCATTTGGACAGCTTACATTTCGGACCTGCCTGATCCATCTTGATGCCCTACTTCTGACTGGAGTTTCATCACATCGCTCCGGTGGAGGACGTCCCCATTTGGACAGTTGAAAGTCGCATTTAGAAGACACTCTGGACACTTACAGTTCTGCTCCGATGCTTTAGGACGACAATCACCATGATAACTTTAGGACTGCAGTTGTCATGAACAGTTTTACACTCAAGTCTCCATCAGTGAACTGTTTATGTCTGTTATTAAAAGCACCGTACAAATTAACTGACTTGACTTGAAGCAGAAAGGAGTGGTGCTCAGTAAGTAATTTAATTATAATAACTATAATAGATGTAATTAACTTGTACACTCATGTCTGATATCTTGACTTGACTATATTGAACATGAGGTGGAGTAAAAGTGTTTGATTTCCACTGTGAACAGGATGTGTAAAAGGAACTATTCAGTGTACAGTATTATCTTGTATATACATGGCAATGGCAAACAATGAACCAGGACAGGCTCTTCTTTCAAAAGAAAAGGACTGCCTCAGGATGAGTGATACTTAGTTGATCATTAGCCATGTTGCCGAGCGAAAGCCAATGAGGAACAGACTCATCATTCCAACCTCAATGACGTAAAGAAGGATAGCAACAAACGGGGGATAGTAAAAATACTGTGCTGTTTGTTGCTATCCTTCATTACTTAAGACCACAATAAAGGAGCAAACAGATGTGACAGACAGCAGCACAGGCAAATAAATGAAGCAGGAGAGAGGGAGAACAGTGCCGCCTAGAGGATAGAAAACATCCATGTCGGGAGAGAAAAGGAGTAAGAACAGATCCAGAGGTAAGCAAGGTCAATACTGCAGGGGATAAACTGGGCCATCGTGGTGTAAGCAGGGAGTGTGTGTGTAAGAATGCAGATTAAGGTAACCCTCTTTATACTTCTTCACCACCAGGGCCAGCAACGGCCAGGAGGGGACAGAGACTGAAGAAAACTGCAATAAATTTAAGAGGAGAAAAGCTCAGCAGTGCTCAAGTCAGTAGCATAATAAACTTTCACTGACATTCACTGAGCCTGAAGTTCAAACTGATAAACTTTAGTGTTTTTTGGAAATATACAATTATTCTGAATTTGATGCCTGCAACACGTTCCAAAAGAGTTCAGACAGGGGCATGTTTCGTTTTTACCACTGTGTTACATCACCATTTCTAGGCAGCACTGCATAAAAAACCAACACGTCTGAATAAAGGACATTACGGCATGGGGTCAGGAAAACTTTGGAAAACTGCTGTTGGTAAACGCAGATCATCGCTGTATCTACCATACAAAAGCCAAATATCAACAACATCCAGGACCATCCAGAAGCTCAAATGCCAACATCTGTGATGGTATGGGGGTGTGTTAGTGCCCGTGGCAGGGGTAACCTGCACATTTGTGAAGGTTTCATTAATGCTGAAAGGCACATACAGGTACATATACGTTCTGAAGTAACACATGCTCTCATCAGATGGTGCCTTTTTCAGGGAGATCCCTGTTTATTCCAGCAAGACAACGCCAAGCCACATTCTACATGTTACAACAGCATGGCTTCATAGTAAAAGAGTGCAGGTGCTAAACTGGCCTGCCTGCCTCCCATTGAATATGTGTGGTGCATTATGAAGTGCAAAATATGACAACAGAGATCCAAACTGTTGAGCAACTGAAATCGTATATCAAGCAAGCATGGGAAATAATTTCACTTTCAAACCTTCAAAAATTCATGTCCTCAGTTCACAAACATTTCCTCAGTGTTGTTAAAAGAAAAGGAAATGTAACACGGTGGTAAACACACCCCGCCCCAACTTTTTGTGGAACGTGTTGCAACCATCAAATTCAGAATGATTATTTACATTAAACAATAAATTTTATCAGTTTTAACATCAAATATCTTGTCTTTGTATTGAATTAAATAGAATTTAGGTTGAAAATGATTTTTTAATTATTGCATTCTGTTTTTATCTAAGTTTTGCACAGTATCCCACCTTTTTTGGAATTGGGGTTGTAAATCAGGGGTGGAGCCAAGCCTTTTAAACTAAATCCCTAAACTAGTGTAATGCCACACTCTCAGACTAAAGTGTAAAGTGTTTTGATCGTCTGTGGTGTGGGACCTGGACACCTTTTGTACCTTTAGTATCTTTCACCTGGAAAGGTGTACGGTATGTAGTGTACCTTTAAATCTTTAAACAATAATTAAGGTCCATTTATGAAACTTAAATGATGTTTAAAGCCCTCTGTACCCACACTTTCAGGTGAAGATACACATGAGGATGGATGTTTCCACTCCAGTGACAAGGAAAAGTACAGTTTAACACCCAGACAATTTCATTTTAACATTAAAAAACTAGAATCTTGACTTTATAAAGTATACAAGTGTTTGTGTAATTTATTAGAATAAGCTTCATCTGCATTTTGAAAAAGTACTTTTAGAATATCAGCAATCACATGGGGAAGATCATTTTTTAAATATCTTTTTTAAAGACCTTCTGCAATTGAAGTGCCTTTCTTTGTCTTTCTGTCATGATGTCACACACTCGTGTGATTTACTTTTGTTTCTATAAAACTGAACACATCAATGTGTGAGAGAAAAACTCACTAATGCACTTCCTGTTACAACATCTCATCATCTCATCTCTAGCCGCTTTATCCTGTCCCACAGGGTCGCAGGCAAGCTGGAGCCTATCCCAGCTGACTACGGGCGAAAGGC
>JAOANJ010000001.1:19941432-19952488 GCA_026413345.1 Ariopsis seemanni | reverse complement strand
CGAACAAAACACAAACCAAAAAAAAAAAAAAAAAAAACTGCACAACTTGACAGAGAGAATGGCTTGTCTTTCATCTTGACTCTGCCCCAAGTTTGGCAGTTATAGCACTATGTAACTGGTGATTTCCTGGAGAAAGCTCTCATTATGAGGAGCTAGTTCTCATAAGAGTCTCATGAGAACTAACCCCCCACGAGAACTACATGATGCTTTATGGCATCATGTAACATATTAACCACTATGGAGTATTCAACTAGCTACTAACTTTAAAAGAAGCTAGGTCAATATTTTCAGTATGGACATCATGGCAAAAAGAAGAGTGACCAAGCAAGAGACTGGACAAGAGTAAATCTTGGACTGACTTTTGTCTGTTTGCAAGAGTGAAGAGAGATAAAAAGCTGCAAGACAGATGCCAAACTGGGCTTCTTTCTGTTGAACTCATAAATATTACATTAGTTGCTTTGCTATATATTGTGGTGTTTCACTTACTTGATGTTTGGCTGTGATAAAGTTGTCAAACTGCTAGGTTTTTTTTCATCATAATCTTTGTAAAGTTAATTTAATTGACTAGCAAGATATGTCACTGTTATTGTCTGGTTAGATTAGCTTAGCATGCTACTGTTCCAAGTTGTGTCCAATACTTGTGCAAAATTTGATGACTGCATGTTTACTTCAAGACATAACTTTTCAAGACATAAATTTGTTATGACACCACCAAGTTTTTTCATGGTTAGCACACACATCTGACAAGATTTTTACACTGTGCACATCCTTGGCACAATGAAGGAAAATGTCCATCATGGATTATGACAGCAGGGGCCTGATCAAGTGCCAGTTTGTGAATGGAGGGCGAAGCCAGGGAAGGTGAGTGTCAAAACGGATCCTGTGTATAATTAATGTTCTGTGATTTGCAGTGATTGGTGTGGGCTGATAAGGAGAGGGAGAGTGATTGGTGTGGGCTGATAAGGAGAGGGAGAGCTGAGAGGAGGGGGTCTTCCAACCAGAGTGTATGTGTGTGTATAGGTGTATGTGTGCGCAGGTGCATGACACCTTTTTGGAAAGCTGAAAAGCAAAGTACAATAAATGTAGAAATTGGTACTACTACCCACCTGTCTCTGTGCTTCAGTGTCCACCCCACTCAGGGAACTGGTACACTGGTGCCAAAACCTGGATGCTGAAGCAAACCACTGTCCATGGAGTTCTCGTCGTTCAAGAAGCTCGTCCATACCATCATCACTACCCAGCAGAACCAGCATCAGGCGTTGGTCGCTATGCGCAGTGAGCAGGAGTGGCACTTTGAGGACCTGCTGCAGGCCCAGCAGGAGGACCACCAGGTGCTCCTGCACCTCATCACGCTTGCAGATGCCCTCGTGATACAATCAGTGAGCCATGTCACTCTGACGAATAGGGAGGCGTATGACAGCCCCGAAGCCTTCTTAGCGCTCTTTGAGTGAGACGTGGAGGCATGGGGGTGGCTGAATTAGCAGCGAGCGACTCACCTACTGCTGTTCCTCACCAGGGAGGCACAGCTTGCGGCCCAGCAATTGCCAGTTGACAACAGACTGGACAATATGGACCTCAAGCGCACTATCCTGCAGTGAGTCAGCTGTACCCCTGAGCAACACCATCAGCACTTCTGCATGCTGACCCTGGAGGAAGTTGGCTGGCCGTTTGCATATGACCAGCAGTTCAGGGACACTTGTCTGCAGTGGCCGGGGGCAGAAGATCGTGATGTTAAGGGGGTCATCGATGCAGTCACACTGGAATAATTCATCACTTGGCTGCTGAGAAGGACAGTGGAGTTGGCATCACTGGATTGTGTGATTGAGCTGGCGGAGGACCATCTGGCAGTGGTTCCTTTAACAGGCAGCCATCGTGCCTCTTCTGTTTCTCTCTCTCTCTCTTCCTCTCTCTTGTCCCATCCCTTCCTCCTGTCCCCTCCTTGTACCACGGAAGCGGGGGGCTGACTCCCCCACTGCCAGTGCCCTGAGCCTGTGGGTTCCCTACCCCCTCCTTCCCTTATGTTTCTGTGTCTTCCCCACAGGTAAGCGATCCGCATGCCAGCGATGCAGTGGTGAGGTCTGGGTGGGTGTGCTGGTGTTGCAGGGAGCCTGGCCACTTCCAGGACAAGTGCCAGACAATGGAGGTGGGGGCAGTGGTTCGGACCCCTGACACACCAGAGACAGCCCCTGATCAAGCAGGAACATACCATATACCGTTGAATATCCAAAGGGATACATATCAAGCTTTGGTGGATTCCGGCTGCAATCAAACATCGATCCACCAAAGCCTGGTTCAAGGGGAGGCATTGGGTACAGCATGTTTGGTGAAGGTTCAGTGTGTGCATGGGGGTATTCACAAATACCTACAGGTGCTGGTAAAAACCTAATTTCAGGGAATAAATTACAGTGTTGAGGCGGTTAACCCATGCCTCACCCACCCACTGATTCTGGGGATAGATTGGCCAAGGTTTAGGAGTTTAATAGAGTGAGTGGTGGTAGGTGGGTCCTGTAGTACAGCATTGTGGGGGGATTCTGGGGTGACACTGGCTGAGGAGGCCGTCCCAGAGCTGTCTACCTCAGCCCCACATCCTAGTGACACAGAGAGCGGGGAGCACCCAGGCCCTCCCTGTTCTCTTGGGGATTCTCTCGCAGATTTCCCTTTGGATCAAACACAAGATGACTCTCTGTGGCACTACATTCATGTCATGCTCACTTTGTGAACTCTATGAATTACTTGGGGTTAAATCGATCTGCACCAGCATTTAACACCCACAGACAGACAGCTTGGTCAAGTGATTGAACTGACCACTTAAAATCTTAATTCATAAGTTTGCGCGCAAAGACACTCATAACTAGGATAAATGGCTCAAGCCCGTTATTCGCAGTATGAGAGGTCCCACAAGCCTCCATGGGGTTCTCACCATTTGAGCTACTATATGGGCACAAGCCTCAAGGCATCGTAGATGTCATCCAAGAAAACTGGGAGGAGGAGCATTCTAAAAGTAAACGTGAAATTCAGTACATTCTTGACCTGCGTGCAAAGCTCTACACACTCAGTCACTTAACCCAGAAGAATTTGTGGCAGGCACAAAAGCGTCAGTCCTGGCCGTACAACAGGGGCATGCACCTTAGAGAATTTACACCAGGAGATAAACCTCTCATATTATTACTTACATTGAACTTCAAATTACTCACCAAGTGGCAAGAGCCCTTTGAGGTCACACGGTGAGTTGGGGAGGTCGACTATGAGGTGAAGATAGAGTGATAGAGGCAGGGTGTGGCAAATATACCACCTTAATCTTCTCAAACAATGAAATGAGCGGGTCCCCATGGCATTGGCAATGGTAGTTCTGGAGAGGGTGGAGCTGGGACCAGAGGTAAAAAGAAAATCCACTGCTTGATCCACCCCAGTCCCCTGTGGAGACCACCTCTCACTGGCCCAAGTCACAGAGGTTGCCAGGTGGCAAACAGAGTATTCCAACATGTTCTCACCTTTTCCCGGTCACACTCATCTCATAGAACAACACATCAAGAATGCCCCCAGGGGTGGCGGTGTGTAGCCATCCCTACTGCTTACCCAAACACAAGAAAACTGTACTTCAGGACAAACTCATGGCCATGCTTGGCATGGGAATAACTGAGGAGTCACACAGTGACTGGAGCAGCCCCATAATTTTGGTGCCCAAGACTGACGGGACCCTCTGGTTCTGCATGGACTATTGGAAGGTCAATGCAGTGTCTAAATTTGATGCATATCCAATGCCTTGCATTGATGATCTGCTCAGTCAGTTAGGCGTGGCTCATTTCTATTCAACACTGGATTTGACAAAGGGATATTGGCAGAGTCCCTTGATTCCCCTATCCTGAGATAAAATGACTTTTCCCACCCTGTTCAGTTTACACTAGTTTATCACCCTTTTGTTCAGGTTATTTGGGGCTCCCGCGACATTCTAGCAGCTCATGGACAAAATCCTCCTCCTGCATGCTGCCTATGTTGTGGCCTACCTAGATTACATTATCATATATAGCAATGATTGGCCACGGCACATGAAACACCTCAGGGCTGTCCTAGAGTCGTTGAAACATGTGGGGCTCATGGCTAACCTGAAGAAGTGTGCAATTGGGCAGGTGGAAATATGGTATCTGGGCTTCCACTTGGGTCATGGCCAGGCGCGTCCCCAAATTGACAAGAGCACAGCTGTTGTGACCTTTCTGAAGCCCAAGACCAAAAAGAAGGTGAGACAGTTCCTGGGGCTGGCTGGCTATTATTGTAGGTTTGTTCCTACTTGTTCAGACATCACCAGCCTGCTGACTGATCTCACTATAAAGGGAACATCAGATCCAGTCCACTAGACAGAGCCATGTCAACAGGCCTTCACCCAGGTACAAGCTGCACTGTGTAGTGGGCAACTTTTACACTCCCCTGACTTCTCCTTCCCTATTGTTTTGCAGACTGACATGTTGGACAGGGGGTTGGGGCCTGTTTTGTCCCAGGTGGTGGAGGGGGAAGAGAGCCTGGTGCTGTACGTGAGACGCAAGCTCTCAATGCCAATGACTAAGTAGAACACCATAAAAAAAAAGTGCCTGGCCATCAATTGGGTGGTCCTCACCTTCCGGTACTACCTGCTGGGACATACCTTCACACTCTGTTTGGATCACGCCCCACTTCAGTGGCTCCACCTCATGAAGGATTCCAATGTGTGGATCACCCATTGGTATCGAGCTCTGCAGCGATTTAAGTTGGAGGTGGTCTACAGGCTGGGGGTGCAGATGGTGGTGGCAGACTACCTCTCCCATCGGGGGGGTGTCAGCTGCAGGCTGGACAACTCCACGGCCTGAGTCGGGCGGTGAGGGTATGTGGCAGCAGGGGTGTGGTTGAGCATCGGTTTGTGAATGGAGGGCGAGGCCGGGGAAGGTGAGTGCCAAAACAGATGCACCTGTGTCGAATTAATATTGTGTATTTTGCAGTGATTGGTATGGGCTAATAAAGAGAGAGAGAGCCATGAGGAGGGGGTCTCCTGACCAGAGTGTATGTGTGTGTTTATGTGTGCGTGCGCAGGTGCATAACCTCTTTTTGGAAAGCTGAAAAGCAAAGTACAATAAACATGGAATCTGTACCACTACCCACTTGTCTCTGTACTTCAGTGTCCACCCTACTCAGGGAACTGCTACACGGATTATGACGTTCTACTTTTTGCATACTATGCAGTAAGGCAATATGAGTATTTAGATGTGCACATGGAGCTCGAACTCAGTATGAAGTCTTACCGGTTTCCTACAGTCATGCGTATTCTGAACTGTCTGCAGCCTGCGATTATTGTTTATTTGCCTTGAATGCTAACTTGCTTTTAGATTTCTGGATTTGCCTGTTAGACTCTTGTTTATTTGAGATTACCTGTGTTTGACCTGGTTATAAACCTCTTGTATACACATCCTTACCAGCTGCCTCAGTCTGCCTCATTACAATTTCCTCATAGCACCTGAAAATGACTGTTTGACATACTTGGACCTACCCTGACTGACCTGTTAGGCTACTTAGCATGGTGAAAGATTTGAGAACTCAGGAAAATCATTTCTTCATGAGTTGTGTTTGAGTTTTAAACACCCTGTTGTCACTGCTGGTAGTAATTAGCTAGCAATTTAGTGTTTGTTAGCCTACCACTTTGTACTCTACATACTAACTAGCTAATTAGCAATTAACTATTTTCATTTCAATCATATCAACAAGCAGAAGGAAAACAAGTAGTCTAAACCCAATTCACTGACATTATTTTCTTTCCGACATTTTGAGTTAATTTCTCCTCTTGTGCTTTATTTAAACTGCAGTTTCTGTTTTTGCTTCTACACCAAAAGGAGGGCCCATGTGACTGCCTGATACATAAACCTTTTTAACAAATGATAGAAAAGGGTGTTGTTGTTTTTTTTTGCATATTTCAGCAGGTGGCCCATTGGCGCTAAGCGACCACTTATAGAAAGAAATGGCCTAAAGCAATTTTAAATCCAAATGTGGTACACCTAAAATAGGGTGACCACATTTAGGTGATAAGATTCCTTTAATAAGTATTGTAATTGTTTTGTTAATGTATACATTTATGTTTTCAATTAAAAGTCTCATATTGTCTTGAGGTGCTACATTTATGTTGGAAATGGGGGGGGGGGGGATTTGTGTTTTCACTAGTTGCTCCGGGGAATGGTAAGAGAGTGCAACTGCTACTATTTCCTCAGAGGCAATCTGGAAAGGAAACAAGATGAACTGTCCTCATTCCTCTGCTTTACCTGCTTTATACAGGTCATATATTTGTTGCCACAGTCTCCCATCCCTGGGACCCATAACAAATCCGGGGGCTTGTCCAGGATTGGTGCCACCTTCTGCTTCGGAGCTGATCCATTGATGACATTCGGGATCAAGAATGGAGCTGATGCTGGTAGAGAGAGCAGTTAGCTGGAGCAAAGACTGAGCCATCATTGAGCTGAGTGATCTATCGTGAGGGACAGGGAGGAGCTACAGTCATGGCTGAGAGTGAGAGGAAGAGCCTAGTGTGGGACATTAGGAAAAGCCTGTTCACCTTGTCAGCGGGAGAGCTCTTCCAGATTACCAAAAGTGTAGGCCCAGTTGCAGGCCAGGACCGGCCTGAGCTCGAGGAGGAAGATCAGGAAGGCTGCTTCAACTACATCAGTTTTTTCATGTACAGTAAGCACTTGCTTGAGTCAGAGGACAGTGGGATGGTGGAGTTGTTAATATTAAAGGATGGTATTCATGCTGTTGTTAAGAATCAAGATATACTGCTCTTACCTGATGTTAGAGGTGATGCAGAATTACACACTACACAGACAACCACACAAACAGTGCATACTGCTCACAGCATAGGTGACATTACCATTAGTCCACCTCAGACCTTTCCTGTGACCACTACAGATGACACAGCCAGGCAGTCTCAAGCTGTGCATGCAGCTAGCCATACTGGTCCAGTCTGTGCTGTTTTCCATAGCAAGTGTAGTGATGCTTCCACAGCTAGCCCAGCTGTATCAAATATCACAGACACTGAGTTATAGGAGATGCTAACTAGCTATGAGGAGCTTGGTAGAAAGCTTAGGCAGAGGATTATGGTACCTACTGAAGTCACTACAACACTCTCCAAGGCTACCATTCCAAGCTAGCAAGCCCCATAGTGACTCTACCCAACACAATCCACCATGTCAGTCTACAGTCCAGCCTACCCATGAGGGTATAATTTCTTTGAGAGAACTTTCCTATCTCCAGAGAAGGGAGTTTAAAGTGCAAGGGGTCAGGTTGGTGATCATTCATCAGACATAAGCTACAACAATATTTGTAAGCAGGTAGATGAAGGGATCAGAGAAGTCTTTCATGACACAGAGATAGTTCTTTGTGTGCTTAGAATAATAAAGCCTGGGACTTTCAAAGATATGCTAATCAATAAAGATGACCTCACTGTGACAGAACTTAAGGGGTTCCTCCAGGTCCACCTGAGAGAGAAAAACAGTACAGAGTTATTCCAAGCGTTAATGTGTGGCAGACAGGATGAGAATGAGACACCACAGGAGTTCCTCTATCATGTGATGGGGTTGAAGCAGCGAGTACTATTCACATTCAAACTGTCAGATGGAACCATAAAGTATAGTCCAGCTACTGTTCAAGATGGCTTTCTATACATAAGACATCTGGGGCTAGGATACAAACACAGCAATACCTGGTGAGAGTTAAAGCCTCTATTGTCAAACCATGAAGTGAGTGATGAAACAATATTACGTAATGTAATGAGAATTACAAGTGAGGAAAGTAAGAGACAAAAGAGGATAGGTTCTTCTCGTAGGCAGATTACAGCAAGCGCACATAGTGCCCAGCTTGAGCTTAACACAGTCCAAGAGTATAGTAAGCAAGAGGGCTCAGTTTTCAAAACTAAGACAGGCCAAATTAAAGAGCTTGCAGCCAAAGTGGATGAGCTCACAAGCCTGGTTGAGGCAATGAGACAGCAGAGTCAGCCATGACCATCAGACCTGGTAAACCCGTTGTGACAGTTTGGAGGATGGGTGGAGCACAGAAGGACGGCAGGCCAGAACTGAGTTCACAAAACTCTTTATTAAAGCCACTTTTCAGTAGTCTTTCAATTCTCCAGCGCACACACACACAGACACACATACACACACGTCCAGTGTCTGGTTGGGGAGAGCTCCCACTCTTCTCTCGCTCTCTCCATTTATAGGGCACAGTCACTAGGGGAGACACACAAACACACATTAATAGGACTCAGGTGTAATGATTCTGCCACTTACCTTCCCTGACTCCACCCTCCGGTCACAGACTGATGCTTGACCACGCCCCCACTGCCACAGGTTCGTTTAAGGTAAACAAAGCAAACAATTAAAATGAAATGAATCTTTAATCCTCTCAGAAAACTGAAACATGGGTTCCAGGTAAAGCCACGGGTGCGTGCATTCTCCAGAAGAACCGCCTCCTTCCGTTCTGCCATCAACTGATCGAGTTAAATAATGCTGCTGAGAAATGACTGAACTTGGTTTTATACAGTCTATGGACGTGACGTGACCCTAGTGATTACTGATGGGCTGTCTCAGGGTCACCTATGAAAAAGCCAATCACGTTTTAGAAAAGAAAAGAAAAAGCATCCACTTTCAAAACCACTTCATGGTAACGAGGCCCTTGACTGACCTGTAGTGGAGTGAAAAGTACAATATTTGCTTTTCAAATGTAGTAAAGTCATAAGTTTCCAAAAAAAAAAAAATGAACTCAAGTAAAGTACAGATACTCAAAAAGTGTACTTAAGTACAGTACCCAAGTAAATGTACTTTACTGTCCACCTCTGGTCAAAACCAATGGATTCCAATGGGTTGTCCCAGACCACAAGTTGTGATGTTTTGGGTGAGTTGAAGAAGAAGTGGAAATGATACAGACTGAGTTGATCTAATGATATTACGATCTAATGTTCAGCGGAAAACAGAATGACTTTTTTTATGTTCGCTGTACATTCCGACTGAGAAATCTGCTCTAAAAGTGTAATGTACATGATCTGTGATTCTGATATGAAAGGAGAAGTCAAATAAGATTTTCTTCCTGTATTTCTCTTCTATCTATTTTGATCTACTTTCTGTGCCTCTTTCCCCAACAGGACCATTGCACAGTCTGGCAGCTCTGTCTCAGTCAGCTGTCACACTCCCCTGCGCCAATATCATTGGTGACTACGTCTTGCTCTACTGGTGGGGCCCAGATAAGATGAACACACAACCAAAGCTGATCTTCCAGTTTGACCGCTGGAGGGATTCCAGGAAGCAGTTTAATCCCCACCTCCAGCTGCACAACCAATCCTCTGTGCCTTCTGGGAACTTTTCCTTCCTCCTGAGGCCAGAGTTGAGAGACGCAGGTCACTATCAGTGTGAGGTCTTCAGGGACGACCAGGTTTTTGCCCAGGTCACAGTCCTGACTGTTTTAAACGGTAATGAGATACAGTGTATATTTAAAAAGTCCTCTGAGCACCTCCTTTAACACTGGCTTTCTGCTGTTTAAACTGCATATACACTTCATACAGACACATGGACATGCAAATTATAATACTGGCCTCAGGTTTGTTTTCCCAATTCCACAGGTTCTGAAATCAGTCACCGGTGGCCAGCCTATGATTCTCTGTGCATTCGTTTTCATGCCCTTCGTATCTCTCTCTCTCTCTCGTTCCTCTCCTGCTTTTCATTCACCATCATGTCTTTGCCTTTCAAGGACCCCCTCTCTTTTCTCACAAGCTAATATAATGGCTTTTAGTAGGCCTCATTAAAGATCTCATTATGTGTAATTACACCTGCTGCCAGTTGCCACCGACGGCACTGGCGGCTCTGCCATTACTGTGGAAACTGGTGGGCTCAATTAGGCCAGGATTGATTCTGATTTGAGTGGAAGAAGACACCGTGCATCAGTCATGGTCAGCTCTGGTTGGTCTGCTATCCACCTAGCTAATGAATACACATCAACTTAACCCTTTATTTTCTGTCATTTGTCTTCTATATGTTTGAAGAACTGCTCTCGCTCTCTCTCTGTCCAGGCTCTAGCACATCCTCCTCCTCCTCTATACGGCTGACCTGTTCGTATGCCCAGCGTTCTCAAGTAGTTTCTGTAAAATGGTCGCACATCCAGAGGCCTGAACACCAGCTGCCTTCAAGTGGGCCTCTGGGTCGGATATTCATCTCAATAGATCTCCCAGTAACCCCAGCTACAGCCGGCCAGTACGTCTGCACTCTTAAACTAAAAAACAACCAAACAGTCAAATATCTCTACACTGCCGTGATGCCTCGTACAGGTAAGAGGAGATATCTCAAGACACATCTCATAGTCTTCATATGAATTATTAAAAGGTTTAAATAAATATTGCTAGTAAATAACTAATCAAGTCCGACGATTCTTACTCATTTCTGCATAAACATTTTGGACAAAATCATCATATGGACAGAAAAACAGAGCCCAGGAAGCTCTAACTCTTGGAAGCCAGAGACTGCAGGCTTCCAACATGCAAAATCTATTCATTTAGGCTTTACCAGTAATCCTGTTTCAAATCCAAAGCAAGGGTCAAAGCATTGCCAGACCCAGTCACCACAGGCACATCCATAATCATATCCACAAATAGGCAGGCTGAGGTCAAAAGCAGGAATCAGAAAGCGTCCTGCAACAGGGGAATACCGAAACAAGGAAACATAGGCACCAGGGGAATCTGACCTAGAAACTTTGTATTACTGCTGGTAAATGTGTCGAGGAGACAGCATGAGAGAAAGAAAGTGAACAATAATGAGTTATATTTGTGTGCGTGAGTCAGAGTGGAATTCCACAGGGCACTAAAAAGGTCAAATTCCAAAGTCTTTACTTTCACTTACTCAGCAGACTGTCACATTAATTACAGCTGATATCAATGTACTTACAGTATACTTGTCAGTAAACTAATCTAATACTTCTTGGGACTAAACTGGCCACTTTTAGTTTATAAAAAGTATACTTTAAGTCTAAGAGAAGTAAACTCTGAGTATACAACTAGTATTTTTTATTT
>JAOANJ010000001.1:19295424-19307563 GCA_026413345.1 Ariopsis seemanni | reverse complement strand
TGGTGACTTGTCCAGGGTGTACCCCGCCTTTCGCCCATAGTCAGCTGGGATAGGCTCCAGCTTGCCTGCAACCCTGTTGAACAGGATAAAGCGGCTAGAGATAATGAGATATTCTGCCAAATAATCTGCACTTATCATTTCACAAGAAAGAGTGAAACATGCTCTGCATTCCTCACAGTGGCAGACAGATTGGTGGGACATTATACAGGCCAGTGGCAATATTTTAACAGGGATATATTCAAATTTCTATTTGCTGTCATGTCTCATGACTGGACTATATGGCTGTTAAGAATATGATCCTTTGCTACTGAATACTGAGTGTAATTTGAGGAGTAAAATTTTTCATTATCTCCTATGAAAATATGCATGATCACCAATATGCATAAATTTGTTCTGAATAGTGCTAAGAACAGGAATGATGAGCAGAAACCAGTCCTTTAGATGAATGTCAGCCATAAGATGCACCTGATTTTTAATCAACATTTAAATGTAAATCAGCTTTTTAAACACTTAAGACAATCAGTGAATCAAAGATGCTTTTAAAGTCTTTTAAAATGGAGTTGGAATTGTTTATGTGACCGACATTGTATTAACAAGGGTGTTAAGGAAAATTAAAGTAAACTGAGATCAAGCTAGATCTCACGGGCTGATTAAATTGGCCAGGCTAGACCCTGCAATAGTTCTTCACTTTCTATTGTCATGTGCATCATAAGAATAGTTTTCAATAAATAAATAATCAAGTAGCCATGTGTGATGCTTGTCACAACTAATTTATTTATAAAGTTTCATCACAGACAAGCCATTACTGATGTCACCCTGATATCAACCACTGACTAATACTGTCAATAACTAATACTGTGAATATGGTTTAACTGAATGTATTTAGAAAGAATTTTCAATCAGTTGGACTGCACTTTCAAAAACGTGGAGGTGACAAAATGGAGGTATATCAAAACAGTAAAAAGCTTATGTGTGCCTGACTGAATTACCCAGATCTGTTGCCTGTCTCTGGGTGTAAATGTCATTTTTCTGGGCATATGTGCTACCAGTTGAAATGCGAAGCTACAGGAGAATCTGTGGCATCTCCTACCTGGACCATGTCACAAATGAAGAAGTGTGTAATACCATCAGACAAACCACAGACGACTATGAGGACCTCCTCACAACAGTCAAAAAGAGAAAACTGAAGTGGTACGCCCATGTCACAAGCTCTGACAGCCTCTCAAAGACCATTTTGCAAGGCATAGTACAGGGAGGTAGAAGACGAGGCAGACAGAAGAAGAAATGGATGGACAACATCACTGAATGCACCAAGAAAAGCTTTGCCGAGACCCAGGCATTGGCACATGACCACCACAGATGGAGACAACTGGTGTTTTCATCTGGTAAGTAATTTTGCTTTCAGTGAGACTAACCATTGGTAAGCCCACTTTTGGAGCTTTTTTGTAAGGGGTTAACTGTTCTTTTAATATTGTGTTGCCCTGGTGATTTATGTACCTGACACTATGCTGTTGGAACAGATTAGGATAAATCTCAGCACAGGTAGGAAGAACTTGGCCACCCAGGCCACAGTCATTTCTAATAGGTTAATATACTTTCTTTTTTTGAGAGAAAACTTTGTGCGTCCAGAGAGATTGTAGTCCATTATCCCCTCATCATCATAAAATCTTTGTCTGTCATATTTGGGATTAAGTCACAGGTTAAATACAGCTGTGGTTAACAGTCCCAGCATGCTAGCAAGAGCTGGAACCACCCATAGTAGCCAGCCTAAACTGGCAAGCTGTCACACATTGGTGTGACAGAGTGACCAGTGTTCCCAATGAATCTGGCTTTTCTGCAGTTAATCATATGGTTTGCTTTGGTTATAGGGATCTTTCCCACTTCAGTGAGAGACCACTGTGTGAGGAGGGTGGATGTGTCCCAGATATCCTGCCCCCTAGTGGAGGCCCAATGAAGCTCATTGCCCAAATATGACAATACCCTTATTCCTCTGGTCAGGAAGAGAGAGGCTGGAGAGTAAGACATTGCATTGGAATACCTGACATTGAAAGGCCACCCCAAAAATACTGTGTTCCAGAGTGGAGACAGCCTGAACGTTAAATCACACAGGCTGAGCAATGTGAACCAGTCTGTGGCTATACAACATAGTTAACATCTGATAGGCTTGCATATGCCATGGAAAGGTTTTAAAGACAAGGACTGCCATCATTCTTCAGAACTCAGAAATACATGGTGTAGAACCAATTGTTCTAACTTTGGAGTCTATCCTTATGATTGTGCCTCAAACAGAACAGTCACATGTTGGGATTGGAAATTTGTCAGGCCCTGAGCCCCAAAGGTTGGGCCCTGAGCCCCAGAAACACCTGGTACGATGTCCTTGTCTGTCATTATTGGTCTCTTTTGCTTCTGTTAGTGGGGGCCATCTCTTGGTGGTCAACCAACAGCTAAGTTAACTGTGCTCAGGTGTCTGTTAGGAGTCTGAGAGTCTGAAATTAGTCCCTTTAGGTAAATGGCCAAGACTGTGGCTATCTGTCCAATCCATTCAGCTGTTCTGATTTCTGTGCACTTCTTTCCAGGAAGCCTGAGTGTCCTTGGCATATCCAGCAAGCTGTGTCAGACTGTTTGGAGTCTGGCAGAGTACCTGAGGACTGGTAAAAGTTAAATCAGACTTGCTTCCAGAAATAGTGCACAGCAAGAAAAAATATGCTTTCTCAGCTCAGGATCAAAACTGAATTCTGCTAGTCAGGTTGGTATCACTGTATCATTGGCATAGGATACAACTAAACCAAAAACACTTTCTTTGATATAGGCAAAGGCAGCAGACAAATTGCTGGTTTTCATTGGCTTCCAGAGAGGTTAAACATTGGCTGCTTGAGCATGAATCCTGTAGCATGGTTTGAAATCACTCAAAGCCAACGCTGTGTGTAACCTTGGTGATTAATCATGAAGAGTATGCATCATGCTGGGAAAACTCACCACATTAGTAGAAATGTACTTGTTTATTGACTTCAGCTCAGCCAATTCTGACACAAGGACATCCATACAGTATATTTACAACTAGCAGACCCTGAGCTGTGGGATGTAAGTAAGATTTGACAAAAATTTTTTGAGGTTAAGTATTTGAGGATAAATCTGCTAAATCAGTGGCAATCTCATCAGCATGTCGTGCTCTGAATAATAGTGCGGTGAGAGAGAGAGAGAGTTCACCAAGGGACGCTGCCCTCTGCAATAACTGAGAGATAAATGCTGCGTAAATTAATCTGCAATTACTAGTACCAAACTGCAAAAAACAAACTGTTATCGCTGACTTTGGAGTACAGGTTGCCTATAGCTGTGACTATAATCACAAGCTGTTACTCAAATAGTTTGAAAAAAGCCTGCCATGAACAGTGCAAGAAGAATAAAAAGGACTGATGCCCATTCACAGTGCCATTTTTATTGAGGTTAAGTTCTTGACATGAATGTAGACTTACAACAATGCATCCAGGTATTAAAACACTGCCCCCTGGAAGTTAGGAGGGGTGGAATACAACGACACTAACAAAAAGGTGTTGGGGACAAAGCCAGGCATTTCAAAAAGTGAAGGAAACAAAACCAGGCATAGAAAAGCAAACAAATAAAAAATGTACTGGGGATAAATATGTCCGTATAAAAACGGTGGGGATAAAACCAAGCACATCAAAAGTTGTGGGGACAAAACTGGGCATTTTATTAATATAGTAGGGACAGAAATGGACATACTGTATAAAAAAATTAGTGGGAACAAACCTGGGGCATTAAAAAAAAAGGTGGAGAGAAAACTGGGCATATAAATAAAGTGGTGGGGAGAAAACCAGTCATATCAAATTGTAATGTGCACAAAATGGTGCATATCAAAAACTACTGGGGATATGTTCCCAGCTTGCAGTCTAAATTATGCGTATCATAATCATACAAACTCTGCAAATTATGCTTTATTATTATTATTATTATTATTATTATTATTATTATTAGCAAGTATTCCCTTGCAATACACAATTCTGTCTTATGCTCTCTAAAAGTAGCATTACCTATTGCTATGCAAAGAAATATCATGTGCATCAGCAGAACTTCATGCTCAAAAACAAAAACAAAACTATTAAACTCATTCTAAACTTCCTGTCTTTTTACACAATGCAGACTGAATAGACTGGTTCATCTATCTCCAATCATTTACTCACCACTTTTTGACAGCTCCTCAATGGTAAATCTCAACTGAATGGCTGTGAAAAGTCCAAGAAACACGTTGAATCTTGTTGCCATTTCCAACACGGAGAGCCCCGTAATCCTGAAACTGTGCTTTGAAACAGCACCTTTGAGGATCTCTAACTCCGGTAGCTCTGCAGCTCTGAGTGGCATCAGCAGTACATGAGTGCTTCTATCTGACACTTGCTCACATGCACTGTGCTTACATACAGCTCAGGCAACCAACTACTGATTACATCAGTAGGGGTGGTCAGACTACTGCCAGCCAGTTGCATGAACCAATATTGTCACATAAGTTTTTATATTTCGATGGACTGCGAGCTAGTTCGTTCAACAACCACTTTTTATTTGATTACATTGGAAGTTTAGCTTGGCTCTTTTTGACGTGGCATCCATCTTAAAATTAAATGATTTTTGATGTCCAGAAAAATAACTATAGGTCTGTGTATATACACTCAGTGAGTTACTTAGATTTTTCTTTCCCAGCATGGAAATCTGAGATCTTTGGTCAGGTCAAATTGGGTGACCACAAAAGTAACAAATGACAAATTCTGAAACGTTCCTTCCATGAGTAATGTTTTATTCTTTCTCTAGACACTTTTAATTATTAGGCATCAGAACCACAATCCCTATATCAGTCTAGTATCATGGTTTAAGGGTTTCCTGAGCATTAATGGCCGACACTGTGTCAGCACTATAAAAAAAATATTACCACTGTGTTAGGATAGGGTTTTATTCAATATAACCATTCATCTTAAAATCCAGACATCCCAAAGTCCACAGACTTATTCTGATGCTAAGTGTTTTCTATTCTCTAATCACCACATTCCACATTTTCCATGTTGATGTTTCTGTGTGTGTGTGTCTGTCTGTGCCCACGCGCTGGCTCACTAGTGAGGAAACTGGCTGCTATGAAGAATGAGAGGCTTAGGAACGTGTGACATGCCTCACATGGCTGATAGACCCAGTAGTCAGGGAAAGATCTGTTCCGGAAGATTACTGTCTAGGACAGAGTTGGGGTCATTTCCACTGCAGTTTGGTTAATTCTAGATGTTTCACATATTTCCATGTGGAGTCAAGACATTTGTTTCTTCCTCCTGAATTCCTTCCTCCATGAACCAGACTGACCCGAAATGAATTGACATTTGCTGGTCCTTTATTGGAGCTTTATTTACTTGGTATAACAAAACAAAGGAATCAGATAAAAAAAAAAAAGAACATTAATTTGACACTGAGTTATTATCAATGAGAATAGCTGTTTCTTCAGGTTCAGTCTGTCTTTTCTTATAAACTATAAAACTGATCGCCTACCCTTCAAGTCTCTGAATCCTGGAAAATAATATTTATCCACATTAAAAGACATACAGTATATCCTATCATATTCAGCAATGTAGAGAAACAAAAAAAGTTTTGAATAAAAATTGCATGATCAGAATTGATCAGAAATGCATACCTCTAATTCATAGCCAGAGAGATCATAGACTGCATTTTCTCCCAGAACATCATGCTCACTATTACAGTGCATTCTCTGTTAATAGTACAAAGTATTCAAGCCTATTTTTTCTGCCATCTCCTTTATAACAATCCATACCATCCTTAACCTTACTGGCACATATCTGTTTAAGTGTCTCCTCTGTAGCATGTACAAGGCACTGCAGACTATGGCGATCATCAGTAATGTTACTGCAACTGTCACTCCTATTCCTGAAACTTAACCCATGAGAAAAACAAGTGAGTATATACATTCACTGGCCACTTTAACAGGAATTTGTTTTTGATTCTAAGATTCCTGTTCTTGGCTACAGGAGTGGAACCCAGTGTGGCCTTCGACTGTTGCATGCTGAGATGCTTTTCTGCTCACCACGGTTATAAAGAGTTGCTATGTCCTTCCTGGCAGCTCGAACCAATCTGGCCATTTTCCTTTGACCTCTCTTATCAACAAGGCATTTCCACCCACAGAACTGTCGCTCACTCACTGGTTTTTGTTTTTTGCACCATTCTGTGTAAACTCAAGATACTGTTGTGAGTGAAAACCCCAGGAGATCAGCAGTTTCTGAAATACTCAAACCAGTCCATTTGGCACCAACACATATGCCACAGTGAAAGTCACAGAGATCATAATTTTTCCTATTCTCATGTTTGAAGTGAACATTAACTGAAGCTATTGATTTGTATCTGCATGATTTTATGCACTGTGCTGCTGTCAAGGGATCGGCTGATTAGAGAACTGCATAAAACTGCAGGTGTACGGGTGTACCTAATAAAGTGGTCATGAGTGTATATAGTACCAGCCAAAAGTTTGGACACACCTTCTCATTCAATGATTTTTCTTTATTTTTATGAATTAAAATACACTTCATATCTGAAAGTAATAATGGACTGCCATTTCTTTTCACTTCATTGAGCGGTTCTTGACATAATGGATTACTACAGTTACGGAAGAGGGCTATTTACTGTATTTTTATTATTTACTATTTACTGTTTGAAGATCTCAAATGCATTAAGAAGGCAAGAAATTCCATTAATTAACTTTTGACAAGGTACACCTCTTAAATGAAAAGCATTCCAGGTGACTACCTCATGAAGCTGTTTAAGATAATGCCAATAGTGTGCAAAGCATCATCAAGGTAAATGGTGGTTACTTTAAAGAATCTAAAATATGAAACACATTTTAAACCCTTTTTATTTACCACATAATTCCATATATGTTCCATATGTTATTCATAGTTTTGATGTCTTCAGTCTTGAAAATAATCAAAATACAGAAAAACCTATCTGTGTGTGTGTGTGTGTGTGTGTGTCTGTGTCTGTGTGTGTGTGTGTAATATTGGCATGTCAGTAATAACTGAAAGAGTTGCACTGACTTGTGTTACTATATATTTTTCATCTCACCAAGTTGTATTAATGGCAAAGATGCTGAAAATCTAGAAGTGCCATGGACAGTTGCCTATTACATGAATTCAACAGGAGTTGACCGCCATCTAGTGAACAAAGCCTTTCAGCACCTTTTATGCTAGTGATGGGTATTACCATGGCCTTAGCGAGACAATATTTTTGAACTCAACTGAACCTACGAGTTTTCTGTTATTTTATTCTCTTCTTATTTCTTGTGGTGTTCACCTTCTGTGTTTTCTAGTACTTTCATATTATTGACCTTAGCAGTTTAAGCTTTATCAAAAAAGAAAACTGACTGAGAATGATTTTCTAATAATTTATATATAATTTATATATACTTTTGATAGCTTGAGTTAAAAGATTAGAGTGCATCAACTGTCTGGAAATGAGTATGATCTATCTAGGCCTCAAATTCTTACCAACTCTGAGATGCCACATACTGGTCAGTTTGGATGTTTTTATGCTCAGATACATCAAGCACTAGGCCAGCATGAGGTCAGATGGCACTCTCTACTTTGCACAATAGCATCTTTGGTGGGTTCACAGTTAGCCCCAGTGAGAGAAACTCATTTGTCAGGCCAGCACAATGCTGCAAGAGACACATGGTTGAGGCACTGTATGTACCCAGGGGAGTAGCATCTGGACCTAGAAGTGGTGTGTTTGAGGGTGTGCCAAAACGTGGTGTGTCACAGTTGGACCTCTTTGCTGAGGCCAAATGTGCAAACCACATTCACAACACAGCTCATTTGCATTTAGTCCCAAGTACACAGAGAGCTGTGACATGAAATTACTACAAAATGGTGAAAGAAAAAGCAGAATAGAAGTGGAAGTTATTTTGACTCATTTATATATCAATAAAATTAGGCAGTGTAACAAGTTAAAATCTAGATACAAATTAAAGAAATGATGAGTTTGTTGTGAATTAAGTGAGATAAAAAGAAAATAGTTGGACATTAAAACAGAGGAGAAAGAAAGATCTGCACTGTAGGTGCTAAAGAAGGCAACTGGGCTTGCTTGAAATTCTTGAAGACGTTTCACCTCTCATCCGAAAGGCTTCTTCAGTTCTGTCTGACTAGCAGGGAGTTCCAGGTATTTATACTCTAGTGGACCAAAAGCAAACCTAAGGGGAGCCTTTGAGGTCACATGGGTCGTTGACACTCTCAGTCATCCTGTAGGTGTAGAGTCACTGGAGGCCAGGTGTGAATGGTGTTAGCACCCTAGAGGGTCGTTAGGGTATGTACGCCAATGCATGCAGGTACTGTGCGGCTTGTTGCGAATGCCAGCTGGCGAACCCAAAAGCCACCCCAAAAGCGTCATTGTGTCCATTACCATTAGTCGAGATCCCCTTCAAAAGAATTGGCATGGATCTCATTGGGCCATTAGACCGATCCTGCACTAGGGTTTCGCTTTGTGTTAGTCATAGTGGATTATGCAACACAATACCTGGAAGCAGTGCCTCTTTGCAATATCTCTGCATGTAGCGTTGCAGAGGCACTCTTCCGCATTATCTTCTGAGTCTGGATTCTGAAAGAAATCCTAACTGATCAAGGCACTACTTTCCTGTGACTTACACTATGCATAATGTACAAATTATTGGGGATTAAATCAGTTCGTACCAGTGTTGACTATCCACAAACAGATGGGCTGGTTGAAAAATGTAATTAAAAGCTTTAAAACATGATTTGTACATTCATTCAGGGGGATGCTATAAACTGGGATAAGTGGCTCTACTCTCTGTTGTTTGCCGTGCGTGAGGTCCCACAAGCCTCCACCAGGTTTCCCCTGTTTGAATTGTTATATGGGTCTGCCTCATGGCATCTTAGACATCATTAGAGAACAATGGGAGGAGGGACCTTCTCAAAGCAAAAATGAAATTCAATATATTTTTGACCTAAGAGCAAAACTCCATGGACTGAGTCACAGAACACAGGAGAATTTGCTACAGGCACAAGAACAGAGGGAAACAGCTAAGGGAATTTGCACCAGGAGATAAAGTGATCATTTTACTGCACACATTGTGCTCAAAATCACTCGCCATGTGGCAAGGGCCCTTTGAGTCCACACAGCAAATTGGGGAAGTCAACTGTGAGGTCAGGCGCATAGATAGTGGTGATGCATGTCAAATTTACCACCTCAATCTCCTGAAACCATGGAAAGAGGAGGTTCCTGTGGCTCTGGCAATAGTAGTTGCCAAGAAGGTGGAGCTGGGACTGGAGGTAAGTCCAAAAAGTCCAATTCACCCTGGTCCCCTGTGGAGACCACCTCTCAACATCACAAAGAGCACAGATTATCAGGTTGCAGCAGGAATTCTGCAATGTGTTTTCACCCCTTCCTGGTTCAGGATGAACTCAAGGCAGTACTTGACATGGGGGTAATTGAGAAGTCGCACAGCAACTAGAGCAACCTGGCAGTCTTAGTTCCCAAGACCAATGGGACGGTCCAGTTCTGTGTAGACTATAGAAAAGTCAATGCTACGGGGAAGCCATGCCTGAAAGGTTAGAGAATCAGCTTTGGGACCAAAAGGTCACTGGTTCAATTCCCTGGAACAGCAGGAATGGCTGAAGTGCCCTTGAGCAAGACACCAACCCCCAACTGCTCCCTGGGCTGCCCACTGCTGTGAGGATGCCAGGGCCCTGTTGTACATCGCTCTGGATAAGAACATCTGCTAAATGCCTGTAATGTAATGCAGTGTCTAAATTTGATGAATATCCATTGCTTCACATTGGATGAACTGCTCGATTGGTTAGGTGTAGCTCACTTTTATTTGACAATAGATTTGACTAAGGGATATTGGCAGATCCCTTTGACTCCATTATGACATGAAAAAAAATTACCTTTTCCACTCCATTTGGATTATACCAATATGTCACCCTTCTGTTTGGGTTGTTTGGGGCCTTAGTGATGTTTCAGCATCTCATGGAAAGAATCCTCTATACCCACAGTGCATATGCCGCTGCCTATTTAGACATCATTATTTATAGTAATGACTGGCAGTGGCATTTAGAACATCTATTGCACGGGACTCATGGCAAACCTGAAGAAATGTCCAAATGGGCGGGTGGAAGTACAGTATCTGGGCTTTCAGTTCGGTCATGGGCAGGTGTGTCCCCAAATTGATAAGACTGCAGCAATTGCAATCTGCCCAAGACCTAAGACCAAAAGGGGGTGAGGCAGTTCCTGGGGGGGCTGTTAAGTTCATGCCTAGTTTTTCATATGTCACCAGCCTGCTGACTGACCTCACTAAAAAGGGGGCACCATATCCAGTCCTATGGATGGAGTCATGTGAATGGGCTTTTGCTCAGGTTAAAGCAGTTTTGTGTGGAGGCCTGCTGTTGCATTCACCTGACTTTTCTCTCCCTTTTGTTTTGCAGACCGACATGTCAGACAGAGGGTTGGGGGGGCAGTTTTGTTCCAGGTGGGTGGAGGGGGAGGAGCACCTGGTGTTGTACATCACCCACAAGCTCTCAATCAAAAAGGAGTGTCTGGCCATCAAGTAGACAGTCACTCTCTGGTACTACCTGCTAGGATGCCCTTTCATCCTCTGTTCTAACCATGTCCCACTCCAGTGGCCCACTGATGCGTGACTCATTCATTGGTATCTAGGTCTTCAGCCCTTTCAGTTCGAGGTGGTCCACAGGCTGGGGCTGGATTACCTCTCCCCCTGGGGGGGGAGTCAGCGGCAGGTGGGACAGCTCCCTGGCCTGAGTCCAGTGGTTGGGGTATGCGGTAGTGGGGGCATGTTCAAGCATCAACTGTGAACAGTGAGGAGTAAGGTGAACCAACAGGTAATGTGATGATTTACAACTGTGGTTGATTACTGGCTGTCTACTAATGTGTATCTTTTGTGTCTTTCAGTAGCCAGTAATCAGAGAGAGAGCTGTGTCACCCAACATGTGTTGTTTTTGCTGTGTTGCATGCATACCTATTAAAAGTCTAAAAGTCACAGAAAAATGCAACTTGAAAATAAAATTGCACCTGTTCTTGAAGCCTGCCTCCCAGTTCTTCATTGCTCCCACTCCTAAAGTTGTCACAACCAGGTTCTCCCCTTTGGGTTTCATGGGGCTCCAGCAACCTTCCAACAACTAATAGACATCATTCTCTGCCCTCAACACTAATTCTCCACTGCCTGACTCGAAGATGTGATCATACACTCCACCACCAGATAGGACAATCTTCATCATCTCAGAGAGGTACTGGGCAAACTCCACAGAGTTGGGCTGACTGCCAACCCCTAGAAATGTTGGGCCTCACAGAAGCACAGTACCTGGGGTATGACATCAGCCAGAGGCTACTAAAGACACAGGAGAAGAAGGTGGAAGCCATCAGAGCTTACCCCCAGCCCAGCACAAAGTGACAAGTAAGTGCTTTCTTGGGGTCAGCAGGGTACTACAGATGTTTTGTGCCTACTTTCTCCTCTCAAGCCTCTCCCCTTTCAGACCTCACCAAGAAATGCAAGCCCAACAAGATCTGCTGGAACCATGAAGCTGAGGTCTCGTATTGTACTTTGGTGTTGTACTTTGTGTTTTGTCTGATGACAAACCATAACTCCTAAATTCTCACAATAGGTTGTTGTGTCTCAGCCCAAGGAAACATGTTTGATTTGTGCATAAGGTCTTTTTTCAGTGAACTTAAGGATCATGTCTGTGGCAGCGGGGGCATGGTTGAGAGCTGGTTGATGAATTGAGAGTGAAGCCAGGGAAGGTGAGTGGCAAAGTGGAAGGACCTGGTGTTTATCGATGTGCTGTGTCTGTGTGTTTGTGTCCAGTGACAGGGAGCAGATAAAAGGTTGAGAGGAACAGAGAGAGCTGGTTTTCCCCCTGGCTGGAGTTACGCCTGTGCATTGAATGTTGGTGGTGCAAGGCTTTTAGTTATAGACCGCTGGAAAGCATGTTTTTAATTTGGTTTTGGCTGTAAATAAAACCCGAAGGTGAATCTGGACCCGCCTGCCTTTCTGTTCAGCATCCACCCCTGTCAGGGAACTGTTACAATGTCAAACACTGCAGGCATGCACATAAACTGT
>JAOANJ010000001.1:18628063-18638697 GCA_026413345.1 Ariopsis seemanni | reverse complement strand
CCCCATGGGATACTAAAAGGCTATCTTCTCTTCTCTTCTCGTCTCTTCTCTTCTCTTGATGTATTAGGCTTGAAGCTTCTTGCAGGTGTTGAGTTTCCCTCAAATCTTTAGTGGATACCCACACTTGGTCCCCTGGGCATACTCTGGGGTCTCCCCTCTGTGCTTGTCAACAAATTGTTTGTACTTTGAATTGATGTGCTCCAGTCTCTAATGGACCTCCTCCCATATCTGTTGACTCCTTTGGAACCAAGAGTCTACTGCCAGGATCTGAGTTGGGTGCATCATCCAAGGGAAAAGTGGTGGTTGATAGCCTAGAATGCACTGGAAAGGGGTTAATGGAGTAGCAGAGCGTTTTAGTGAGTTCTGTACATATTTGGCCCAGGGGAGGAATCATGCCCAGTCTCTCTCATTCCTCATGCAGAAGATTCAGAGGAAGCAACCCACTTCTTGGCTCATGAGCTCCACCTGGCAATTGGAATGAGTGATATCTTGAAGTGAGACTTACTGATACTCCAAGCCTGTCCATGAATTTGGACCACAGTCTGGAGATGAACTGAGAACCGCGGTCATTAACAATGTCTTCAGGAATACCATAATAGTGGAAAATGTGATTGAACAACAGTTCTGTGGTTTCAAATGATGTGGGTAGGCCAGGTAATGGGATGAGCTTGAGTGCCTTGGAGAACCGATCTGTGATCACCAGGATGACTGTATTGCTTTGGGATTGCAGTAGGTTGGTGAGAAAGTCAATGGCAATGTGTGACCAGGGTCATTGGGGTACTGGGAGAGGACAGAGTTTACCGGCAGGTGAAGCTTGAGTTACCTTGGCTTGGGCACAGGCGGAGCATGAGGAGACAAAGTGATTGATATCGGAGACCATTTTCTTCCACCAATACTTGCTCCTCAGAAGCTGGTAAGTGCAATGACTGCTGGGATGCCCTGTGGCTGGAGAGAAGTGAGTCCATGTGATGAGTTTACTTCTGAGTCTTGGTGGCACATGCATGAGTCCAAGAGGACAGTTCTCAGGTGGGTTAGCTGGTTGAGATTGCCTGGTTTCTTTATTGATGTCCCAAGTGATAGCATGTACAAAACAGGCTGGTGGAAGAATGGGAGTGGATTCAGATGTGTGAGTTGATGTGTTATGGATTCTGGAGAGGGCGTCAGCCTTAGTATTTCTGGAGCCAGGGTGGTAGGATATCATGAACTGGAATCAGGTGAAGAATAGGGCCCATCTGGCTTGGCAGGGATTCAGAATTTAGCTGTCTTTAGATAGGTATAGGTAACCCGTCGCAAACAAGCAGTCTGGTCCTGCAGCCAGACGGCGCTTACCAACTTGACACACTAGGGGTAAAAATGGCGACCGTAGGACGTGGTGGTGGGGGGGGGGGGGATCCAGAGAGAGTCTGACTGCAGTGATCTGCATGGGGAGTTGTTTCCACAGCAACAGCCTTGGCCAAGGCATTGCTGGCTGAGAGAACTGAAGATGAGATTGGAATTTGTTTAGATTTGGGATGGGTAGACGTGCTCTTTTTCTGACTACCCTGCTTGTCCATTCTGGTCCCTGAATCGATACATTTCCCTTTGCAAAGCCATCAGCTTCTCCAAGATGGAATCCACGTTGCGGTTCAAGTTCTCAATAGCCACAGTGAGTGCCGACAGCTCTGCCCACCGCTTCAATCATGTCTGGCAGCTTTATGGGGCTTTGAACAGCTGTCACCGTTCTCTGATTTCCTCAGTAAACCAGGGCAATGCCTAATCCAATCAGCAAAAGTCCTGTAATCATGGTTCCGAATAGATAGATGTCTTCAATGTCCTCCACAGAAAGAATCGCCAGGCACACGACCCACCACTGCTCCCATGCAGCCATCGTGTAGCCAGCCGCGAACGTTCCGGCAGGACAGGCGGGTTCCCCCAAACCCAGGCTTCTCATCGAGAAAACTGTCAATTTCGTTAAGAGACCAGTTTATCAATTCCATGATTATTTTTAGTTTGGAGAGCAGTGCGGAGAGAGTCTCTCAAAAGTATAGACAGACGAGACGAGACAGAGGAGCACAAGCAGAGAAAATAAGGGAGAGGAGAGCAGAGAAATGCAACCGCCTTCCGTGAGTGCACAGAGAAAAAAAAATAAAAACACTGGATATGGAGTCATTGTAGCTGTTTTGCCACTATGGAATGTTACTGCCACCTACTGGATTTTAAGTTGTATAACATTGTTGAGCACAGACATCCAAGATGCTGTATCTTGCAACATTAGCAAAAGTGAAAAATTTGTGGATCTGCCCCGTGACATGGATACACTTCAAAATTTAATGGGTTCTTCCTTGGCCCTTGCTACATTGCTAAATTGCAATTTAAATTATTGTGCAAATCTGTTAAACTTCAACTGCAGTTTTGTGCCAATTTCTGTAATAGTTTAAAATAGAAATGACTGGAGTAGCCACTGGTGTGCCATGTCTGTCTATACCACTTGCAGTTGATATACCCCCCCCCCCCTTTTTTTGTTAATGTTCATAAAAAATAATGTTAACCAAATTCAGAGTAACTTGGCACATAGAGTTTTCACCAACCTAGCAAAATTTCCCAGCTTAGTGTAGTCTTAAGCACAGAAGGTGCATAGATGATTTTAGACTTGCAATATTCCAGTGTACTAGTAAAGTGCTTTGTGCACACAATGTTAGCAGTTGATTTAAAAAATATTTATAACAACAATGTTAAACTTGCAAATGAAGTCAAACGTCACACTTTGCTAAACAGATTGCTGTTACTGCTGTTTAGGTACTTAACATTAGGCCTCTCAAAAAAAAAAAAAAGTTTGTTTCCAGTTGCCTGCCTGACCCTGAATAAATATGCCCAACCCTGAAATTTCTGAAGTGTTGAAGGAAATACAAGCAGTCATTTTTTAAAGAGTTTCATGCATTGCAAATGATAGAAAACTTTTGCCACTGCTCAGAAACAATCGCAGGTATGGGCGTAGCCATATTTGAAGTACCATGTGATTATAGTGATGGCATACAGGAGTTCAATATGATTCTAGTGGAAAACCAACTTGGCAAAATGGTGACAAACATAAAAACACATGCAATATTTAACGTCCACTTCACCTGCATGAAAAACTTTTCAGTCATAGCCATATAAAAACTGATTTAAAAAAAATCAGAAACATACCACACTCATGCATATAATTATAAGAAAATTTCTTGCATCACAACTCAGTTTAGTAACACCAAATTGTTTGTACATACCAACTGAATATGGTTCTGAAAGAAAGTAAAAATTTGGGGAAAAAAACCCAAAAACAAAACTGACCATCCTACCCTAAATTTTTTTTGAGGGTTCTTTCTTTCGTTCTTTCTTTCTTCTTCTTCTTATTTTTTTTATTCCCCCCAGGCCTTAGCATTAACAATACCATAATTCTAAGACAAAGTTTGGACCTCAATGAAAGTTCAATTTGGTTGTTCAGCACATCATTTTGTTATTATATATCTTGTTTCTCCAAAAGCACACCAAAAGTTATCTTTCTAGTTAGAAACTATTTGGTGTTAAACTACACTGTGAACTTACCTTCTCTGGACATGTGAAAGATGTGTTCCTCAAAGTTGGTGACCTTCCAACAGCTGAGGTAGACATGTAATTGAAACAAAGTCACTAGATCTGTTGTGCACACTGTTAGTGGAACCATCATTGAGCTTGACTGGACCTGCTGCAACAACTGAGCAAAGACTGGGAGAAAGATGTTGGAGAATTAATTCGAAATCAATACCATGGAATAGAATAAAATAGAATAGAATAGAAACCTGTATCAGCCTGGCCTGGCAACTTGGCTTTCACTTTGTGAATGAAACGCCTGCGTAGCATTCTGATAAATGAGTCAGCAGTGCAGCAAAATGCTGGGGCACTTCCACAGCACTCGTCCCACATCATCATAACATTTCTCAGCTTTGGTGCTCCAGACCACACTAAAGGAAAATCAGGTCATAACAAAACAAGATTGAAATGTTTTAACCATTTTGTGGCAGCAGGGGCGTGGCCTAGCATCAGTTTATGAATGGAGGGCAGGGCCGGGGAAGGTGAGTGGCAAAGTCAATGCACCTGTGGTTAATTAATGTTGTGTGTCTGTGTTGCAGTGACAGAGGATAGAAAAGGAGGGAGAGGGCAGAAAGAGGGGAGCTTTCCCAACCAGAACACGTGTGACTGTGTGTGAGTGAGTAAAGCTGAAAAGCTAAGAAAATAAATAAAATAAAGTGTGTGTGTGTGTGTGTGTGTGTGTGTGTGTGTGTGAGAACATCAACTCCCGCCTGCCGTGCTTCTGTACTCCACCCACATCAGGGACTGCTACAGTGGTGCCGAAACCCAAGAGTACAGAAGGGAACCACCAGATGGCATCCTCCCCATTCAAAGAGGATGCCCTTGCTACTGCCCAGCAGAACCAGCATCAAACACTGACCGCACTCCGGAAGGAGCAAGAGCAACACTTTGAAGCCTTCATGCTGGCCCAGCAGGAAGATTGCCAGGCGTTCCGGCATCTGCTCACGTCAGCAGGGACTTCGACTGTCACCACAGCGGACCCTCCTCATGTCGCCCTCATGAAGATGGGCCCGCAGGACGATCCGGAAACTTTCCTCGCTCTCTTTAAGCAAGCGGCTGAAATGTGGGGGTGGCCACTCGAGCAGCATGTGGCGCACCTCCTCCTGCTTCTGACTGGCAAGGTGCAACTCGCAGCACTACAGCTCCCTGCTGACAGCCAGCTCATGTACACCGACCTGAAGAAAGCCATCCCGCAGCATGTCGGCCGTTCCCCAGAACAACATTGGCAGTGCTTCCGGACGCTGACATTGGAGGAGGTCAGCCGGCCATTCGCATTCGGCCAGCAACTCCAGGATGCCTGCCGGCAGTGGCTGAGGGCAGAAGACTGCGACGCCGACAGGATCATTGAGCTGGTGGTACTGGAACAGTTCACCTCTCAACTTCTGGAAGGAATGGCAGAATGGGTCCAGTGTCATCACCCGGCATCACTAGAACGAGCCATCGAGTTGGCGGAGGACCATCTGGAGGTGGTTCCAATAACAGGCGAACGAGGTGCCTCTCCTCGTTTCCTTTATCTCTCTCCTTCCCCCCTCTTCTTCTCCATCCCATTCCCCCACCACGAAGGCAGTGGCCAGCTTCTCCCCAGTCAGTCCGTCACACTCGCAGTCTCCTCCCATCTCCCTCTTCCGTGTCTGTGTTTTCTCCCCCTCAGGTGAGTGACGCCCATAACGCTGGTGCAGAGGGAAAGCCGGGGCCAGTGTGCTGGTGTGGCGGGGAGCCGGAGCATCTCCTGAGTCAGGGCTCTGCAACAGAGGTGGAAGCTGTAATCCGCATCCCTGACGCACCAGAGACCGACCCCGATTGGGCCAGAACGTATCGCATCCCGGTAAGCGTTCAAACAGATACAGATCATGCATTGGTGGATTCCGGTTGTAATCAGACCTCAATTCACCAAAGCCTGGTGCAAGGTGAGGCACTGAGGAGAGCACAAGCAGTGAATTTGTTGTGTGTGCAAGGGGATGTTCACAATTATCCTCTAGTGTCGGTCCATATTCTATTTCGGGGCCAAAAGCACAGATTTAAGGCGGCAGATAATCCTCGTCTCACCCACTCGCTGATTTTGGGAACTGATTAGCCAGGGTTTCAAACCTTATTGGAATACATAGTAGGGAGTGGGTCCTGCCGTAAAACATCATGGGGGGATCCCGGTGTGGCATTGACTGGAGAAGCTGTCACAGAGCTGTCCACGTCATCATTGCATCAGGACGATACGAGGAGTGAGGAGCAGCCCACCCCTCTTCCCGCTCTTGGGGATTCCCTCGAGGATTTCCCTTTAGAGCAGTCACGAGACGAGACTCTGCGGCATGCATTTGACCAAGTAAGAGTAATTGATGGTCAAACTCTCCAGCCAAATGCGGCACCCGTCTCCCCATACTTTGCGATTATTAAAGATAGACTGTATTGAGTGACACAGGACACCCAAACCGGTGAACAAATAACCCAGTTGTTAATCCCTAAGAGCCGTAGGGAACTTGTATTCCATGCGGCTCACTTTAATCCCATGGCCAGGATAAAATATTAGCCTGAATAATGGCCCAGTTCTATTGGCCAGGGATTCATGGGAATGTTCATTGGTGGTGTGTGGCATGCTGCGAATGCCAATTAGTAAATCCTGCGGCCACTCCAAAAGCGCCTTTGTGCCCTCTCCTTCTAATTGAGACCCCCTTCAAAAGAATTGGTATGGATCTCATTGGGCCATTAGATTGGTCAGCACAAGGATTTCACTTTATTTTAGATCTGGTGGACTATGCAATGTGATATCCAGAAGCGGTGTCTCTCTGCAATATCTCAGCATGCAGTATTGTGGAAGTGCTCTTCCATATCATCTCCTGGGTTGGGATTCCGAAAGAAATCCTGACAGCCCAAGGCACTTTGTTTATGTCATGCACACTACACAAGCTGTATGGGTTGTTTGGAATTAAATCTATCCACACCAGCATTTATCACCCACAACCGGATGGTTTGGTAGAGAGGTTTAATCAAACTCTTAAAAATCTAATTCGGAAATTTGGACGTGAAGATGCACGTAATTGGGACAGATGGCTCAAGCCCCTGTTATTTGCAGTACAAGAGGTCCCGCAAGCCTCCATGGGATTTTCCCTGTTTGAATTATTATATGGGCAAAAGTAGTGTGGCATCTTGGACATGCTGCAGGAAAATTGGGAAAAGAGACCTTCACCTTGTAAAAACGAAATTCAATATGTTCTCGATCCACACCCTCATGCACTTAACCCAAGATAATTTGCGGCAGTCACAAGAATATCAAGCCCAGCTGTACAACAGGGGCACACACCCTAGAGAGTTCACTCTGGGAGACAAAGTACTTGTGTTATTGCCCATGTTGAGTTCCAAATTAGTCACCAAGTGGCAAGGGCCCATCAAGGTCACATGGCGAGTCGGGGATGTTGATGAGGTGAGGTGAACGGATAAGGGCGGGCTCTACAAATATACCACCTCAACCTATTAAAGCGTTGGAATGAGGGGGTCCCTGTGGCATTGGCTTTGGTAGTTCCGCAGAAGGCAGAGCTGGGGCTGGAGGTAAAAACAACCAAAACCACAACCCAAACTGCTCCGGTCCCTTGTGGAGACTACCCCTCACCAGCCCAACTCACAGAAGTAGCCCAGTTGCAGGAGGAATTTTTTTTTTACATGCTCTCACCCCTTCCCGGCTGCATCCACCTTATAGAACACCACATGGAAATGTCCCCGGGGGTGGTGGTGCATAGCCGCCCTTACCGCTTACCTGAACACAAAAAAAAGGTGGTTCAGGACGAACTCAAGGCCATGTTCGATATGGGCATAATCAAGGAGTCACACAGTGACTGGAGCAGCCCAGTGGTCCTGGTACCCAAGGCCGATGGGTCGGTCTGGTTCTCTGTGGACTATAGAAAAGTCAATGCGGTGTCTAAATTTGACGCGTACCCAATGCCTCACATTGATGAGTTGCTCAATTGGTTAGGTGCGGTTCGCTTTTATTTGACACTGGATTTGCCAAAGGGATATTGGCAGATCCCCTTGACTCCTCTATCCCAAGAGAAAACGGCTTTTTCAACACCATTTGGATTACATCAGTTTGTCATGCTTCCATTTGTGTTGTATGGGGCTCCCGCTATGTTTCAACGGTTCATGGACAAGATCCTCTGCCCCCATGCTACCTATGTGGCAGCCTACTTAGATGATATAATCATATACAGCAGTGACTGACCACAGCACATAGAAAACCTTAGGGCCATACTAGAGTTGCTGAGGCGGGTGGGTCTCACAGCCAACCCGAAAAATTGTGTAATTGGGTGGGTGGAAGTACGGTATCTGGGTTTCCACTTGGGTCATGGGCAGTTGTGTCCTCAAATTGACAAGACAGCAGCGAGTGCGGCCTGCCCGAGGCCTGAGACCAAAAAGAGGGTGAGACAGTTCCTGGGGCTGGCTGGCTACTATCGTAGGTTCATATCTAATTATTCGGATGTCACCAGCCTGCTAACTGATCTCACTAAAAAGGGAGCACCAGATCTGATCCAGTGGATGGAGCAGTGCCAACAGGCTTTCACCAGGGTAAAGGCTGCACTATGTGGGGGGCCACTCTTACACTCCCCTGACTTCTTTCTCCCCTTTATTTTGTAGACGGACGCATTGGACAGAGGGCTGGGGGCCATTTTTTCCCAGAAGGTGGAGGGCGAGGAATGCCCCATGCTGTACATCAGCCACAAGCTCTCAATGCATGAGAGTAAGTACAGCACCATTGAGAAAGAGTGCTTGGCCATCAAGTGGGAGGTCCTCACCCTCCAGTACTATCTGCTGGGGCACACTTTCACCCTCTGTTTGGACCACACGCCCCTCCAGTGGCTCCACTGCACGAAAGATGCCAATGCGCAGATCACCCATTGATATCTTGCCCTCCAGCCATTTAAATTTGAGGTGGTCCACAGACTGGGGGCGCAGATGGTAGTGGCAGACCTCCTGGTCCGGGGGGGTCCGCTGCAGATCAGACAACTCCCCGGCCTGAGTTGGGTGGTTGGGATATGTGGCAGCGGGGGCGGGGCCAGAGAAGGTGAATGGCAAAGTCAATGCACCTGTGGTTAATTAATGTTTTGTGTCTGTGTTGCAGTGACAGAGGATAGAAAAAGAGGGAGAGAGCAGAGAGAGGGGCGCTCTACTGACCAGAACACGTGTATGTGTTGCATGTGTGACTGTGTGTGAGTGAGTAAAGCTGAAAAGCTAAGAAAATAAGTAAAATAAAGTGTGTGTGTGTGTGTGTGTGAACATCAACTCCTGCCTGCCATGCTTCTGTCCTCCACCCACATCAGGGACTTGTTACGCATTTCTTTTCAAAGCAATTATGAAACTAAACTTTAATATCTCTTGGAGTTTAAAATTAATAGTATATTATAATGAAATAACAGCTTTATATGTAACTTCAATGTTATTTTTAATCATATTTTTGTCATTGATCTATACAATTTCAAATAAATTATAACACTTTCATGCAAACATGCCACCATCTTTCATCATCTATTACTACAAAGTTAATCCACACTGGTAAATTACAGTAGTTGATCTATAATAGTTAACATTGATCTTATTAATAGTTGATTTGCATGCTGGAGGCTCTGGCATTCTTGGCTAGGGGTGGCAAAACTACAGAGAAACTGTACTTAAGTAAAATTACGAGTTCTTATGCAATTAAGATTGGTTATAAAGGCAAAATTTTACTTGAGTGAAAGTCACAAAATATCTCCATACTTAAAGTCTGTGTAAAACAGTAATGCTGTATGTATTCAGAAAAATGTGTTATTAACCACCTCACCAAATTTGAAAGATTGAAAAAAAAAATCAACAAGTATATAAAATTAGGCTTCAAATTTGTGAAAAATAAGCAGTAATAATACCAGTCATAATCAGAAGTAAGCAGTAATAATAATAATAATAATAATAATAAATACTGAAACACAGGGGCCAGGTTCAATGAAGGTACTGAAATGACACCCAATCACAGAAAAGGTGCAACCTAACTCATTAAATACCACTACTACACAAAAATGGAATAATAGCAGCTTTATTGGAGTTTTACAGCTATGCATGTTTGAGCTACCATAGACAGAATACTATTCAGAGCCCAAGAACACTGACCTACCCAAGAATCAACCTCATTTCTCTCTGTCTGCAGCAGAATGGTAGTTCTCTCTCCCAAGTATGTATTACTGGGTGATGTAGTGGTTAGCACTGTTGCCTTACAGCAAGAAGGTCTTGGGTTCAAGCCCAGCGGCCAACGAGGGCCTTTCTGTGTGGAGTTTTCATGTTCTCCCTATGTCTGTGTGGGTTTCTTCCAGGTGCTCCGGTTTCCCCCATAGTCCAAAGACATGCAGGTTAGGCTAATTGGTAGCTCTAAATTGACCATAGGTGTGAATGGTTGTTTGTCTCTATGTGTTAGCCCTGCGATGACCTAGTGACTTGTCCAGGGTGTACCCTGCCTCTTGCCCATAGTCAGCTGGGACAGGCTCCAGCTTGCCTGCGACCCTGTACAGGATAAGCAGCTATGGAGAGTGGACTTCATATTAATTGTTTGACCATGAGCTGGTTATATAATGACCATCCAGGAAGTGACCCAGAAGTCTGTCCAAGTGTCTGAGGTCATCCTAGAACTCTAGCAAGCATGATCTCTTTTATTGTGTAGAGGAAAATTCCGTAATCCCTGTCATAGTCATAGTGATCCTTTTAAAACATTTGTGGTTTTTTCTGTCATTTCTATTGATTGATTCCTGCTTCCCTGAAGTATAAATATAAGCTCCATGGAAAATCCATTTGTCATTTATCACCATGGTGAAAACCAAAGAGCTTTTAACATAAAAGAGATAGATGCTTGTTGACCCACAAGTCAGTTAAAAATACTGTTAAAGCACATCCTCAGCCATAAAAATGTCTGAAACAGTTGGAAATTTGCCAGGAACTTGCAGGGGGAAAAATATATTCTGTGGCACTCACTGCAGCAGCAGGGGATAACATGGACACACAACCCAAAGATGCACAAACTTGAGCTTTTGAATGAAAACTGATTG
>JAOANJ010000001.1:18478515-18489615 GCA_026413345.1 Ariopsis seemanni | reverse complement strand
AGCATATTGGAGCTCAATAATGGTTGTGAAGGAAACTTTTGTCTTGGCTTGTAGTCTCCGAAGATTGAAGAAGTTGCCATCAAAGCGGTATAAAATTTCAACTCCGTCCGTAATAGACGGACTAGCAAGCTGCAAAACGGCTGCCATAAACAAAGAGAAGAGGGTAGGTGCTTGTAGAAAGAGTGCTTGTAGAAAGAGTGCTTGGCCATCAAGTGGGCGGTTCTCACCCTCCGGTACTACCTCCTGGGGCGCCCTTTCATCCTCTGTTCAGACCATGTGCCCCTCCAGTGGCTCCACCACATGAAAGATGCTAATGCACAGATCAACTGTTGGTATCTAGCCCTCCAGCCATTTAAGTTCGAGGTGGTCCATAGGCCGGGGGAGCAGATGGTAATGGCGGATTTCCTGTCCCATCGGGGGGTGGGAGTCCACTGCAGGTTGGACGGCTCCCCGGCCTGAGTCGGGTAGTGGGGGTATGTGGCAGTGGGGACATGGCCTAGCGTCAGTTTGTGAATGGAGGGTGGGGCTGGGGAAGGTGAGTGGCAAAGTCAATGTACCTGTGCTTAATTAATGTTGTGTGTCTGTGTTACAGTGACAGAGGATAGAAAAGGAGGGAGACAGCAGAAGGAGGGAGCTCTCCCAACCACAACACGTGTGTGTGTGTTGCGTGTGTGACTGTGTGATTGAGTGAAGCTGAAAAGCTTAAAATAAAGTGTGTGTGTGTGTGTGTGTGTGTGTGTGTGTGTGTGTGTGTGTGTGTGAACATTAACTCCTGCCTGCCGTGCTTCTGTACTCCACCCACATCAGGGACTTGTTACACCCATGTTTCATCAGGTTTGACGTATTACTTAGGTGACAGTTTTATCTTTGTGCTGAGCTTGGAATAGAATCCTAGGTGATAAGTTTTTGGAAATGGCTTTTTGGTATGTGGGCAGATGAGGACTGAACCTTGAAGGGACAACAGCTGTGTATGCACATGAATGTCAGTTTATTCCTCTTCTACAAGTTTGTGCTTGCTTGCATCTTATGCATCTTTTTTTCTCCATCTTATTATGGAGAAAAAATACTTCACAATCTATCACTTCACAAATACTAGATGATGTAATTTATTGCACTAGGAAATTATCATATACTTATATAATGTACAGCCAGACTCAAGGCCTCAGTGATATAACCACATTCTCTTTTCTCTCTCCAAATAGCCAGTCAGACTCAGAAGACATTTGCCTATATTTCTTTTTCTTTTTTAATACTTCTAATAATCTTTTATGATGTAATTTCTGTGCAGAGTATTAAAAACCTGAAGAACATTTTTTGACACTTCAGTTGGCACCTTTTAGGTAGCATTTTTTGGTACTCAGCCCTACTCAGGACCAGTTGAGAAAGAAGACTCGTGTTTGTGGCAGCAAGGACATGTTGAGCATAAGCTGGGGACAAAGAGGAGGCAGGTAGAACCAGGAGGTAACACATGATGAGTTTCACTTGTGTTGGGTTAGCGGCAGTTTATTCAATTTAGTCAGTGAAGCTAACACCTTATGTTGTCGCTAATCTGTCACCCAGTTCCTCATTTCCCAATAGTAATGAGTGTGTCAGACTTTTGCCAAAACCTGGGATTTGAAGAGAAAACACTGAGATCCTCTAGACCCTCATCAGCATCCCACAAATCCATCACCGGGCCCTCATCGCCCTGGGTGAAGAACAGGAGCAGGACTTCCAGGTTCTGTCCCAGGCCCAGGCAGAGGATTGGGGGGTGATCCAGAGTTTGGTCCAATCAGCAGGTATTCTAGCCACTGCTCTTGTGGACACTGCAGCCCCAGCCCACTTCATACTGGGCAAGATGTGTCCACAGGACAACCTGAGGCTTTTGTGGAGCTGTTTGAGTATGTCATCAAAGCAAGATCACAGTGGATGGTCTGCCTATTGCTGCTCCTGTCAGTTGAAGCCCAGCTCACAGCTCAACAGCTCTCCGCCTCCAACCTGCTGGAGTACCCAGAACTGAAGTGAGTCATATTGCAGCATGCTGGCTGCACCCTGGAACAACACTGCCAGCACTTCCTCACACTGGCCTTCAGGGAGGTTGGCTTCCCATATGCTTTTGCCTAACAGCTCCAAGATGTCTGCTGCCAGTGGCTGCTGATGTAAGACTGCAACATTGATGACATTTTCAATTGAGTGGTAATGGAATAGTTCATTATTTGGTTGCCAGAAGGCTCAGAAGCCTGGATCCAGTGCCACTGCACACATCAGTGGAAGAGGCTGTCCAGCTGGTGGAAGACCATCTGGCAGTGTTTCCAGGAGCAGGTGATCCCACCACTTCTCTCTTGTTCTCTTTTTCTCTTTCCTCCCTTGTGTCTCCTGACCCTTACCTTATCCCTGCACTGCAGAAACATGGGCCCTCTGTGTGCCTTTCTGTCTTCCCTCATGCCCTTGTGCCTCTTTGTCAATGCTGCCATTAACTCTCTCTCTCTTTTCACAGGTGGAACCATCCACGATCACCAGGACTGGGACAAAGCCTGGGCATGTCTGCAGGTATTGTGGGAAAGCCAGACATTTCCAGGATCAGTGTCCCCTTAAGGAGACAGAGATTCTGATCAGCATTCCTGACATGACCCAGGCCTCCCTCAATCGAGCAGGAGTGTGCTGAGTGGCAGTGAGTATTCAAGGGAGTACACGTCAAGTCAAGTTTATTTGTATAATGCTTTTAACAACAGACATTGCCACAAAGCAGGTTTACAGAATATTAAAGACTTCAAATATGAGCTAATTTTATCCCTAATTTATCCCGGATGAGTAAGCCTGTGGCGATGGTGGCAAGGAAAAACTCCCTCAGATGACAAGGAAGAAACCTTGAGAAGAATCAGACTCAAAAGGGAACCCATCCTTATTTGCATGGAAACAGATAGCATGATTATAAATAACTCACTTCTATAATAGTGTCCTATATAGTCACAAAGTATAACTGTGTAACCAGGAAAATCATTATAGTTTTAACATGAAGTCTATTTTGTGGAAGTTATAAACTGTTCATTGATGGAGACTTGAGTGCAAAACTGTTCATAACAACTGCAGTCCTAAAGTTAGCAAGTCAGTCATAGTCCTCAGCCATAAATGCATTACTGTAAGTGTCCAGAGCCATCTTCCAAGTGCAATTTTCAACTGTCCATATGGGGCCATCCTTCACAGGAGCAATATGATGAGACTCCAGCCAGATGTAGGACATCAGGATGGATCAGGCAGGCTCAGAGAGAAGAAGAGGTCAGCATCACTGGTGTATCAGGTTCAACATGTAACTCAACAGAGAGGGACAGATGGGGGGGAGGGGGGAGAACAGGTTGTTAGATATGCCCAAAGTCACCTAAAGAGTAAGAACAGTGTACATTTTGCACTGACTGCAAGCAGGGTCTCTGGCAAAACTATGACAGCATACCTGAAAGGGGAGAGCCAGAAGATAACACAGACATGAGGGAGCCCTGGGACATAAAGCAGCCAATCACTACACCATCAACAAACCTGAGTAAGTGGGGGAGTAACAGCATCCATATATCCCAGTTTACCAAAACACTGTCTGAGGACCCTCAAGATCCACTCCTTTACCTCATAAAACTATTAACAAAAGGCTTGACTAAACAGATATGTTTTCAGCCTAGACTTAAACACTGAGATTGTGTCTAAGTCCCAAACACTACTTGGAAGGCTATCCCATAACTGTGGGGCTTTGTAAGAAAAGGCTCTGCCCCCTGGTGTAGGCTTCATTATATGAGTTACCAGCAGATAGCCTGCACCTTTTGATCTAAGTAGGTGTTGTGGGTAATAAAGGACTCGAAGTTCACTCAGGTACTGTGGTGCAAAACCATTCAGTGCTTTAAAAGGTCAATGGTAGTATTTTATAATCAATAAGAAATTTGACTGGCAGCCAGTGCAATGTGGATAAGATAGGTGTGACACGGTCATATCTTCTAGTTCTAGTAAGGACTTTTGCTGCTGCATTTTGAACTAACTGGAGCATGTTTATGCACTTATTGGAACATCCAGGCAGTAAGGTATTACAATAATCCAACCAAGAGGTAAAAAAAAGCATGAACTAGTTTTTCTGCATCATGTACCGTAGTTGTCAGAGTGCAGGCACTTACGGATCCAATTACAGCAGAGAGCGGGTGCAGTACAAACTGCAAATGGAGCCAAATTGTAGAGCAGGAATCATAGTCAGGAAACAGGTGGAGGTTGATCGATCAGCAAATAGAGTAATACAGAGCAGACATGAAGACGAGGTCAGGAATAAATGTAAATAGGGGTTTTAAACAGCAAGTCAGTCAGAAATCAAATGGCTTGGTAAAGTCAGGTACGGGACACAGAACGATACTTCACACTGAGTGAATGTCAGAGCAGGATTTAAGGAGACAGGGTAATTATCAGGTGAAAGGTGACTTGGTGACAGGTAATGTAATTAGTATTCCAGTGACGAGGGTTGCTGTCATTCTTGGGAGGTGTAGTCTGGAGCAGCCATGTTTGGAGGCTGCTCCAAACTCAGGCTTTTAGCGTTAGTACTGACAGAAATCCCTCTGGGAACAACTTCTTTCCTTGGTTGACCTCTCTTTCTTGGTGCAGGTTTGTCAGGGTGGAATTCTTGAGTGAGGAGGGGGTCTAAGATGTCCTTTGAACTGACCCATCTACCCAACTATGTTCCTCTGGGCGGTAACCCTCCCAGTTGACCAAGTACTCAAGCTGTCCTTGTCTGTGGTGGGAACTGAGGATCTTGTTGACCTGGTAGATGGGCTTTCCTTCAATGTCTGGGGAGGGGGGGTTTCTTGGGTGGGTGTATCAGAGGCTAGAGGAACTTGGATAGCAGGTTTGAGGCAGGAGATGTGAAATGTGGGAGCTATCTTACTGTAAGCAGGAAGCTCAAGACTGAATGAGACCTTGTTGATCTTACATAGAACTCTGAATGGACTGGTGTATCTGGCTTGTAGCTTTCTGCAGGAGTTGGCTTCCCTGAGGTCCTTTGTAGAAACCCATACTCGATCACCTAGGGCATACTCTGGGGTGGCACTTCTGTGCTTGTTGGCGTAGTGTTTGTACTTGGTGCTGACACTTTCTAGTCTCTGATGAACCTCTTCCCATACCTGCTGGCTCCTCTGGAACCCTGAGTCTATGGCCGGAATCTGCATAGAGGCATCATCCCACAGGAAGAGCAGAGGTTAGTATCGGAGTACACGCTGGAATGGGGTTAGCTGAGTGGCTGAATGCTTGAGCAAATTCTGTGCATACTCGGCCCATGGAAGAAATTGTGCCCAGTCCTTCTGATTCCACGTGCAAAATATGCAGAGGAAGCAACCCACCTCCTGGTTCACTTGTTCTGCTTGGCTGTTGGACTGTGGGTGATATCCAGTAGTGAGGCTAACAGACACTCCCAGTCTGTCCATGAACTATGACCATAGTCTTGAAATGAGCTGGGGACCCCAGTCACTGACTATGTCTTCATGGATGCCATAGGAGCAGAAGATATGGGTGAATAATAGTTTGGTGGTTTCGAAGGCAGTGGGAAGACCCAGTAGTGGGATGAGCTTGAGTGTTTTTGAAAACCTACCGATGATGACCAGAATGACTGTGTTGCCTTGTGACTGGGGTAGGTCAGTGATAGTCAATCGCGATGTGTGACCAGGGCTGCTGAGGTACTGGGATAGAACATAGCTTACCAGCAGGGGAAGCTCTCAGAACCTTGGCTTGGGCACAGACAAAGCATGAGGAAACAAAATGGTTGATGTCTGAGATCATGTTTTCCCACCAGTACTTGTTCTGGAGAAATTGGTAAGTGTGATGGCTGCTGGAGTGTCCGGTGGCAGAAGAGGAGTGCACCCAGGTGATGAGTTTGCCTCTGAGTTTGGGTAGAACATGTAAAAGTCCAGGTGGACAGTTTTCAGGAGGACTTGTGGGTTGTACCTGTCTGATCTCCCTGTCGATTTCCTAGGTTATGGCTTGCAGGAAACATTTGGGTGGAAGATTAGTGGTGGGTTTGGAAGAGTGTGATGAGGATGTGTTGACTTGGGAGAGAGTATCAGCCTTGGTGTTTCTGGAACTGGGGTGATATGAGATAGTAAACTGGAATCTGGTGAAGAATAGAGCCAATCTGGCCTGACGGGGGTTCAAATGTTTAGCAGTCTTTAAGTACTCCAGATGCTTGTGGTCAGTCAGGATCATGAATGGGTGCACTGTGCCCTACAGCTAGTGTTGCCATTTTTCTAGGGCCAGCTTGACAGCCAAGAGCTCTCAATTACCGATGCCATAATTCCTCTTGACAGGCGTGAACTTCTTGGAGAAGAACACGACTGGGTGAAGCTTGGGTCATTCTCTGAAGCACTGAGACAGAACCCCTCCTACTCCTGTTTCAGATGTGTCCACCGCCACAATAAAGGGCTTAGAAGGATCCAGATGCTGTCGTATGGCAGCTGTGGTAAATGCTGACTTGAGCTGGTTGAAGGCCTGATTGGCTGAAGGACTCCAATGGAGACAACAGGGTACATTCTTCAGGAGTGAGTTGAGAGGGGCTGCAATGGTGCTGAACCAGTGGATGAAGCAACAATAGAAATTTGTGAAACCTAGGAAGCGCTGCAACTCCTTGAAAGAAGTAAGAGTGGGCCATGACGTCACAGCTGTAACTTTGGCCTGGTCCATGCTCACCCCCTCTGAGCTGATAATGTAACCTAGGAACAAGATCTGTCTGACATGGAACTCACATTTTTCTGCCTTTACATACAGGTGGTTCTGGAGCAGGCAAGAGAACAGTGAGCTGATGTGCTCGTGGTGGATGTTCTCATCTGGGGAGTAGATTAGGATGTCCTCAATATATGCCATAATGAACCTCCCCAACATGTCCCTGACCATGTCATTAATGAGACACTGGAAGACACTTGGCATGCAAGAAAGGCCATAAGGCATGACCAGGTACTCGAAGTGGCCCATGGTGGTGTTAAACACGGTCTTCTACTCATCACCCTCACAAATCCTGACCAGGTTGTAGGCACTACAAAGGTCTAATTTCAAAAAGATATTGGCTGATCTGAGCAGTTCTAGGGCTGAAGGCGCCAGCGGGAGTTGGTAAGGGTATTTAACTGTGATCTGATTCAGGCCCCGATAGTCTATGCATAGCTGGAGACCCCCTCCCTTCTTCTCAACAAAGAAGAACACTGCTGAGTAGGGTGACATCAAGGATCTAATGTACCCCTGCTGTAAGTCTTCTTGTACATACTCCTCCATAGCAGCTTGTTTGGTTAAAGACAAAGGGTAAATGCGGTTATGAGGAGAAGTCAAGCCTGGGAGGAGCTCGATAGCAGAGTCATAGGGATGGTGAGGAGGCAGACCACAGACTTTCCCTTTACTGAATACCTCCCGTAGGTTGAGGTAACAGGAAAGAACGTTGTCAAGGGAATCAGGCTGAAGGCTCTCTACAGAGATGAATGAGAGTATTAGTTGGGGAAGTTTCAAGCAGTTCTGAAAACAGGAAGGAGACCACTGAAGAATGTTCCATTATTGCCATGATATTAGAGGATCGTGGAGTTGGAGCCAAGGGTATCCCAATATTAAATCATGGTGTGCAGTTTGAGTGATGAGTAGGGATATGTGTTCACTGTGAATGGCTCCGACTTGAATCTTGAGGGGGGTTGTGCACATTGAGACCAATCCCTCACCTATGGGATCCCTGTCGATGATTTTTAGCTTGATTGGTTTCAGAAGTCCATGGGTGGTCAGGTGGCATTTCTGTACAGTTGCGCTGTTAATGAAGTTTCCTTCTGCCCCTGAATCTATGAACACAGAAAGCACATGGGTCAAGTCTGGCAGCTTTAATAACACAGGCACTTGAAAGGATTGTGAATTGTGAGTGGTTTCTGAACTCACTGGGTTAGGTGGGCTGGTAGCTTTGCTGGGCTGGCTGTCCCACAGGGGTCGGTAGGGCACTTAGAGATCAAATGGCCAGCTTCACCTCAGTAAAAGCAAAGGCCCCCATGTCTTCTTCTGTCTCTCTCTGATCGTTGTAGTCACGTATGCGAGACCTCGATCGGACTTAGAGGGCTCATGTTGGGAGAGGGAGCAGAAGATAGCTGTAATAAGGGTTGCTTTTGGATAAGGTGATCAAGACAGATGACCAAGTCAATAAGAGAGTCCAGAGAGAGTTGTTCATCATGGCAGGCCAGCTCACTGAGTACTTCTAGACACAAACCCTGGTGAAACATGGCTTTCAGTCTTGGCTCGTTCCAACCGCTGCTGATGGCTAGGGTGCGGAAGTCCAGTGCATACTCCATGACACTCCTTTCTCCCTGTCAGATCATCAGTAAACTCTCTCCGACCTCTATTCCTTCAGGCTGATGGTCAAAGACTCTTGTGAAGAGCTCCAGAAAAGGTCATAAAACTTTGTGTGTTCAGCCCATGCATCCACCCCACGCTTGCCCACTGGAGAGCTTTACCTGAGAGAAGACTGATGAACTGAGAAATCTTGTGTTTGTCAGTTACCCCCGTGAGTGACAAAAAGTGCAATAAACATTGAAGAAGGAATCCCTTGCAGTTGGAAACTTCTCCAGAAAACTTTTCAGGCAGAGGAATACTTCAGGATGCACCAGTGAGTGACAAGGGGCATGCGAGGATGGCCTGCGACACTACAGCAGTGAGCTGCACCATCCTGGTGTTGAGATTGCTGATCATCTGCTGGTGCTGTCCTAACAGATGCCCCTGCGCATTGATCGTAGTCTGCTTTGCCTCCTCTGCTGCATCCATAGAAGGCAAAGTATGCTGTCATAGCACAGGCACTTATGGATGCAATTGCAGGGGAGAGTGGGTGTGGCGGAAACTGCAAACAGAGCCAAATTGTAGACCAGGAATCATATTCAGGATATGGGCGGAGGTCAGTCAATCAGCAAACAGAGTAGTACAGAGCAGACATGAAGATGAGGTCAGGAATGAACTTAAACAGAGGTCTTAAACATCAAGTCAGTCAGAAATCAAACAGCTTGGTAAAGTCAGGTATGGAAAACAGAACGATACTTTGCACTGAGTGAATTTTAGAGCAGGGTTTAAGTAGACAGGGTAATTATCAGGTGAATTGGTGACAGGTGATGTAATTAGTATTCTGGTGATGAGGGGCACTGTGATTCTTGGGAGGTGTAGTCCAGAGCATCCATGTTTGGAGGCTGGTCCGAAGTCAGGCTTTTAGCAATGTTACTGACAGTAGTAACATTATATTTCTTATCTTAGCAATGTTTCTGAAATCAAAAAAGCTATCCAGGTAATGTTACTGATATGAGTTTCAAATGAAAGACTGGAGTCGATGATTACACCGAGGTCTTTAACTGCTGCATGTGAAGAAACAGAAAGGCAGTCCAGAGTTACTATGTAATCAGAAAGCCTACTTCTACCTCCATGTGGTCCTAGTACAAGTACAATCACCATTTACATCAACAAACTGATAGTAATCAGTTAAATAAGAGCTAGGCCAGGAGAGGGCCATTCCCTTAACTCCCATAACATTTTCTAGTCTATCCAGGAGAATGGAATGATCAGTGGTGTTAAAGGCTGCACTAAGGTCAAGTAATACAAACAGGGAGACACAGCCCTGATCAGATGCCAACAGTAGGTCATTTACTGCTTTAACCAGTGTCTCTGTGCTATGATGAGGTCTAAATCCTGACTGATGCATTTCATGGATGTTATTCCTTTGTAGATATGAACATAACTGCTGTACCACAGCTTTTTCTATGATTTTGGAGAAAAGGGGGAGGTTTGATATTGGTCTATAATTAAACAGCTGATGGGGTTGAGGTTATGTTTTTTTAATCAGGGGTTTGATAACTGCTAGTTTGAAGGATTTGGGTACATAGTCAATTCTAAGGGAAGAATTTATTATTTTTAGAAGAGGTTCAATTGCTTCTGGTATTATCTGTTTGAAGAGTTGTGTAGGTAAGGGACCTAGTTCACAAGTTGAATATTTTGATGTGATTAATGAAATTAGTTCAGTTTCTCTCAGGGGAGTAAAACATTCTAATTGCTGATCTGATACAGTTACAAATATTGTTAACTACAGTATTACTTAAATTGTCTGGCCTTAAATGAGTAGTTTGAATGTTTTGTCATTGCTACTACATATTGCAGGTGTGCATGTGTCTACAGTGGTCTTTTTCTGAGTTATTTTTCCTACAGTATTAAATAGGAATCTAGGATTATTTTTGTTATCCTCTATTAGGGTGGAGAGATACGTTGATCTAGCAGCACTAAGAGCTTTTCTATACTTCATGAGGCTCTCCTTCTATGCTAATTTGAATGCTACCAATTTTGTTACCATGTTACCATTTACGTTCTAATTTTCAAATGGTCTGTTTTAAAGTGTGAGTGTAATCATTATATCAGGGTGCTAATTTTTTCTCCCTAATAATTTTTCTTTTAAGTGGAGTTACATTAGCTAAAGTAAAGCGAAACGTTGACTCTAAGCATTCAGTTGCCTGATCAAGTTCTGTGGGGTCTGACAGTGATCCAATCAAAGTTGATAATTCTGGGAGACTATTTATAAAACTTTGTGCAGTAGTTGATGTGAATGTATGTTTAACACACTAGTATGGCAAAGTGCATATATTATTGCTCACACATATTTTGAATAAGATGAGATAATGATCTGAGGTACCGGTAGCTTCAGACTGTGGAAGTATGATTATATTTTCTATATTTAACCCGAATGTTAGTATTAGATCGAGAGTGTGACCACCATTATGGGTAGGCCCCATGATGTTCTGATTAGCCCCTACTGAATCTAAAATGGATGCAAACACTGTTTTCAGAGGGTCTTCTGGGTTATCGAAGTGAATATTAAAATCTCTGTAAACTAAAGCTTTGTCTAAGGAAATAGAATAGATAGAATAGAATGCCTTTATTGTCACTGCACAAATGTACAAAAAAATTTAGTTTATCATCGGAGAGCAAAGCCACTGCGTACATGCAGGCCACCACTCTTGGGCACTTCAGCCCAAGGCCGTCCCATGTTAACCTCACTGCATGTCTTTGGACTGTGGGGGAAACCGGAGCACCCAGAGGAAACCCACACAGACACGGGGAGAACATGCAAAC
>JAOANJ010000001.1:17650134-17661110 GCA_026413345.1 Ariopsis seemanni | reverse complement strand
GTCAATGACCAGCTCCTTGGTCTTCGAGGTGTTGAGCTGCAGATGATTCCTATTGCACCAAATGGCAAAGTCCCTCACCAGGCTCCTATACTCCTCCTCTCTGTCGTCTAATCTGTTGTAAAGTGTATTAATGAAATGCGACAGATGGGAGCCCAGGAATTAAATAAATACAATAAAAACACACTGTTTTTAATTGTAAGTATTGTATTTAAAACTGTATGGATGTACCAGAAGCCAACATAAAACCATACATGCAGGTCATTCTCCGTCAAAAGGGATTAATGATCCAAAAGTGGAGTCTGGTGCATTAACACAAGAACTTATTGCCATGTTTGTGTTCAGCAAACAAGCCAGTTATTAAAACCAAGATGTACACTCAAAAGAAGTGGATATAGAAACCACTCAATGGGATTCGATCCTTACATGCTAACAAAGAGGGATTTTTTCCTATGAAAGAAAAATTTACTTGCTATATTTGACATAAATAGATTAATTTTGATCCTATTATAGCTGTAACTAAATACAAAGACAATAGTGAAGCATACTATTAATTAACTAAATGTGAAGATATTTAACAGATAATCAACAGATTTATTATTTTAAGATTGTGTATATTTTTAGTCATTTGTAATTTGTATCTGTACACAAACCCACCAGCTTTAAATAGTCCATTCATTCGGAGTTGGAAAATTATCCATCCATTGAGTTCCCCAACATCTCAAACTGGTGCTGCAGACGTCATTCTACATGGACAAACTGATGAACAACTTTCTATATGTGGTTGGGTTAAAGATCTGGGAATCAGGATACTACAAGATAAATACTGTATCGTTTTTGCCCAGGGAAGGAGGAATTTCTGGGCTTTTTGTACATGTCTTTGCAATGGTTGCTAGGACGCTACAAGTTTTAGTATCGGGTGTAAACGAACCACAGCCGCTCGATTCTCAATCCTCCCTGCTCTTCTCTTCCAGCAGGCATCACAGATCCATATAATTTACCCACAAACATATTTATTTATTCTGCCCACTGCACATGCACACTCTGTGTGTGTGTGTGTGTGTGTGCACGCGCGCACACACACGCAGGGATTAAATGCAAAGGAGGAACATGACAAAAATAAAGCCTTGTTCTTCCTAATTTATCCACAAATGTGTTTATTCCACTTGAAAGGTGTACATCAAACCAGCTACCGGATTTGTGACACTACAACATCCTGAACTATTACTATTTGGCTTCAAACTTGAAAGAAAATTGCAGCCCACTAGATGGCGCTTCGTGGCCCACTGATGGACCATGGCCCAGTGGTTGAGAAACACTGCTCTAAGATATGTATTTGTACACTTTATATACTGCTTGGGAACGTATATGTACCTTTCTGGCCCTAAAAGGGTACACAGTTACCTTGAGGTCCAATAATGAGCCCTAGGGGGTACATTAGTGTAGACTGTACCTTGGGTGACAGAAATGGACTCCTACTGTACACCTATTTCTGACAGTGCACTGGATTGGGGCAAAAAGTTGGGCAAGTGTTCGGTATAAAAATGCCAGGATATTACACAATATATGTTGAAATTGTAAACTGTGTCTGGCTTCAAGCTTCAACGCCCCACCAGGGTGTTGCCCCTGGACACCACTGGGAGCCTTGGGGCCTCCAGGCCCCCAGCTTTCAGTCTCGGATGGGTCTGCAGCCCTCACATTCATTTCAGATTTTTTTCTTTTTAGTCAGTCTCATCCCTGAATACTGATGATTTAAAGTTTAAAAAAAAAGACATGAATATTTCTATTTGTATTAAATTCTGTTGATTTATTTTGTAAAGAATTTCCAAGTTCATTGACAATCTTGATATTCATTGAATTATATTTTCACTTTGGTTAATGTTTTCCAAAATGACTCACACTGCTGTTCCTGAACCTGTTGATAATGGAGCTAATGGGATTGAGTTCTCACCTCATCTCTACCTAAACAGAACGATGCAGTGGCACATTAGCCCTTTAGTCCTGTGTTTCTCAACCACTGGGCCGCAGCCTGAATTTTTTCCAAGTTTGAAGCCAAATACTAAATAGTTCAGGATGTCGTTGTGTCCCAAATCCAGTTTTTGCTGTACACTTTTCAAATGGAATAAATACATTTGTGGGTAAATTAAGAAGAACAAGCCTTTATTTTGGCACTTTCCTCCTCTACATTTAACCCATGCATGCATGCACACACTTGCATACACAGAAAGAGAGAGAGACAGACAGAGAGCACAGCGGGCTGAATAAATAAATACGTTTGTGGGTAAATTGTATGGATCTGTGATGCCTGTTGGAAGAGAAGAGCAGGGTGGATTGAGAATCGAACAACTGTGGTTTGTTTACACCTGATACTAAAACTTGTAGCATCCTAGCAACCTTCTCAAAGACGCATACAAAAAGCCCAGAAACTCCTCCTTTCCTGGGCATAAATGATATAGGATTTATCTTGTAGTGTCCTGATCCCCAGATCTTTAACCCAGCCACATATAAAAAGTTGTACTCTTCCAAGATCTTTTTTCATCTTTGTGTCCATGTAGAATGATGTCTGCAGCACCAGGTAGTTTGAGATGTCGGGGAACTCAACGGATGGATCATTTTCCAACTCATAATAAATGAATGAATAAATTTATTTAAAGACGATAAGTTGATCAGCAGACCTGGTGGGGTCGTGCATGTATGGATACAAATAATTACAAATACAAAAGACTAAAAATATACACAATCTTAAAAAAACCCTTAAAATCTGTTGATTATCTGTTAATTATCTTCACATTAAGTTAATTAATAGTATGCATACCTACTGTCTTTGTATTTAGTTACAGCTACAATAGGGTCAAAATTTATTCTACTAGTCAAATTTAGCTCGGAAATTTTTTCTTTCATAGGAAAAGGATCTAATCCCATCTTTTGGCACATCCATACAGTTTTAAATACAATACCTGCAGTTAAAAAAAATATATTTTTATTGCATTTATTTCATTCCTGAGCTCCCATCTGTAACAGGGAGTGATGTTGCATCACATTAATACACTTTACAATAGATTATTAGATTCTAATAGAATAGATGAGCCAAAATAATTGGGGATTTTTTTAATGGGCCCTGACTCATTACTAGTATGAATAGGTGGGCCTTAAAGTAGAAAAGGTTGAGAACCCCTGCTTTAGTCCATCTTGCTTTTCCACCTTCTCATCTGTACACTCTGATCAAACAGTTCAGCTTGGATAGATCACAAGATATCGTAGCCGAGACTCTGCCTTGAGTCAGTGCAAGTGCTTTGTCTTGCGCTGCACTACACTCTGGAGCTCTGAGAAAACATTTTCTGTCTCCCTGATGTTGGATTTCTCATTAATGGCATTGAACATCCATTAGTTTCTCATGTGAATAATAAAAGTACAGCACCAAACATGTGAATCAGCACCTCAGTACATCAGAAACATTTGAATCCAGGTATATTTAACGTGTTTAAGGTGGAGGTTTACCTTCATATCTTGTCAGGATAACATTTGAAGCCAAAACGAAGTAGTTGCTCTGTCTCAGGTCAGTGTTCTCTCTGTGAGGAAGCATTACACGTTCCTTAATCTGCAGTTTTGAAATGGAAATCTACTCAAAACATTCAGAGATCTGAACTGATAAAACAATCCGTGTCATGCAGGCGAGTCTCATTCACTCAGTCAAACTTCATTTGAAGAATTTAAATCACCTTATTGTTTATAATTCTAAGCATTCACTAAGTCTGAAATGGACACACAGAGGAAATCATCAGTGAAAATGATATCAATCACTGTTCGTCGGTCCTGCATCAAGAAAACCTTGTTACGCCACATATCACCAGAGATCACCATGGTTACAAGCCTGTACAAATCAAGCCTGAATGAGAGACATGATAAACAATGCGATAAGCAGATGTCAGATTGGTGCTGTCATCAGCATGGAGATGAGGCCACTCAGCCCAGATAAACGTGATACACGAGCAAAACAGACACACAATTGATCACAAAATGGAAGTTGTGTATCAGAAGAAGTGAGGAAGAAAGAAATAAAGGGAAAGAAATTTGGGCCTGCCAAATTAACTAATAATTCATGTTCTAAATTAAAACACCTTGTGGATGATCTCTCCACAAGGGGGCAGAATAGAGCAATAAACACAACACTGTAACCTTCGCTATATAACTGTAATCATGTCTCTTTCCAGAAGAATGAAGGAATTCACAGGAATGGGGGGTGAATTCTTATGCAATCGCAACCTTTACACTTTTTATCTGGAATTAATTTTGGAAATTATTTCGATTTATCTGGATGTAGATGAAATCCTTGCGCTAGACTGACTGTATTTTTAGGTGTAGAGTGTAGATGAGCTCCTTCTCCGTTCATTTCCTTACTTGCTTGATCCCATAACAACAACAGACATGATGCAGATGTGGTTGATGTGATAATCCATTGCTGTTGAAGTAAAGGAGAAATCCTTCATTCTGATGGTATGAAGGTGCTCAACAAAACAATCAGCTAGTATCCTGTTGGGTTTTCCAATATACTGTTGATTGCATCTCTTACAAGAAAGACAATAAAGGACTCCTGCAGTGATGGGGAATACAACAAGGATTATAAATTTATAAATTTTCATGTGGAACATCTGGAAATGTTGCATCACAGATCATTTACTCCTGACGAGCAGGTCTTTGATAGTTTTTTTTCTTGTCGATAGGAGATAACGGGAAATTCCTTCAAAAGGAAAGCTGCTTCAGATCATCCTATAGCTTTTGAGTATAATTTGTCACTGTTTGATTGCTGGGATCATAAATAAGCGCCAAAGGATTTGTCTCCGTCCTCATAGTGGATTGTATAGAGATCAGTGCATCCATTCTCTCAGGGGCTCCAACACGGGCCATGCCATGATCTATGATGTTCTGACAGAATCAACGTTTGGAAAAATAATTGCACAGTTCCCTGAAGAGAGTCTCATTCTCATTGCAGATACGTTAAAGTCTCATTAGTGGTGAATAAGGGACTGATGTATTCGAGTTCACAGGAAGTTGAACACAAATAACCACTCTTAATAACCGAGGTGAGCAGAAAAGCATCTCAGAATGCACAGCTGGATGACCTCCAACAGCAGAAGACCACATCAGGTTCCACTCCAACGAGCCAAGATGTGAATGAAACGGGGCAAGTGAAGACTGGAAAAAGATCACCTGCTTTTTTTTTTTTAATTTTCCAGTTTCAGTGTATAAGCGGTAGATGTATATACGGTATTATTATATATTTTATAAAACTAATTAAGGTCAAAAGCAGGTAGAAACCTAGAACAGGTTAGAAATAGATGAAACTAGTCATTCAGCTACTAAAGTCAAATATTATAGCAGCTATAAACAGTCATTACCTCACCAGATAAAATAAAAAATAAAATAAAAATAAAACTCTCGTCATGTTACAAAGAACCAGTAAACCTCTGTAAACGCTTCTGTCTTTTTTTACCGAGCACTCACACTGGAGACTTTGTCCATAAACATTAAATAAACCTCTACTGACAAAATCCTTCACAATCAGTGATGATACACTTTAAGTTGTTTGTTTATTACTAGCTGGAGATTAAATACAGTAGATCATCTGCTGGACACGTCCCTGTGAATGAATTGAAGCATTAATGCATTAGAATGAGTTCAAGAACAGAAATGTGATGTGATTGTCAGAGCTGCTGTGATACAAAACAAAAACAAAATCAACACCTTCTGGCCAATCGGATTTGAGAATTCAACATGATGTGTTTTTTTTTTTTTTTAAGTGAATCAGTACATTGTTATAGAGTTTAACAGTAAAGGAGAAGGTACATCTTTAAAACACACTGAGGTCCATGAGAGAACAATTCTCATGATGCTCTGATTCAAACCCCAAAGAGCATCACTGCCCCCTGTTGGTTCGGCATGAATACAACTACGAAAAGGCACAGAGAAAGCAATGCTGGTGTATTATACTGCATATATAACTGTTTCATTCTCTTTCACCAGGATCTGGGTTTCCTTTTGTTTGTAGAGGCAGGATGTAGAATAGCACGCTGGAGAAATGGACCAAGACACGGTTGGTGTATGTGACTCAGACTGAAACAAAATAGTGGAGATTTTTTAGTTCCTTCAGGATGTTGCCAGAGAAATTTTACTCCCTCGGATTATCTGTTTCTCCCATGCCAAGCAACCCCCACACACAGAGAGAGAGAGAGAGAGAGAGAGTGTCCTGCTCGTGTGGTAAATATAGCTAGATGACTCAAGTTCCAGTAAATCCCTGTTAATGAATGCCATTATATTCGTAAAAAATTACCTCAGGTAAAAGTAAGTGTGTGAGATCAGTGGTAGGTGTGCACACTTACTAAAAAAACAAAACCTTGCGAATAAAGACTTGAGAGAGATATATAGAAAACATGTCTGACTAGGGATGATGTTGGGTAACAGCTGGAAGAGAGAGAGAGGAAGAGCGAGGGAGGGTGGATTAGTCCTAAATTACAGATGTCTGGTAAATGGTATGTTTTCAAATCACACACACACATGAAACTCTCAGATATGACCTCTGAAATTACAAAGGGTGAGAAAGCCATCCTTTGATGATCTCACCAGCTAAATTAGCAGAAGTGAGCCACAGACAGAGACATGTTCTCACAGAAACGTTGCATGGTCAGGAAAACACAGAAGGGAAATCTTGGTTTTTTGTTGTGTGTAATTTTTCTGCCTGCTTCACTGTGCAGTGTTTCCTGGCACTGGGCTCTCAGTGTGATGGTAATCAGAGCATCACTTCATATCACAACATTATCCCAACAACCAAGCAATCTGCACTCTTCAGACTCAACTTGTGTCAGTTATCAAGATATAAAAAATATATAAAAGATACAACCCCAATTCCAAACAAGTTGGGATGCTGTGTCAAAAACAGAATGTATTAATTTGCAAATCATGGAAACCCTATATTTCATTGAAAATAGTCCAAAGAAAACATCTCAAATGTTGAAACAGAGAATTTTATTATTTTTTGAAAAATATATGCTCATTTTGAATTTGATATCAGCAACACATTTCAAAAAAGTTGGGATGGGGCATGTTTACCACTATGTTGCATCACCTCTACTTTTAATAACACTGTAAACATTTGGGAATGGAGGAGACCAATTGCTGTAGTTTTGAAAGAGAAATGTTGTTCCATTCTTGCCTGATATACAATTTCAGTTGCTCAACAGTTCAGGGTCCCCTTTGTCGTATTTTGCGTTTCATAATGCACCAAATGTTTTCAGTGGGAGACAGGTCTGGACTGCAGGCAGGCCAGTTTAGCACCTGGACTCTTTTACTATGCAGCCATGCAGTTTTAATCTGTGCACAATGTGGTTTGGCATTGTCTTGCTGAAATAAGCAAGGCTTTCCCTGAAAAAGATGTCGTCTAGATGGGAGACTTTGGAGAATTGGGGGGTCACATCATCTGTGGTACATAATATCATTAAAAGATTCAGAGAAATCCCTGTATGAAAGGGACAAGACCAAAAACCAACATTAGATGCCTGTGATCTTCAGGCCTTCAGGTGACACTGCATTAAAACAGACCTGATTCTGTAGAGGAAATCGCTGCATGGGCTCAGGAACACTTCCAAAAACTACTGTCTGTGAAAACAGTTCATTATTGCATCCATAAATACAAGTTAAAACCAGATATAAACAATATCCAGAAACACCACCCCCTTCTCAGGGCCTGAGGTCTTTTACGATGGACTGAAATGAAATGGAAAACTGCTCTTTGGTCTGATGAATCAGAAGTTGAAATTTTTTTTGGAACTCATGGACACCGCATCCTCCGAGCTAAAGAAGAGAGGGACCATCTGGCTTGTTATTAGCGCACAGTTCAAAAGGCAGCATCTGTGATGGTATGGGGGGGCATTATTGCACATGGCATGGGTACCTTGCACATCTGGAAAGGCATCATTAATGCTGAATGATATATACAGGTTTTGGAGCAACATGCTGCCATCCAGACATCTTTTACAGAGAAGGCCTTGCTTCTTTCAGAAAGGCAATGCCAAACCACTTTCTGCACATATTAAAACTGCATGGCTCCATAATAAAAGAGTCCAGGTGCTAAAGTGGCCTGCCTGAAGTCCAGACCTGTCTCCCATTGAAAAATTTGATGCATTATGAAATGAAAAATCCGACAAAGGAGACCCCAAACTGTTGAGCAACTGAAATTGTATATCAGGCAAGAATGGAAGAACATTTCTCTTTCAAAACTATCGCAATTGGTCTCCTCAGTACCCAAACATTTACCATGTTTAAAGAAGAGGTGATGCAACACAGTGGTAAACATGCCCCGGTCCCAACTTTTTTTGAAAAAAAAAAACTTTGAATTTTTTTGTGTTGTTGGTATCAAATTCAAAATAAACATATATTTAAAAAAATTCAGTTCCAACATTTGATAATCTTTGTACTATTTTCTATGAAATATAAGTTTTCCATGATTTGCAAATCAGTGCATTCTGTTTTTATTTATGTTTTACATAACTTCTCAACTTTTTTGGAATTGAGGTCATGTGTTATGGGTGAAGAGCAACATGGCATTGAAAGCCATGTTCTCAGAGTTGATGGTTGGTTGGAAGCTCTGCCTGAGCACTTCACTCACACAGCTGCCCTGTGCCGCTGTTCATATGTGTGTACCAAATTAACCATGGTGTGAGCTTCTCTTAAAGAGGGGTCAAGTTTGGGTCTGACCTTCAGCACAAATTAGAATCACTTTTTCTCCTGCCAGCTGTCAGAGTCACAGCGATTTAGCCTAATATACTTTTAATGGTGACCGCTATTAAAAGTGGCCTCTTAATGTTTTTTCACTGATGCTGTGTGTGTGTTACCCTTGGGAGAGTTACAGTACAGTATGTTGGCATCCAGTTTGAGTTATGTTATGGAGGCTGCAGAATAGAAATACAAATGCGGTACGTATATATTGCAATTGTGAGACGCAGCAGTAAGGATTGAAATGACAGTTAGCAAGTGATTTATCGTTGCACCCTGTAATATATACATTTACTGTGCATAGAAAGCTTAAGCACTAAATAGTGTAGGAAAGTTGTGTGGTAAACTGGCGTAGTCACCAGTGAAGAGCAGCCACATGCTCATTAGCGTGCTTGTTTCAACACTGTGCTCACTTCAGCGGCTAAGGCACAGTTTCAGCAATTACATGGACTGATAAGCTGTCTCTTGTTTACCATGTTAAGTGTATTCAGCGTGTCGCTCAGCATGACAGATCACCCCGAGCTAGTTATACATTTGTAAAACATACAAATATTTTGTTCCCGTCAATCCGCCATCAAGTGTGTAGTAAATTTTTCAGTACATGCACTCATGGCTCGGAGTGAAATGACAAACTAGAAGTTAGCACTATTTACAGAGAGAGAGAAAAGAGCAAAAATTCACAAATCATTGCCTCGGTGATTCAGCTGTCTATATGCCTTTTATATCCAGAAAAGGCATGTCTGAGTGGGATGATGATTCATCTAAACATTTTTTTTTTTGGTCTTTTCTTTACACATCTTGGTATCTTTTTCCATCATCAAGGCTTCATCACAGCTTTTGCACCCCCCATGAGTCCTCCCATCCGGGCTGCCTCTGATATACATAGACGGTGTCCTTTGCAAAATATCGCTCCATTAGCTCCATTTCTAATCATCATATTCAGTCAGGCATCTTCCAGGCATGCATAATTTATGATGCTTTTATTTGTCTTTTTTTTTTTTTGCTTTCCTTCATGCAACACAACAGTCAGTGGTCCATGAGAAGCTCAGCCGCACCCTGCCGGAGCCCCACAGGGCTGTTTAGGATGACAGGATGCCGTTTGGCAGTGGGTATTGTGGTGTTAATGGTTTGGCCATGGGGCTTAAAGATAGGCTCACCTGACTGAACCAGGACAAAGACCTGAAACAAAGAGCCGCTACAAACAGAAGAGTTACTCTCAGCCTAGTGGCTATCCAAATGTTTCATTCGTTTATGCTGAGGGATTTCAGCCTTCAGGCCTACCCAGCCTACTGTTGCACAGGTCTGTCCTCCCTCTCTCTCTCGCTCTCTCTCTCTTTCTGCACTGTCTGTCTCTCTATATATCTAATCAGCTGCTTTAATAAGAAGCTGTCCTTAATTCAAAATATGCTGATAAGAAGACTTCTTTGTAATTTGGTCATAATTCAGCAAAGGCCAGGATAATTGTAGTCTCAGTCCGGGAGTCTGAAAGGATGTGACGCACGTCTTCTGGCGTGCAAGCAGTCTGCTACCTTATCTTTTGGGAGGTGAGGTAACAGGAGTAGCTTCTACCCTCATACAGAGCACTTACACATCTGACCGCAAGAGAATGAAATCAGCGAGCCTGTAATGAAAAAGTGCTCAGTCCTCTGTCGCGTGAAGACGCCATTTCTCAGCCAGAGTTGTCCCTGGCCTCCAAAAAGGAATGCCATCATGGTGGGTCTGTGTTCCCACATGACATTTGATTATTCATGCATGGTTCATCTGTCCTCCCTAGCTAGCAGTGAAATAAGGCATTTATGGTCGGGAGAAAGAGTAAGCGAGTACAAGAGAGAAACAGAGAGTAGTCTTGCATCACCTTTCTGCTCATGTTATGTGTGTGTTTCTGTTTAGCTGCTCTATTTGAGAATGACTCAGCAGTCTGCTTTATAATATCAGACAGTGAATACACCTAGGATTTGTCTCTATTTTGTCTTAAACAAGTCACCGATCTAAAGATTCCAATAACACAGTTATATGTATAAAAAATTTTTTTGCATTGTTATTTTTTATTTGAACTACTTTAACTCTTCCAGCTTTGTAATTGCTATCCCCACAATCATGTCCGTGGGAAGACAGGGATCAACTAATGATGATGATTATTATTATTATTATTATTATTCTGGCTTTAGAATTGGAAGAAAAAGCAAAAGATCAGCAATAATAAGAGGACATTG
>JAOANJ010000001.1:16275905-16286271 GCA_026413345.1 Ariopsis seemanni | reverse complement strand
ACACACACCTACCCCCATACCCAAACCAGTAAAGCATTGTTATATATATATATATTTTTTCAGGTGTTCATTATAGCGGAGATAATGTATAATTCGATAAATTAACGCTAATTATCACAAAAGAGTATTGTGAAATTGATAGACTGAATTGATAGAGAATTAACCAAATTCAGCAGGGTATTGAAATGCCCTTAAATTTCAGTTCGGTCTGTTTTACACACACACACACACACACACACACACACACACACACACACCGCTCCTGCTTCCAGGCATTATGTTAAACTAGTTCTTCCGGTTAAAACGAAATTGCAATGAAATACAAATTAAAATACAAATGTATTATAGTCTGTTTTGCCCAGACTCTATAGGGATGTGAACGAAATGCTTAAAATAAATGGTATAAATTTATGAAGAGAAGATTAATACAGTGGTACTGCACATGGCTGCTGTTGAAAATCTTTTGTTTCGTTGACAACAACGCACAATCTAATTCGTCTAGTAAGAGTAGTAGTAAAGGCATACGTGGGAAGTCTTTTCTTCATTTTTTTTCCCTTAAAATGATTGTTTGTGTATTTTCCCCGCAGACTAGTGCAGAAGATGCAGCCGAATATCAGTGTTTTTCAGCGAGCCATTGCGCCGGTGGTTATGGGCTCCCACAAACAATCTGACATGGAGCCAACAAAAATAGTACTGACAGATAATGCTCACCTGCTGCAGCACTTTACATTGTAATTATGCCAAGGACGTCTGCAGTTAGGTTTTCTTAACCTTATTGGAAAACAACAGCCACCGAACCAGGTGGAAAAAAAAAAAACCCTCACGGGCCAAATGACCGCTGTGTGAAAGAAAGAACAGGGTTCGAGTTTGGGGAACTGGGTTGGTCACTGAGAAAGCGAGAGCAGCCAGTTCATTACGCTCCACTGGAGATTGATTTCGAGTTGCAGGGTATCAATAAACAGTCAAACTCATTGTGAATTGGATTTCTACAACGTTCCATATTCGTGCACAATGACACAAGGCCAGTCTTAGGAAATTTTATATCAGACGAAATATGATGATAAAACCTACAAAAGAAATGGTCATTTTATTTCAACAGAATGATTGCTGAAGTGGAATTCACCAAACGTTATTCAAATACAGTATGATCATATCCCACTCAGTGTAATATCACTGGATGGAGCTTATTTATTGTAAGTTGGTATCAAAACAGAGTGGCGCCTAACAGCACACAGAGCTGACATGGCAAGTGTATTCACCCTCATCCCAGGCTTATACATCTGACTGATTTTAAGAGCGGTTTTGCTTGAGGGGTGAAACCTCATAGATTCACTTCAAACACGATTGAGAATTCATTGTTGTCTGTATCATTTGGCCTGTGAAAAGCTGCTATATTTGAATGATCCTTTACTCTGAACAAATAGTTCAAAGTGAAATTATTATTATTATTATTATTATTATTATTATTATTATTATTATGGAACAATTGTCAGCGGAGAGCTAACTTCAGTTACAGTAACTAATGAATTAAAGATAAACAAATAAATAAATAAATCATAAATAAATAGAAAATATAGTCCGGCGTGTCACTCATGAAACACAAATAAAAATGCTTGATTAAAATCGAAAATTGACATGAAGCGTATCAAATATTTATTTTCTTTTGTGGGCAACAAATGACTATAATACATTAACAGGCATGGGAACTATTGCCAGCACAATACAGATAAAACTGCCTCCAATTCGACACTGGACATAGGGTACCAGATATCACATGGTCCCAAATGTTTTGAAATTCTTTTTTTTTTTTTAAAGGAAAAAAAAAGAAAAACGAAAATGAAATTTAAAGACAATAGGCTATCCATTTATTGCTCTTATGGTGCTTCAGGGGAAGAACACGACGTGAAAAGTATTCTGATTGGCACAACACAATAAAAGCTCACATAAAAGCTCAAGAAAATAGAAACAAAACCAGTCACGGGGTCTTCTGATGTTTTTTTTTTTTTTTTTTCCCAAATGTAAAAGGAAATGACATGAGGGAGAGACAGAGAAATAAACGTTTATTTCTATTAAATTTGTTCACTTGCTTCAGTGACGCCTCAACATGCTACAAGAGGGCTGAATTGGAAAAAAACAACAAAAAAAAAACAAAACAAAAAAACAAAAAAAAAAACCTTCTGTTTCCTAAGAACCATAAAACCACGTAAAGAACTAAGCGAATATTCAAACCCACTAAAACAGGAGGCACCAGATAAATAAAAAAAGAAGTTTCAACAGATGCACCATATTTACAGTTCCCATTAAATTACACATAAATAAATATATACATACATGAACACAGATTCCCTCATATAACCGTGAATCGTGTTTAAATTCAAAGTTCAAGTTGGTCTCTCAGAATGAAGCGTCTGTGTGTGAAGACATGGCATGGGACTGTGGGACTCTTTCAAGTTTATTATTCACAATACTGATAGAAAATCATCCTCTTTCAGCTTCTTCTTCTTCTTCTTCTTTTTTTGTCACATGGCTACAATCGTCAACTGGCAAGGGTAGCTAAATTGCAGCTCATAAAAAAGAAGGAGTTCATTAAAAGTCGTGTGGAAAAAGTTGTTTTGTTTTGTTTTGTTTTGTTTTTTTCTCCTTTGCTCACACGCCCCCTGTCAGGAGTTGGTTCCTGCACCTCATTAACGCAATCTTTTCTCCTCATTTAGATAAAAGTGTCTTTCTGTGAATCCCAGGTTGAATTGCGGGTTTTTAAAAGAAATTAAACATGTCAGGGAAATCGTCAAGACCGGGGAATGGCACATTGTCCTTTTTTTTTTTTTTTTTTAATCACTAGTGTAATATATATACGTTTATAATATCTGTGCTGTAGTCTAATGGTCGCAGATCATTTTCTGTGCTTCTCGTCTTTGTCTCCACCTTTAGTGCCGGATTCAGAGTGGCTGTTGGGATTGTTGTTGAGGTACATTTTATCCATGGCTTTAATAGCCTCGGTCAAATAGTTCTGTAGCGCAGTGACAGCCGCACACACAGCCGGCGTCCCGAATCCATGAGAAATGAGACTGAAGTGAGTCAAACAGCTCTGAATGCCCGGTTCGAGTATGGGCTGCGGGCGTGAATTCCCCAGAGGCGAACGGTCTTGGGACAGAAGGTCGGTGAATTCTTTGCAGATTTGTCTAGAAAGAGACACAATGCAATATGAGTAGCTGATGGCGGTATATGTGCACACAAAAAGTGCCAATTTGACCTTATCTCAAACTGATTGTTTCAGTAAGAAATGCATTAGCAACACTTTTATTGTATTAAGGTCCTGGGCCCCTAATCAATATGACGCATGACAATTTTGCTGTTACTGCAGGACCGGATAGGAACCAAACCTCAGCTGAATACGCATGTACCGTACGCCATTCGCGTAACTGGGATTGAACCTAAAAAATAATGGGACCAGTACTGGTTCTTCAGTATATGCGATGCCATAGAAGAACCTTTTTCAGGGCTTCAATCCAACAGTTTCGCATAATGTAACGGTTCATCACAGAGTTTTGACTCTCCATGGAACCATCCAGAGATTTGAAGAACCACTGAAGCACCTTTGTTTGTTTTTTCTTTCTTTCATGGATCTGTCCTGAATCCTGAATCCTGAAAATAGCCTATTTAGTAAGGTAGGTTAATATAGGGTTTGGGACACAGGAGTAATATAACTGGCTTTAATTTGTCTCTTATTATTTTGGAGCTCACAGACACGCTCACAGACACGCCTGATCCGTGTCGCTTTTCATTTCTTTGCCAAGCGGAACATTTCAGATTTTATGGTGCTGAAGAGCACTTTGTTTGCTTACAACTGGAGGCTGGACGCCACTCTTTGCCTTTGCTTTAGGTCCTGGCGCACTTTATTATTATTATTATTATTATTATTATTATTATTGGTGTTGTTGTTATTTTCGTTTTCTTTTTTTTTTATTCATTATGATCACATTTTGAAATGATCGAATAGAAGAGGGAAAATTTTGTCTGGTGCGCATGTGCGTTCTTCAGCGTTCTCATTATTATGAGGCGATTGATTTAATTGATTTGATTTGATTTGATGATTCGTTTTCTCAAAACACCAGAAGAAGGGGGGGGGAAACCCCGTCTAAAATGTGAAATGCGTTTTCCCTCCTAAATTCAGATCCTTTTCTTCATTCATCACTCCATTCTAATTTTTATTTATTTATTTATTTATTTATTTTGCATGCATCATAAATGCATCAACGTGCTGATGGATTTCTCCTGGCAAACATTTTCGATATTTCCCTTTATTCATAAGCAACGCTGGAAAAGATTTCAGCTCAGAAAGGTGTCCGAGAAATCAAAAGCATTTGTCGGATATGTAAAATCTGAAAATTCAGCTTTCTTTTCTTTGAAAAAAAAAAAAAATGCTGAATTGAAGCAGTCATGCGGATGGGATTCAATCTGAGCAGATCACATCAGGATTTTTGCTTTCCTCTCTCTTCATCTCCCAGTGATGTGAATGTGAGTTTCAGTGCTGGAGAATAAGTTAAGTTAATTTTGAGATCTCTCTCTCTCTCTGTCTCTCTCTCTCTCTCTCCCCCCCTAAGGCATTAGCAGTGCATTTGGCCGAGATCGATCAGAAGCAGATATCTATCAACTTCTTCTCATGCTGCTTATGACCCTCTCAGAGAGCCTGGGACTGCTGTGTCTCATAGGCCGATGGACATATTTGCAAATGTCATTTACTCTACTCCATACAGTATATCATTATAGGTCCACTTGTGGACACGTCTTATATTTAAGCTCTGTGTATCCTGCATCCTGCGTCATCTTACACACACACACACACACACACACACACACTGTATGTATCAGAGGGATGAGAGTAAATTGTTGTGGTTGCAATGGCCATAAGAGCGAACAGTGCAAGGGTGAGAAGATTGCACCATCAAACAAATAATCCATCATGAACACTGGTGCTGTATATGTTGATAGGAAAGGATTAGATCTCTTGTTATGCATTTAGAGCTCAGGATAAATCAGTGCAAAATCGAGACAGAGAGAGAGAGAGAGAGGTGGCCGATGGGTGGGTAGGGTGGGGTGACTTCTTTGTAGTCCAGTGCTGGCTCAGAGCACAGAGGAGCCAGACACCTTGCAAATAATCTGGGCTTAGTGAGGAATTAGTTGGCTCAGGTGGGTGGGATGAGACAAACAGGCCTTCGGATGCTAAAACGAATAATAGCCGAGGCAGGACAGGAAACTTTGAAAATTATTTTGTTCGTAATGAATCAATGTTGCACGGCGAGCCAGGCGCGAAGCTTTATTTGGGGGAAAAAAAAAAAGAAGAAAATCCGAGCTCAGCTTGAGCCTCGTGTCACTTCTGCTTGTGCACATTCTGCGAGCAGAGGCAAAGAAAGAAAGAAAGAAAGAAAGTCTAACTTCACAGGGTGATGACGGGCTCCATTTGTGCTCATGCACATGGCAAGATCCAATAAAGGAGTGATTGATTACTGCTATTTATCGCCAGCTTTTATTGTGTGTCATACACTGGGGGGAATTTATTTGTTGATAGTGAAGTGGAGTGGTGAGGCGCAGCTTGCACGAGCAGTATTGATCTCGTTTGCTGGATGTCCAAGTGTCATTATCTTTGGCGCGCGCGCTCGCTCTGACATTAAATCTCACTTTCATGTCTGCTGAATGCAGGTGGTGGTGGTGCTTCTTTCTTTCTTTCCTTCTTTCTTTCTTCTCTTTTATTTCTCATTGTGCAGCTGAGACACGTTATCAAATTGTCCCCGTTTTTGATTTCATACTGGAGGGACTGAGCTCTCATTCCATTTCGGCAGGATGTACGAGCTGCGTGTTTCTAAGTGGCAGCCCGAGCTGTGCTTTCAATAGTATCCTTCGACCTAGAACACTTCTCTCTCTCTCGATACAGAGTGCCTGTTCCTCGCGATCTGCACCACTTTTCCTGCATTCATCTCTGGCTGTGAATATTCAAAGCCGACAGAATTCAAGGTGGCATGCTGGAGCTCGGAAATGGCGAGCTCCATTTCAAGCGTTTTGTGTTCAAGTCCCTGTTAAGTAGCAGCTCGAGTGCGGGCTGGAGGTAAAAAAAAAAAAAAAACAGTTTACTCACCAGCAAGGTGATTAAAGAGCGTGAAGTGCTGCAGATAGTCAAGACAAGTTTTCAAGACCTAAGTACAGTAGATATGCTCCAGCCCATGACTCGGATTAGCCTGCCAGGGTTCGAGTTTTTAAAACCATGAGTACTTTTTTTTTCTTTTACAACGTGATGGAAATATTCACATTGTTATATTCTGGAAAGTTTGAAAAATACCATGTTACCGTGAATAGAGAGAACATTTAGATCTGTAGTGTTGCTGAACATTGTCTAATAATTGGCATGAAATCTTTTAGTCATGCACATGCTTCAGCCCACTTGCCTGTTTTGTCTTTCTCTCATCTCCTTGGAGACTGGGAAACAGTGAGTGTGTATGTGTTTCAGACTGAGGGTGTGTGTGTGTGTGTGTGTGTGTGTGTGTGTGTGTGTTTATACTACTGAGGACCAAATGTCCCTGCAAGGATAGTAAAATCTGACCATTTCGACCTTATGGAGACATTCGGATGGTCCCCATAAGGAAATTATTGTTGTGTTGTTGTGTTTTTTAAACAAAAATTGAAAAAAAAAAAAATACAGTACATATATAAAAAAGCCAAAAAGTTTTCTTTTCATTACTGAGGTTAAAATTAGGATTAGGTTTAGGTGCAGGCACAGCATTAATTAACTGCAATAATAATGATGACAATGGAAGGTCCTTACAAGGATAGTGAGACAAGTGTGTGTGTGTGTGTGTGTGTGTGTGTGTGTGTTTATATACTACTGAGGACCAAAGTCCCTACAAGGATAGTAAAATCTGACTATTTCAGCCTTACGGGGACATTCGGATGGTCCCCATAAAGAAATTGCTGTGATGTTTTTTTTTTTAAACAAAGAAACAAACAATAAAACAGCCAAAAAGTTTTTTTTTTTTTTTCATTACTGAGGTTAAAATTAGGTTTAGGTATGGGCACAACATTAATTAACTGCAATAATAAGTATGTCAATGGAAGGCCCTCACAAGGATAGTGAGAGAAATGTGTGTGTGTGTGTGTGTTAATATACGACTGAGGACCAAAGTCCCTACAAGGATAGTAAAATCTGACTATTTCGATCTTATGGGGACATTCGGATGGTCCCCATAAAGAAATTGCTGTTATGTTTTTTTAAAACAAAGAAACAAACAATAAAACATCCAAAAAGTTTTCTTTTCATTACTGAGGTTAAAATTAGGGTTAGGGTTAGGTACAGGCACAGCATTAATTAACTGCAATAATAAGTATGTCAATGAAGGTCCTTACAAGGATAGTGAGACAAACGTGTGTGTGTGTGTGTGTGTGTGTATGCACGCTCATTTAGGATCGAATGTCCCTACAAGGATAGTAAAATTTCACAATTTCGACCTTGTGGGGACATTTCACTGTAAAAAAAAAAAAAGACATGTCTATGGCATTTACACGAAACACCAGGGTATTTAAATAATACTTCAGTGTCTTCTCGGAAGGTGTATACGGAGGATGCAAGAAAACATGCGTCTATTAGAAAGACACAGGCGTCTATCAGTAGACACAAGACATGTCTTCCAGCCGTTGCTAAATACCCAAGACATGTCTTCCAAGTGTTACATTTAGGGGTATTTAAATAAGACATGTCGAAGCCCTTTTTATTTCCAGTGTTGGATGGTCCCTACAAGGAAATTGCTGTTTTGTTGGTGATGTTGTTTCTTTTTAAACAAAATTTGAAAAAAATAATAGCCAAAAAGTTTCCTTTTCCTTACGGAGGTTAAGGTTAGGGTTAGGTGCAGGCACAGCATTAATTAACTGCAATAATAAGTATGTCAGTGGAAGGTCCTCACAATGATAGTGAGACAAATGTGAGTGTGTGCAAGGTTTTGTTTTTTTTTTGGTATTGAATGACAGTGTCTGCACTGTCCTGTAATAAAATGTAAGAGTGGCTCTTTCACGCTTGACAACAATCTCTAAACATACTGACAGACAGGCAGCCCTGGTCTGAATGACATTCCTCAACTAAAACCCACATTTTGAAGTCTCGATCCTGGCATGCTGCCGTCAAAGGCAGCAAACGTTTGTTTTCGATGAAATTGAATTCATCTCCTCTTGCTCTCCCGAGCGCACGGAGGAAATCTATTCTTGACGTCTTCCTACTTATCTTTATTGTGTCTCTGAGCCGCTTTTGTCTTCTGACTGGAAAATATATTGTATATCACCGGGCCTGACATCACAGTGCAGTAACAATGCTTTTGGGGAAAAAAAAAAAAAAAGAAAGAAAGAAAGACAGACAGAAAGAAGGAAAAGAACCTAGGAGTCGTGTGTGTGTGTGTGTGTGTGTGTGTGTGAAATGTGGCGAGAGTTTTACACCTTTGATTTTCAGAGCTCGGAGCCTTTTTAGAGGTTTTAGAGTGAGCTGTCCAGTTTGAAACATATGTGTCTGGTCAGTGTTGGAGAAACGTAGGATTACAAGGAATTGTGAATAGAAATGAAGTCAAATCATTGAAATGGTGTTGGTGTTATGGTTGGGGTTGGGATCTGAAAAAAAAAATGTTTGGAAAGAATGAGAAAGAAGTTGAGAGGGTCAAGAAAAGCTGTCCAAGTCTCTTTCTCTCACTCTCTTACACACACACACACACACACACACTGTGTCTGGCGTATCAGTGTGTGTCAGGCTGACTCACCACTCCCTCTGGTTGTTCTGGGACACTGGGCTTCTGTGTGTGTGTGTGTGTGTGTGTGTGTGTGTGTGGCCAGTGTACCAGGCAGACAGACCAGCCGCAGCGCTGCAGAAAATGATTAGCACATCTGTACAACACTTAGCCTACTCATATCTCCTCTCTCTCTCTCTCTCTCTCTCTCTCTCTCTCTTTCCTGCCATTGGGGGATATCGCATGTCCGTTTATTGGATTGTCAGTTTCACACTGCCTGGCTGCACTGATGGTAATGATAATAAAATTGAAATATCCAGGTACTTACCACTGTATTACCTTGCTATCAACACCCAGACACACTCATTTTTTAGCGCTCTTTCCAAGGAGAGAGATTCGATACAGTGGCAAACACGTGGTAAGATGCGAGAGAGAGCGAGAGAGGGGACCGGCGTGTTTGATATCGGTGCATTTCCAAGGTTCTGGTTAGATTGGGCGCAAAAGACAGCGGGTAATGTGATTCTTGGGCGTCGAGCCAATGCCGAGCGGTGTAGTATAACCCATTTTCCACAGACCGGAAAAGGAGCACATTCCCCTGCCATGTATGTGATAATGTAAAGCTCTTTACAGGACCACAGTGAGTGAGTGAGTGTGTGTGTGTGAGAAAGAGAGTGTGTGAGAGTGCAGATTTGCAGATGTTCAGATCAGGTTATAAAATTGATTCGAATGAGTGTTCTGGACAGCTGATATGTGTAAAAACGCCTCTCTGAATTCCCCAGGAGCTTCTTTGATGCCCGGGATTTTGTGCACGGTGTTTGAAATAAAGCGAATCAAGGTGCGTGCACGTGAACGAGGCTCCTCTACGTTTCCCAGATAGGATGAGTTCTCGGATCGTGTGCAACTTTTCTTTCTTTTCTTTTTTTTCGCTGAAGTTCAGAGCCGGCTTGGATCCCATGAATTATTTACGGGGTAAAACATGTCTTACTGTAGTGCATAAGCTCAGCTTTGTAATTAATGTCTAGCGCGGTCTTTAGAATAATCAATTCATGGGATTCAAGCAGTGCATTGAGTTTGGATAATTACAATCAATTACCAATTCGGTGTAATTCCATTCCCTGGCTACGTTGTAATAGTAGATCACCTTCAAGTCACCCCATAGGGATTTGGAATGGCATACAAACACTGCTCTCTCTCTCTCTCTCTCTCTCTCTCTCACACACACACACACACACACTGCTCTCTCTCTCCAGTAACCTGTGTTAAAACTGGGAAGCATGGCGACTCCAGGTCCAGAAGTGTTTGAAGCATTCACACGTCGGCACGGAATTAAAGTGGTGTTGCCAGTAAGAGTGGATGAGTGTAGTGTAGCGGTAGGCAACATTGTTGGACATGAAAATGTGCTTGCTGCGTCCAAAATGAATAATGATATTGTTCTTTTTCTGAGCTATGCAGCTAAGGCAAATGAGGTAGATCAAAAAGGCCTGACTCTGAACGGGTTGTTTACCGCCGTGCTCCCTCTCTCCCTCTCTCTCTCTCTCTCCCTCTCTCCCTCCTTCCCTCTCTCCACACCTGCCAGGAGAGGAACGATATCAAATGTGCCGCCTTTCCTTAAGGAT
>JAOANJ010000001.1:16197448-16212319 GCA_026413345.1 Ariopsis seemanni | reverse complement strand
ATCAGAATTCTGATTCTATGATGATCCATGAGAGGATAAATACCTGATACTCCCTATTAGTCAGACAGAACTGAGGATGCCTTTCGGATGAGAGGTGAAACGTTTTCAAGAATCTTCAAGCAAGTCCAGTTGCTCTCTTCTACCAAACACAGATAACTGTTTGTTTTTTGTCGACTTGTCCAACCAGTCTTTCTCAGACAGTTATCAGAAACTGATCGTGTTACTAGAGCCTCCTGCTAATCCCCCACCCCTCACACTGCCCTGTCACTACATATTACTGCCATCCTGTCTCTCCTCGTGTCTGTACAGCTTACGCTAACGGCTATCTGTGGCTCAGATCAGCTCCTGCTTCCCCCAGCTAAGGCGACGCCGCCCGTGGCCTTCATTTATGCTCCCTCCTCCTCTTTATTATTGCGTGCAGAGTGTCAGTCTGGTGTATCAGATTTGCTTTTTGGTTTAAATGTTGTGTGATTTAGATTTTTATACCAATTACTTTGTGCAGTTTAACAACTAAAAGGAAGTTGATATTAGCATCAGGTGTGAAGAAATGCAGGATAGTAGAGGACGCTCGAGTTGTTTAGTGCTAATGATACACCAATTTATCATGTGTCCTTGTCATCTACTTGCTGTCAGTTATATGTATGTGATGAAGGAGAGTGCTTCATCTCCTCTCTTTCCTCAGGCTGTGATGACATACTTCGGAGCATCAAATGTGCAGTAGTGTGTTATGTTTTGTCCTTGTGGTATTCCTCAGATTAACAATAGACCTCACTATAGTTTGGCTTTCCAAAACAGTGTGTGTGTGTAATGTGATCTGTACGTATTAGTATATGTCAGTATCTCTTTGGGCATGTATTAATGCTGGCTGTGTGCCTTGGCTCTGCCCGTGGAGAGTTGCTCGTTAGGTGGTGGATTGATGAAGGACACCGTGGTTTGACTAACGAGACTTGCGACGGCTTTGCCGCTCCGCCTCTGGCCAGCACCGAGTGACTGTTCCTCCAGTCTCCATTACTCATGTCCTACTCTGTCAGTGTGCTAAAGCCAAGGGACACTGCAGTTCTGGCGAAACTAACTCATGCTGAGAACAACAGGGGGCTTGGTTTTGACATTAAGGGGAAATTGGTATAAAGGCCACTAATTCTAAGCTATTATTGTAACGTCTTACAAGGGGGGAGGGGGTGGGGTCCAAAGAATCTTTGATTCTAAAGACTAACACAGGATGCATTAATAATCTAGGCTCTTAAATCAGAAAACAGGACAAAAACAAACAAACAGGTGGACTATTTAACAATATGCACAGTATCAGGAAATAAAATATACTACACTGATTAATGCTATTGTAACTGAGATCCAATTACTTACTTACTTACTTACTTAAGGCGGCCTCAGCCGAGCTGCATGCCTTGAAGACCAGTCTCTGCGGTTGGACATGCAGGCAGCGAGCTCGGCATTGTTGGCCGCCCCAACGTCCCTCATGAGTGTATCGACGAGCATAGTCACTGGATGACCAGGATGCCATGATCCATGCGTGGGCTCCCACAGGATGAGTGACTTGCAAGGAGCTTGTTCTGCCTAAGGCATGACCCGCCAGGCCAAGCCTCCTCCACGCCACCTTGTCGGAGATCCTTGGGAGGTCACCGTAGAGCTCTTTGTTGGGAATGTGGTCCTGCCAACTGATGTTTAAGGCAACACGCAGCCATCCAGCGAATTCTGGAGGGAGATGTTCAGGGCTCAGCACTCGCTACCATACCAGGAGTATGGATTCCACCGTTACACAGAACAGCCTGATCTTGAGTTCTCGTGATATCAGAACCTTTCATTCATGTGTGCACATGTGTGTGGGGTGGGGGTGGGGGGATTCCTTTTCTTCTCTCTTTCTTTTTTTCAAGAAGAAGAGGAGAAGCCTTTATTTGTCACATGCACACTTAAGCACACAGTGAAATTCATCCTCTGCATTTAACCCATCTGATTCTAAGATTCTTGATTCTAAGATTCTTGTTCTTGGCTGCAGGAGTGGAACCCAATGTGTTCTTCTGCTGTTGTATGCTGAGATGCTTTTCTGCTCACCACGGTTGTAAAGAGTGATTATATGAGTTGCTACATCCTTCCTGGCAACTCTGGCTATTTTCCTCTGACCTCTCTTATCAGCAAGGCATTTGTTTCCATCCACAGAACTGTTGCTAATTCAGTGTTTTTTGTTTTTCGCACCATTCTGTGTAAGCTCAACACCCATGCCACAGTGGAAGTCACAGAGATCACAATTTTTCCCATTCTCATGTTTGAAAAGCTCTTGATGTGTATCTGCATGGTTTGATGCATTGTGCTGCTGTCAAGGGATTGGGTGATTAACTGCATAAAACAGCGGGTGGATGGGTGTTCCTAATAAAGTGGCCAGTGAGTGGAAGTTATGCTGTATATACAGTACTAGTATTTGCTTTAGTTCAATCATCATATACACAAGCTAGATAAATCTATAAAATTGACTGTACAGTTCTTTGAGGAGGTAAATCTACATCACTCATCACAGTTAGCTGCCTAGATTGTTGTGAACAAAAGATGGACATGAATGAATCCATGTTTTTTTTTCCCCCTTCGCTTTATAGCTCGAATGAACAAAGATTGAAAATGATGTAATTCCATGCTACAACTTTCCACTTCGGAGGCAAGTCATACAAAGCATAACTGCCATCCCATCCAGGTTGTATTCCTGCCTCACTGCCAGTGTTCCCAGGATAGACTCTGGATCCACTATGACCTTGACTAGGATAAATTGGTTACTGAAGATGAACTAATGAATGAATGACTATCACAGCTTTGTTACAAATAAAAAAATCACACTGGTGTGCATTTACTAAAAAAAAACATATATGAAGTCTCCCATCTCTGTTATGTATATTTCCGAGGAAGAAACCTTCTCAGAAACCGAGAATCTTTTTTTTTTTTTTTAAGGAACCCAAGAACTTTAGGGACATTTCCAGGAGACTTTAATTACACTAAAGTAAAAAGTCTTTAAAATCCGAAATCTTAGTAACAAATAAGAACAAATATCACACGCAAAAGCTTTGTTGATGTGTCGTTTTTGTCCACTACTTTGCAGTTCTTTTTTTGTAAATCACCCAAACACATCTACAATCTATTATGTTATTAGTTATCTATTTAACAGTTATTCCATGAAATCGAGTCGTACATGAGCTGATAGCTGACGAGGTGCGTTGCGCCTAGTTGGCTATAAGCCATATACGATGAGATTGAGTGGGAAAACTGTTTTATTCTATCTATATTCACTGGATTTTGAGAACGGGAGCATTTTTATTTTTATTTTTTGCAAATTCGATGAATAAAAACTTTACACAAAATGTCAGACAAAATCGTTTCCGCTTAGAATATAAACAAACCGGCGACATGACAGGAGCAATTTGTGAAAAATGCTTGAATAATAATTCTTGAAAAATAAAAAAGATATGTTCTTACCATCAAATACTTTTATTCCATAATTTTTTGCTGTTTTTGTATTTTTTTGGAGTTTTGTTTTCGAGTAGAATTTTTATTCCGTTCAGCAAAGCGCACCGCCATTTTGTTTTTCTCTACTCACAGTATATGAGCTGATAGCCTAGTAGTAGAGTAGCCAATCAGAGCGTGCGATTGCTTATATCCAGTGAATGCGGATAGAATAATATCTATTGTCTATTATGTGGAAGTTTTGCTGAAAGGAACATTGATGGTCAAACACAAGTTCACAGAATGACTGACTGGTGATTGCACGACCAAGTTTTCACAACACTTTTATTTTGGAAATAATGATTTTGGAGGCTAGTACGGTGCAGGAGCGTGTTTTGTGTTTTGTGATTTTGTGTTTTGTGAGAAGTCAACCTTCTCAAAATTCAGTGTATTGTACTTCTGCTGTGTGCTGAAATGTTACAGCGGTTCACTTGTGAAATATTATGGCCGTGTCTTTGTTCAGGAACCATGTACTAGTTTGTGAATGTTTTTCTTTTTCTGGAAAGACTCAGTGAAAAGTTGACCTACAGCCTTCTAAACTGTGCGTTAATGTTCGTGTTGTGTAAGTGCCTGCGATTCTGAACTGCTTCTGCTGTCTGAATTTGGACTCAAGCATTATATTACTCTAAAATATATATTTTAATAACAGCATCTGACTGCAACACAAATCACAGCTTTATATTTATGCACTCGTTCTTACACGTTATAGAACAACTTACACATACCTCCACATAGTCTAAGACTAATTTAAACAATTAGTAATTTTTTTTCTTTAAAGAAAACTATATAATCAATGAATCATTGATATAGTGAAGTTTCCTGTAAGGAGACATTTAGGTAACATTTATGGAAGAAGTCTCCAGTGTCAGTACTTTGGAACAATCAATACAATTTCCTCCATAACAGAGTCTTCAGAGAAAAAGGACTTTATGCTTTCTAGTTTCTCTCGAACATGATATGTTGCATTTTTTTTTCCTACTTAAATTCAAGAATGAGAAAAAAGAGAGGCTGGTGAGGGAAACTACTGTTTATAGCTGCTACAATGTAAATTATAACAGGACATAACATGTGGCTGTTCCACAACATTAAATGTAATCATAAACTAGTAAATAAAAAAGCATGGTATACTTTAATTTGCAAAAATTATAATCATTGGCAAATTGCTGTGGCATAAAAGGAATAAAACACTTCAGGATATGCTTTCCGAAGATAGGAAAACGAGACTGTCAGTGACGGCTTGGGTCACTCCAGCCCCTTCTAGTCCAGAAGGAATGATCTTACGCAATAAATGTTGCAAGCTGTATACACTATATACAAGCTATATATAGACGCTATTTACACCCTAGGAATACCTACCTACTGTATTTACCAGAAAGAATCCAAAACAGTGAGGAATTGACCGAGAAGAAGCGATTTTGGTTGAACTGCTCATTAAGGGTTAATTAGTCCATAACTTCATTAATAATTGTAATAAAGCAAATCCGGGTAGAAGTTATATGCACCCTAGGTACCCCTACCTTCATACAAGAAAGAATCAAAATTGGTGAAGAATTAAGGGAGAAGAAGCGATTTGTGTGGAAACTGTTCGTTAGGGCTTAATTACTCAATATCTTCATTATTAATTGCAATTACGCAAATTTGGGTTGAAGCCATATGCACCCCAGGCAGACCTACGAGTACCTTCCTGCCAAAAAGAATAAAAATCAGTGAGGAATTGAGAGAGAAGAAGCGATTTTCGTGAAATGTGGATGGATGACAGATGAACAATGGACAACATATGATGGCATAAGCATAATCTGTAGGCAAGATGAGCTAATAATCAACTTTGGGGTGGTAACAGTTATTCAGCGTCATATGTCGTTAATGACTTTCCTGAAACACATCCTGAATTGTTTTATTTTCTGCGTGACTCTATTAACTGGTGACTCTAAATTGACCGTGAGTGTGAATGGTTGTCTGTGTCTATGTGTTGGCCTTGTGATGACCTGGCGACTTGTCCAGGGTGTACCCCGCCTTTTGCCCGTAGTCAGCTGGGATAGGCTCCAACTTGCCTGCAACCCTGTAGAACAGGATAAAGCAGCTAGAGATGAGGTGGCACCAAAAAAAAAAGCATTCCTTTTTTGAGCTTGAGTTATCCTTTACCAGGAATCCCAGAAATGTTTTATTCCCTCTCTCCCTTTCCCACTCTCAATCAGAGTGACAGTAGTAAATTGTGGGAATCTGTGAGCTCATGTATATGGAAGAAAGCACTTAGCCCTCACTTCCATGCATGCCCAGATGCCCTGTGATGGTGCACAAGCAGCAGTTTGGAAAGAAACGCTGACCGAGCTGCACATGTCTCAGAGGATACATGTGTTAGTCCTCACCCTCCTGTCATGTGATGGGGCTGAACTAGCTCACAATGACCAAACAGGAGAAAATGGAGGGGAAAAAAACCCCCAAAACAAAGCAATAAAAAAGCCTAAGAAACCACATCACAAATGATGTTTGTAACGGTAAAGACAGATTACACACATGCAAAACCGCAAGTGGGTTGGTTTTACTTCCTAGTTCCAGTCAGATGGATTTTTTTTGCCACAAAGCTGGGCCAACGTTTCTCACCTCCTGCCAGGAACCATTATATCATTACACCCAGCAGTTCTTCGGTGATTCTCCAGAGCACAGCATAGATTAAATTAGTGTGTGTGAGTCAGGATGGAGTATACCTCCAGGAGGTAACTGCTGTTAAAGATACAGTATGTTCACACCATCACCTGGATGAGTACATGCTCTTAGCTGCTGTATATTTAACAGTTATTCCACGAAATCGAGTCGTACATGAGCTGATAGCCGATGAGGCGCGTAGCACCGAGTCTGTCATAAGCCGTGTACGATGAGATTGACTGGAATAACTATTTTATTCTATTCACATTCACTGGATTTTGAGAAACAAGGCATTTTTATTATTTTTTTTGCAAATTTGATAAATAAAGACTTTGTACAAAACAGCCGACAAAATCATTTCCGCTTAGAATAGAAACAAACTGTTGAAATGACAGGAGCAATTTGTGAAAAAATGTGATAATAATAATTCTTGAAAAATAAAAAAAGGTACGTTCTTACCACCAAATACTTTCATTCCATATTTTGTTGCGTTTTGTTTTTTTTTTTTGTAATTTTTGAGGTCTTCTTCTTCTTTAGGGTTTTTTTGGTGGTTGGCAAACCAACTTAAAGGTGCATTACTGCCACCGACTGGGCTGGAGTGTGGAACGGGCGATATTGGTGGGGAAAAAAAAAACATTCTTTTAGCTATTTCTGTTTCTTGTAAATACTTGCTAACAATTTTTTGGGGTTTTGTTTTCGAGTAGCGTTTTTATTTCGTCCTCGGTTGGTTCAGCAACACGCTCCGCCATTTTGTTTTCCTCTACTCATAGTACATGAGCTGATATCCTACTAGTAGAGTAGCAAATCAGAGCACGTGATTGCTCATATCCAGTGAATGTGGATAGAATGAATGATAATATGCAGTTTGCTTTTGGATCTTGTAGCATTTCAAAGCAAAATAATAAAAAAAAAAATATCTCCCTTCAAACAATAGTTGTGTAAAAATAGATGACAGAGCTAAATCCGAGAAAAATATATATCTAAATTCGAAAAACATAACAATTTGATGAAATGTTACTTTCTTACAGTTTTGTATAAACCCTTTGAAGAGAAATGGGCTTGTCAAAGTGTGTAAGCGTACATATCCAGGAACTTCGGCGAGAGCTGTAGGCTTGAGGCAAGAGCACCATGCCGTGTGCTTTGGCTGCACTCATGTCCCTTTTTTACTGCTAAATGGCGTAAGCAAAAGTCATGAGAATGGAAAAAGGTGGGAGGCTATTCAGCGTTCGATAATCATTGAGCCAAGTAATAGTTCTCAGTGTTTTAGGAGCAATATTATTACCATGTAACGAACGGCCTGATTACTTTATTAGTCCCTTCAAATCATTCTGCTATCGCTTACCAAACCGACCTCAGAGACCCTACCCTCAGCGTCACCCCTCTGTGGCGCACCCCATGAAGAAATCAAATTATGAGCACTGCATGTTTAAATCATGGACCCTGTACCCTGAGTGACATAAAAAATGACTACGGGGGGGTTACGCAGAGTTCAGGTCAGATAATGAAACGGCCATGGAGGTAATAGAGAGAGAAGAGGTGTTCTGAATGCGGGGGGAGGCAGCAGGAGGGGTTAATAAAAGGGGTTCATTTAGAGGGTATCTCCTTACTCTGACCTGCTTCGTAGCATCTCCATTTTACCTCCGCGTCTCTTTCTGAGTCCTACTTGTCCTAATGATGGACTGCCCCGATGGATTGACAGTGTACTTTTATTTAAGTCATCATTGTTAGGTTAGTGCAGATCCTGAGCTAGATCCCATAAATTTAGTGCTATTTACCAGCTGTTCGGTGTCTATGAGTCGAAAAAAGGACCTCCTCCTTCTTCTGTTCTCCTAATCCATGTTGTTAGCAGCATAATACTTGTAATTTGACAGCTTCATCCTGCTTGCTCATGTTGGCATAGTTAGCTGCTGCTGACTGAGATTAAGCTAACTCTGATCAGATGGTGTTTCCGAAGAGACTAATTCAAGTGTCAGTTTCAGTCATAACAGGCGTGCGTGTTGAGTTTGGCTTTTGGAGACAGTTAATTCAGTCTGAATTCCTACCATGGGAAAGCACAGATGGTGGTGGAGGTTTCACAGGTGCACTTCCCCATCTGACACCTGTCAAATGTTTACGGCTCAATCCAGCATGTTCGCAGCAAGCCTCCGTCTCATGAGTAAATACCTCTGCCCTCTGTCTCCGGTCGACGGCTGCCACAGAAAGCGAGAACATTTCACCTTTGACCTTAGGTCTGTCACACTACTACCTGTTTGCATTAACCTCATGGTCTGGCCAAAAGGAAGGTCAAAACCGCAGGACTTTCTCAGACTGTTTGACACCACGTGATTAATTTCGTAAATTAATAAGGCAGAAAGCCATTTTTAAACAACTCATCTACAAGAAGCATAAAATATTCATTATTATCTTATCAACTGTCTGTCCTCAAATATATTTTTTTATGTTGTTTAATTATTGAAAGCAAAATGCCAATTTTATTCACGAACACCACTGTAGAACATCATCTGTCGTTTCATTCACTCTGTCCTTTTGACCTTGAGCCTCACATCCTCTGAACACAAAACTTGGGGTTTAAATTCCTCCAGCCTCAGTGACCAAGTGAGAAATAAAAAGCCTATTACAGGACGCTTCCAGCAAGCCGTTGTTGACTGTCTTTTACGAAGAATGCCACTGATGTCTTCATTTAGAGCCCATCCCTGTGGTGTAGCTCTACTGGGGAGTCAGCAGCCCAAGCAGCAGCCGGGTGATTAGTAGTAAAATTTTAATGGGGATCCATACATATGTCTAGCTGTCATTTTTATGAGGACGTTTATACAGCAGCCTCCGTCATCATCGGGCCTAGTCGGCCAAGACCCGGGAGCGAGGCTGAGCACCGAGCATGCATCCTACTGATACACACATCTTACAGCCTGTCCTGGAGGGAGTAAGAAAGGGTGGAAGGGAGGAGAGGGGAGGAGAAGGGGGTGCTTTATGGCGTTAAAGAGCAGCCCTAGCTTTTAGAGTAATGGGATAGCAGGGATTTGGGTGCAGTTGGAGCCAGTCTGATATGATATTTATTGGCCCTGGTCCATTGGGAACACTGAGCTTAATGTGGCTCCCATAAGAGGGGTCCAAGGTTCCCTCCTTAGAAGTATTTACAGTAGGTCCCCAAGCCATCGCAATGAATACCCTTAATCATGTAACTAACCCTTTGGCTTTTTTGGCATATGCCATTATGGCTTGTGAAATGGCTCACTTTTGACATCGTAGAACCACATGTTAGTCACTGGATGATAACAGTCCCATCTAGAGGACCAAGTAGACTGACAGGATCTGTGGTGATTGTATCTGTATCTCCAAATGTGTTCGCTACTGATCAGAGATGTGATGAAGAGGCAAAGTCCACGAGTGTAGACCATAAAGACCTGCAGTTTATGCCTTATCTGGCTCGGATGCTATCAGTGCTCAAGGGAAGGGTCTCGCACCGCATCCCCATATAGAGTAAATAAATACAGTCAGGGGGTCAGAAAGGCAAAGGGCTTAGAAAGGTGAGGCTACAAGGGGAATCGATACATAGGCAGGCTGAGGGGTGAACATTTCCTCCACTAACAAGTGCGCTAACATAGTTAGAGGCTGGTCACACCTGCGCCGGGCTGTGGAGTTGACTAATGTTGTATAACGAGAGAGGACTAGACCGAGGAGAGTCTTTTATCCCAACCAGAGAAGCAGACCTACCCATTACAAGACTTCCATTTTAGCCCTTAACACAATTAACACCACTGAATGAGGGGTTAAGACAAGGTTGCCGCTGGTGTAGCTACAGCCCGGGGCCCGGGCATCGAGGGAGGGAAATCAGCCTGGAATTGAATCACGCAAGGGGACAGAGGTGATGGTTCCCTGAGGAGAGCCGAGTACAGGGAACTGGAGTAAAGCAGGCTAGGTCATTGCCAGACACACACTTGCTGGAGCTCCATCAGAACACAGCCCACACTAATATAGATGGCCTCATCATAAGTTACTAACCACACTTAAATCCACATACATCACCCAGCACAGGCTTCAACAGGATCTGATTAGTGCAATAGTAGCAAACATATATATTATGTCGAGCCAACTGGACATTCAGATTGACTTGAATGATCCGAAACGTTCAAAAATATAGTTTTCATAACCCTAGTATAGCCACAACGGGGAGCTGCAGTTGGGAAGGTGACGGATGTAGTAATTGTCGTGATTGGCTATTCTTTCAAGTGGATTACAGTAAAAACGGCATATTAGATGATTAGATGGTGCATTCAATACAACCGCACTGCTATTACCCAATAATTCTTATCGCCGCATTTCTCGAGCAGAGTCTTCACCGCGATAAGTGAACATTGGTCTGCTTTATGGCTGATAATCTCAGACAGCCAGATATGATCAGAGGCTTTGGGGGCCACTGACCACTTAAACCAGGCAAGGCCCTTTCAGCAGCGTAATAACCAGCAATTGCGCAGCTCGCATCTATCAGCGCACATATCGACCTGGCACGGCTCTGGCCACAGATGCTGGGCCTATTAGCCCCCTTTTGTTTGTTTTGAATGAGAATAGAAAAGGAATTGGCTCGTTTTTGATCTTATTGTCGGTAACTCGACCTCCCTGGTGGCCAAGACCAAAACCAATTCTAATCTGGTTAGGGAGGCATAGCTAGCTTTTCTAATGCTTTTTAAGAGACAAAAATATGGTGACAGATAATAACATAAATGGGGAAAGCTTTCGGGCCCGCCAACCGCAGCTATAGATCCCCCCTCTGTACCTCTGTGGCTCCAGCCAGGGCATTAGAGCGACTAGGATCGGTTCGGAATTTATGGCAGACGTAAGTGCGTTTGATTGATAGGACTGTTTAAGAGCAGTCTACATGGCTGTTTTATTTAATTTCCAAAGAGCAAATGAGTAGATCCGGAAACCTGCTGCGTACAGCTATGGACTTGGTGACGGAAAACCGACAGCTCCTCTTTCCTGCCAGAATGGACAGAAAGACGAAAAAGCAGTAAACACAACTTTCTGTTGTTCCCCAGTGCAAGGCTATTTGTTGGCAGGCGATTTGATTTAAAATTATATTTTTAAATCTGGTGATCAATTTTCTGTTCTGGATTGTTTACTAGGCCTATTTGTTTATGCAGGAGTGTGTGTGTGTGTGTGTGTGTGTGTGTGTGTGTGTGAGGCCAGTACACAAGTGTACTCCAGCCTGTGGCTAGGAAAGAAACTCAATCTGCTTATAGCTACATCCTGTGTCCTTCATAACCCCTGTGAAACGAGGTGCTCTGACCTCTGTAATATCACTGGACTCCGATGACAGCTACGGGTGTGTGTGTGTGTGTGTGTATGCATTCCTCTGTTGTGCCCCAAATATGCAGCTGTATTTTATGCTTTGCTAATTTATCTCACCTTCAATTTGGCTCACTCAGTCACAGTCTCTCTCTCTCACACACACACACACACAGTGTTTGATAAGTACCTATGAGTAATAGCCTCACTCTGGCAGGCAGCTGCTGGCTCTTGTTTACATGCTAAGTGATTACCCTAATTTTGTGAGCAGTCTGATAAATAGTCTGCCCCTGTGACAGCCTCCATGAGAGCCATGGCGATAATACCGTTTTGATTATTCAATAAATAACCCATAATTCGACATTGATTGGGCTGTGAATGTGATGTTGGGGGGGGGTGTATTGACCCTTGTGGTCAGTTCTATACTGACCACTGGTCACTAAGGTCAGAGCTCTCTACTCGATGTCCACTCTTGTCCCTGCTGATGTGATTTGTAAAGGATGCACCCTTTCGGGCTCTCTTTTATTGGCAAATCCAAGCCCCCCCCTCCTCCTCCCTCAATGACCACTACTTAATAACTTTTACAATTATCCCATGGCTAGTGATGAGCATATTAGGATGGCAGGCTTAGCATGAGGTGTATTGAAATCAATGCAAACGGCTTTGCTGGCCTCTTGAATAATGGTTCGTTTTTGGAAGCCGCACTCACCGAGGCCGAGCCCTGATCCACTTAGCATGGCCAGTCCTTTTCCAATTGTGTATCATTTTTCCCCCGCATAGCCATCGGTGGCCACTGATGCAGTTATTGGAGTCTTCCTGCTCTAGTTATTGGACTATTGATCCTCGAATGTTTTGCCTTCTGTCCATTTGCTTTTCATTTATATGCAGATGCCCTTGCACGGGGCAGCTTTGAGTCTTCCCTTTCCCAGCTGTCTGTCAAACTCTCACTCCTCCTCCTTTGTGACATCACTCATCCTTGATGGGTCAGCCGTGGGTGTCTGGGAGAAAGCGACAGACTCATCTGTCTACAACAAAAACCTGGCCTGAAATTTAAAAAAAAAAAGGGCTCCTTTTTCAGCAAGCTGGCAAATGGCTTTTCGAAACCCTAGCAAATGCATTGCTGCGCTGGCTTTTGCCTATTAAATACCTAGCCTCAATTGCCCATTATTTCCCCCAATAAAACTGCTGCAGACTGTGCGATTTCTGTTCCCCCTGCCGCTCCCCTCCTCGTCTTTTGTTTCGGAAAACATGCTTCAGATGCGACTAAAAAAGGGGGCCTTAATGAAGTGAACCGTTTGATGTTTCGAAATAAGAAGCAGACCTGGGGCCTCCATGCTCGGCTCAGCAAACGCGGCGGTTGATCATAGGTGTGGAAAGCCAATCTTTTAAAAAGACTGAAGGGAAAAAATGTTGCTTGTCCTGCCAACAAGACCTAGTTGCCCCAACACCACCACTACCCACTCCTCCGCCCTTACCCCGGGCTATTGGCAGCACTCATATTATTCAATTACTGAAAGCTACAGGAAACATGGGATTGCTTTGTGAGTCTCGAGCCCCAATAAATAAGATTATATATGGACAGAAAAGAAGTAAACCTGCCTTAGAAATCTCCTAACTGGTCAGAGTGAAAGGAGTGTGGGGTCGTTCATGTATCTGTAATTCACAGGCTTATGTTAACTCATACAGGTGTAACTGAGTGGAAGAGCAATAGACACACTCTGCTGCTCTCTGGTGAGGAGAAGAAAAGCTAAAGTGAGAGAGTGCAAATGTAGCTCGAGAGAGGGTCAAAATGATGATTTCGAGCCAGGGTCATTATGCCTCAGTTTTGCATGTTAGAAGAAAATCATTCCATTCATAATTCATTGCCTCAATTACTATTAATAAAGAGGTATTTGGGAAAGGGAGAATGGCAGAGGACAATTACATGTAACATGGCACAGCGTTTCTATTTGAACACTGCCAATCCCAATTTCTACCCCCAAGCAATAAGACGGGATGATCCCACTGGACTTTTTTTTTTTTTCCATGGAATTATTGTATGGATAAGATATTCTAATTTATTAGCCCCCATGTAATGTATTCGCTCGGTTAATTGAGCACATTGGAGAGTAAAGACCAAGGGACAGAAAATGGAGGAAGGGCTGACACTATTTAGAGTGCGAGTTATGAACGAGAGGCAGGATGTGAGTTTATGGGGATGAGAGTAATAATTACTGATCATGATGGGCTCTTTCATAAGTCAAGGAGAGGATGGTTGTCTCCGATCTGCCGTCTCGGCTCCTGAGAGAGACAGAGAGAGACTGGATTTCACAGTCTTTACTTCCCAGCTCCTGGCTTGCTAAATGACTGGTACACTTGGCACATCTTGTACAGCTCCATTACATTGCACACACACACACACACACACACACACACACACCTGGCTGCTCTGCCTGCACCTGGGCGTTCGGTCCCACCTCAGGGAGCCACCTCATTGCAATAGTGCCAAGCCTTCTGAAAGGCTGGCGGCCTAGTGAGGGTAGAGAGGCATACCTCTTTCACAAAGAGTGATAATTGATTAAAGAACGAAGGAGATTGTAAAGAGCTTGTAAAAGCGCTCAGTGTTTCAGCCACTGCTGAGATTATCAGGTATGGCGCCACGTGCCTTTTCCCAAGGCTACAACTCTAATAGGTGGTTTGCTCAAGCTTCTCCTTTTTCGAAGGGAAAAGTTTTACAGCCTCTTTGTATATAAAGGAAAAAAGAAACGTATTTGATGCCCATAAAATCTCCAGATTGACAGCTTTGTATACTAAATCGGGGGGGGGGGGGACGACACGGGACGTTTAGGATCTCAATCTGCTGCCAATATATGGTTACATCCAACAGCTCAAGCTGACATTTTTACGCCAGACACCCTCTCCGACTTTATTCGGTCTCTCACATCTCACTGAAATAACTGGCCCTGATCTAACTCCTGCTGTATGTCAGGTGTCATTAAAACAGCTTACACACAAGCAAACTTTTGCTTATACGTACATGAGCACCCAATTCTGATCAACTTTCCTACTCTCTCTCACCAAAAAGAGGCTTATAAAAGTAGACTTCAACGAATGAAGCCACAGCAGGGAGGCTTCGTGTAGCACCCGCATCGCATATCTGGTTCAATTTTAACAAAATGACCGAATTCCTGACTTTGGAAAGCACTATGGAACATGCTGGAATACTATTAAAATTTGGGTGGGGTTAGACTGAGGTTTGGGGACTCGAGCCATGTGGAGTCAGGTACACTTTCTCATCTAAAATACTGTACATACACAAAACTGTGGGTAAACAGCAATGCAATGCAGCATCTTTGGCCATCTTGGATACACATGTACAAAAATACACATTCACTTTATTAGGAATACCCATCCACCTGCTGTTTTATGCAGTTCTCTAATCAGCCGATCCCTTGACAGCAGCACAAT
>JAOANJ010000001.1:16085791-16099924 GCA_026413345.1 Ariopsis seemanni | reverse complement strand
CAGCCATCTACTTCAATATCATTTTTCTCAAGGAAATTACAGAAAACCTTCCAGATTTTCCAAAACTTGTCAAGCTTATTTTTCGAGGTGTAGGTTATATTTTCTAAAGCCTTTTTTTCCTCACACTTTTTTTTTTTTTTTCCAAAAAGAGAGTATCAGAGGGCATTCCCACATGCAACGGAATAAAGAACCTTTTTGTTGCTTACATTTGATGCAAGTATCTGGGATACTGGGGTTAAAACGGTGCAGCTTACTTGGGGTTATATACTGTCTGCTTATCCATTTGTGTTGTAGTAATTTAGAGTTTGTATTCACAGTTTGAGTTTGAGCTGTTAAACAAGCTCTGGCTTCCTCCGTTAAATTTTCTTGCAAATCGGATCTCCATGATTGTAATATGTTTTGTGACGACTCTTTGGACTTACTTACAAACAAATTATAAAGAAAGGAAACCTGCCCCTTGGAGTCTGAAAATCTCATCGAAAAGTCTTCAAGAGCAGACAGTCGGGGAAGTTTCAAACTACTACACTGCCTGGCCAGTACGAAACTTCTCAATTGAAGATATTTAAAGAAGTGTTTTGAGGGTATTCCATACAAGGCCTTAAGTTCTTTGAAAGACATGAAAGTATGATTGTCTTTAAAGAGGTCAGCTATTTTAGCTACACCTCGGCATGCCCGGGTTTTAAACCCGCTGTCTGCTCATCCAGGCTGAAATTCATCATTACCAAAGATAGGAGACAACTGTGACAACTTGGAAGTCTCTCCCAAGTAAACCAAAGCATAGTGCCAAATCATTACTGTATTTTTGAGGAAGGGGTTTTTGGTCTGTTTGATTAGTTTGTTTTTGTTGGCTGAATATATATACAAATTCAAAGGAATATTAATTGAGTAAGATTCTACTGAAACCCAAGCTGGGGTATGGTCCTTCACAAAATAAAATATTCCTGCTCTGATTTGAGCTGCCCAATAATACCACATAAGATTTGGTAGCTGTAATCCACCTCTATCGTATGGTAGATATAACAATGTGAGCCTGAGCCTGGGACGCCTGTTGTTCCAAATGAAGGAGGAGAAGAGCTTTTCAAGTGACCGGAAAAAAGAAAGTGGGGGAGCAAGTGGAATAGATTGGAAAAGATACAAATACTTTGGTAAAATTGACATTTTCAAGACATTGATATGCCCGATCATAGACATAGGTAATCTTGTCCACCTGTTTATGAGCTCTGTAACTCTATCTGTTATGGGATTGTAGTTCATTGGGACAATTTTGTCAATGGTAGGAGTAATCTTCACACCCAAGTACACAAAGCCTTCCAATGAAACCAGAAAAGGAGTATGAATTGGAGGGTTGAGTCTCTCACTTTTATTCATAAATAATATTACTGATTTGGTGTTATTTATTTTGTAACCTGCAAAGACATCAAAAGTGTTTGTGAGAGAAAGTAAAGTAGGTAGAGTCTGTTTCAAGTTAGAACAAAACAGAATTACATCATCTGCATATAGAGCTATGCGATGTTCAATATCTCCTATCTTTATTCCATTCAGGTTGGTGTTTTTTCGAATTGCCATAGCAAGTGGCTCGATAGCAAGGGTGAATAACAGGGGTGAAAGGGGGCAACCCTGTCTTGTCCCCCGATGCAGTTCAAAAGGTGTTGAAAATAACCCATTTGTTAAAACTACAGCCTGTGGAGCAGCATAAAGAAGTCGAATCCAACCAAGAAATTTCCCCCCATACCAAACCTTTGCAGAGTCTCAAATAAATACAGCCACTCCACTCTGTCAAAGGCCTTCTCGGCATCCAACGACAGAATGGCAGTGTCCGTACAGCCAGATTTATTAAACACTATATTAAGTACTCTACGGATATTGTGAAAGCCCTGCCTTCCCTGCACAAAGCCATTCTGGTCAGAGTGAACTATTTCCGGCAAACTCAGTTCAAGTCGTCTAGCCAATACTTTACAAAGAATTTTGAGATCATTATTAAGCAGTGAAATTGGTCTGTAAGATCCACACAGAGTGGGTGTCTTCCCTGGCTTCAACAACAAAATAATTACTGCTGTATTGAGAGGAGGAAGGGATCCGCTATCCAAAGACTCCCGATACATCTCGAGCAGAGGTGGTATTAGTTTAGTTCTAAAGGTTTTATATATCTCGATGGGGATCCCGTCTGGCCCAGGGGCTTTCCCCCCCCTTCATGCTACCTATAGCCGCAGACAATTCTTCGGCCTCTAGGTCAAGCTCTAGAGCAGCCTGAGAGTCTTCCTTTAGGGGGACAAAAGTTTAATACATCAAGAAATTCCTTTTGTTTTTGAAAAGCTGAGGTTGAATAATCCGAACAGTATAAATTCTCATAGAAGCTTGAAAAAATCTTATTAATTTCTTTGGGGTCACTAGTTACCAAGCCTTCATCTGTTTGTATTGTATTTATTGCTCTTTCAGTTTCCATCTGTTTAATACGCCAAGCAAGGAGCTTACTTGCTTTCTCACCCTGTTCGTAATAGGACTGCTTCAGTTTCATCAAATTTTTAGTTGCCTTATTTGTAGATAAAACATTGTATTTAGCTCTTAGCTCATTAAGTTCCACAAATAAGTGTTGAGAAGGATTTGCAAAGTAGTTTGTTTCAGTATCCTTTATCTTTTTTTCCAGTTGTTCCATCTCCAATCTACACTGCTTGTGTTTGAAGCTTATCATCTGGCCCCTCAAAAAGGCCTTAAAAGCCTCCCAACGTATAGCAGCTGATGTCTGATTTGTATTATATTCAAAATAGTAGTCAATTTGTGTTCCAATAAACTCTATAAATTTTGGATCCCTAAGCCAAAATGCCTAGAGACACCATCTTGGGGAGTAATTCAAAGATTGGGGCGTGTTCAGGATAAATGAAACCGAAGCATGATCTGAAATTATAATGCTATCATACCAGGATCGTGAGACAGTAGATACTAAGGAGGCAGAAACCAAAAAAGTAATCAATTCTGGAGAATGTCAGACATGTATTAGAGTAGCAAGAGAAAGTTAGTTGGTCGGGATGATTCTCTCTCCAGATGTCAATTAAATTAAATTCTTTAATATACTGTAGCAACTCCTTTCTTGTCTGATTATGGGAAGAATCAATTCCAGTAGCTCTATCCATTCCAGGCTGTAGAGCACAATTAAAGTCCCCACCTATGACAAAGTTGCCAGGTAAAATAGCCAAGGACAAGAACAGGTGTCTAAAAAAAGACGGATTATCTTCATTGGGCCCATATATATTAACCAAATTAAATCGAACTGTGAGAATTTCACACTGAATAATGAGGTATCTGCCTAATCGATCTTCATCCACACTAATAAGATGAAAAGGCACAGAATTCTGTATCAGTGTAATTACCCCACGTGAGTGTGAACTGAAAGAAGCTGAGAATACTCGACCAGGCCACCTCCTCCTCACTTTGATTACATCATCAGAGGTCAAGTGCGACTCCTGGATAAAAACTATTTTAGCTTTTAACTGTTTGATCCTACACATAACCTCTTTTAGCTTGACAAGTTTGTTCAAACCCCTTACATTCCAAGACGTAAACTGAAGTTCAGATGACATGTTGTAGTGACCATGAAATTGACTGTAGTAAACTTGAAATGACTGAAAACTAAAGACAAAACATAATAAAAAATAAAATAAAAAATGTGTGCCTTAGAACACTATGAACATAACTGAGTGTACATCCCCAACTAAGATACACCCATCCCTCCCACAGTACACGCATCCAAACCATGGAGCCTAACTGGTCCACCCGTGTCCACAGCGCAGTGAGGAACAGCATGCCCAACACCCGTAGCAGAGCCCCGCATGAAAAAACATTAATATAAGTACAACTACATTTTAGCAACCAAACAGCTATTTTGCATGATTTTAACAGTGTTCAAAGTGGCTCCCTGTGAGGTCAGAGAGTAAAGTTCAATGACTTAAACATACCAGCCATACAATCAGGTCTCAGGTTGTCTCTTTTCCCGCGGATCCCGGGGTACAGTCCTTCAAACCGTGCACAAAATCCTTAGCTCCCGCTGCGGTATCAAAGATGTGTCGTCTCCCCTTCACGGTCACCAGGAGTTTAGCCAAGTGAATTATCCCATAGCGCAGAGTCAGGATGGAGAGGGAAGCCAGCTCTTTCTTCACCGAGTCGAAGACTTGCCTCCGCCTGACCAGATCAGCAGAAATGTCGGGGAAAAACATGACTCTCCCGACTCTCCCGTCATGACCCGAGACTTGTCCACGTAGTTTAGGAACTTCATGATTACCACTCTGGGATGCACACCAGAGCGGTCCCCTGCTTCAGCAACATTAATGCCGGCTCTGCCGATTCTGTGCGCCCTCTCTATCAATATAGGTCATGGAAAATTATGTTCATCAAGCACTTCAGGAATCCACCTTTCCAGAAAGGCACATATATCAGACCCTTCTACCTTCTCTGGGAGGCCGACCAGGCGAAGATTCGAGCAGCGGGCTCGGTTTTCCAAGTTATCCACTTTTGAGACTAGCTCTTCAATAGCCGCCTTCATGGTGCTGGCCTGTGTTTTCAATGATGCTACATCATCTTGATTGGTGCTAATTCTATCCTCTGCTTCAGTAACACGTGATGACACTGCCTTCAGATCACTCTGTATTCCCTCAATAGCACTGAACAGGCCGTCAAACCTCAATACAAATTCTCCTTTCATTACGCTAATGGTGTTAAGAATTGGGCTTGAGCTATCCACCACAACTGAGTCTCCATTGCTAACATTAGCATCTGCCATTCCCGAAACACCTGTAGCTTCTGCTTTAGATGATTTCTGAGTTTCGGAGGCATTTAGGCTGGTTGTTCTTGATTCCGCACAAATTGTGGCTACTCACAGGTCTTATACTGGCTGTTTGGTTAGTTTATTCTCTGAATTTCCACGGGAGCTCCCACACAGGTGCGTTCAGCACAGCACCATAACCCGGAAGTCCGGGTAGTGGTTCTTGACTGTGATGGCATTGAGACCTCGATAGTCAATGCAGGGGCAGAGCGACTTGTCCTTCTTCTCCACGAACCAGGAAGTGAATGCCGGCAAGATGAAAGTCCCATCCCAGATCCAGATTGGCGCTGAACTGGGAGATAATAAATCTCTGGAGTGGAAGTCCAGAAGCGGAGCATGACACTGTGAACACCAGACAGCACTTGCAGCGTCCCTGCACTGCAATTGTTGCACATTTTATTATGCTTTACGAATGGCTCGATCTGTACTGTGCATGCATGCAATTTCATGACATCACAGAGCATTTTGGAACAGTAACTTGTACTGATCAGTCAAGTGGCAACCTCACTGAGCTCTACATAAAAATCTGGAGTACTCATCGCCTATTCCCCACTGTAGAGATGAGTGAAGCCATCTGGCTGCCATCTTACCACTCACATAGTGTGCATTTTGTTTGTGTGTTAAACCGTCGTATCCAATCAAATTTGCCCCAAGAAAAGTATGTCTTGACTTTATTCCCCTTTCATTACCTCCTCTTATTTTCTCAACTTTACCCACATTCCTTACATGCCTTTATAGTGCTCCCCTTTGTTGTTTTTTTTCTTCCTTTTTTAGTTCAGTCTCTGATCATTTTTTGAATGGCTCTTTTACTACTATGATTATTTTTATGGAGATTATTTCAGGATTTTTTTTTTTTGTACGGGAAATTATATATTGGATGCCGTCCAGGAAATAAGCCATTGACTGGGAAATATGACCAACCGCGATTTAAGAATACTTATCAATATACTTGCACTCAATTTAAACTAAAATGATGTAGTTAAAAAAGATAATCATGCCCATTTTGTCAATTTGTGCAAGTAGGTGTGACGTGTAGATCTATGTTGTCAATTGTGCTTAGCCTTAGGTAAGTGTAAATAATTACTGACCAAACTAGGACAATAACACATCTCTTTTTGTTTGCATCCCTCACTGCCATTTCTTCCTAAGGCTATGGTCCTTCTTTCATTTCGGCTACTGAGGCTAATTTACTCAGTTAATTTTTACCTCACCCGGGACGGAGTCCACGAGGGGGCGAGGTATTGTTTTCGGTGGGGTTTCTTTGTTAGCAACATTACGGGAAAATGTCTGGACCAAGCTTCATGAAACTTTCAGGATAGATGGGCATTGGTCTCAAATAGAACCTCCAACATTTTGAGGGTTATCCGGTCAAGGTCACCAAAAAGGTCAAAATCTTTTTTGTTGTGGCTACTGCCTCATATAGAGGCGCTAGCCACTACGTCATTGTGCTGTAAGAATGTAAGAGTGTAACAGTCATGCACTGCGCATGCACATACACGTGTTCCGATTAAAATGGCCAGTGAGTGTATACGATTTGGTTCACCATTCAAAATAAATGCACGAGACTAAAGAAATCGCTTTCAGACATGTTTATGCTTATTACAGAGGGAAAGGGCGTTCCACTGAGCTCTAGCACCGGGCCATTTCCGGGTAATAAGAGTTTGGGTCATGGCGACAGCGTGTGTATGTCAGCCTCGGTTCAGAGGTTTCAGTTTTGAAAACTGTAAGAGGTAAGAGTAGAATAAGATAAAAGTACAGACACTTGGTCTATTTTACTTCTGTGATTTTTAAATTGTTCATTTTTGGATTACGCTTCATTTTTGTTGCTACTGCCTCATAGAGTAAATATTATATATGCGCTATATTTACTGCACGGACATGGGATCAGAACCGGTGAGTGGCCTAGTGGTTAGCGTGTCCGCCTCTTGACTGGGATATTGCGAGTTCTACTCATGGTCGGGTCGTACCAAAGACCATCATAAAAATGGTGCCTACTGCCGTCTGGCAAGGCACGCTGCAATACAGATACGAGTGGGGAGTCAAACTCTCGCGATTACCAGAGGACCCGCCCCCCCCACTGTAACCCTAGCTAAGCGAGAGGCCGAGGGCTACGAAACGGAGATCGGCGCCATGAAACGCACCATGAATGGTAGTGTGAAATTGTGACTTTAGTGACTGAACAGTCCAGGCTTTAGACCATCATGTTCAGTAGTCTAGCACTGAGAACTGTACAGAGTGAACAGTCTCTTTACATGCTACGGTACGAGTCACCATTATATGGACACGATCCAAATTCCATCATGTCCTTTATATCCCCCACTGGCCGAAAGGCCCGAAGGGAGATTATGTCCCGTCCCGGGAACGGTGCTCACCTTCTGAAATCATCTCCTCTCCCAATTTTTGGAGGAATTTCACGAAACTTGGCAGGATTCTTTGTTATAGGTCAGTAATACACGTATTGTAATTTCGTTAAATTCAGTCACATTTTACCAGAGTTCCAGCCCTTGATTTAACAATTATACTTTGACAATTTCATGAGTGCGTTTTTCCTTCTGACATCAACTCGTCTCCTAATTTTTGGATGAATTTCTTGAAGCTTGGCAAAAGGCCTTGTTATATGACGGTACTATGCATATTGCGATTTAATTTCGTTTGTGAACAATTTTTACCAGTTTTGACCCTCGATTAAATAACTTTGACAATTTCATGAGGCTGTGCGTTCTTCTGAAATCAGCTCCTCTCACAATTTGTGGAGGAATTTCACCAAACTTGGCAAACGCTTTGTTATATGACGGTTACACGCGTATTGAAATTTGGTTTAATTTGAGCAAATTTTACCAGTTATGCCCTTTGATTTATTAATAAACTTTGGCAGTTTCAAGATGTGTGCTTGGTTTCTGAAATCAACTTCCCTCACAATTTTTGGAGGAATTTTATGTAATTTGGCAAAACGTTTTTATCCCCCGCTGGCCAAAAGGCCCAAAGGGGAATTATGTCGTGGCGATGTCCGTCCATCCCAGGAAGGGTACTCAAATCAACTCTTCTCACAGTTTTTGGAAGAATTTCACAAAACTTGACAGGATTCTTTGTTGTATGTCGGTGATGCGCATATTATAATTTCATTCAATTCAGTCACATTTTACCCGAGTCAGAGTTATGGCATAGTTGCTAGCGGGGGATATTGTGTTCTCAGAGCACTCTTGTTCATTTTTAATAAGAATAATATTTTAGTTATTATATTTCACTCCAACCTTTATAGGTAAATTATTGTTGGTTATTAAGAAAATGAAAGAAAAGGAATATTTAAGTTGAAAGAATAGGATTTTTTTTTTTTTGTAATTTATAATTCCCCCCCCCCCAAAAAAAAAATGTACTTTGGCAATTTCATCAAGGTGTACTTGCTTTCTGAAATCAACTTCCCTCACAATTTTTATTATCCCCTGCTGGCCGAAAGGCCTGAAGGGGGATTATGTCGTGGCGATGTCCATCCATCCGTCCGTCCCGGGAATGGTGCTCACCTTCTGAAATCAACTCCTCTCACAGTTTTTGGAGGGATTTCACGAAACTTGACAGGATTCTTTGTTGTATATCGGTAATACGCATATTGCAATTTCATTCAATTTAGTCGCATTTTACCAGAGTTATGGCCTAGTCGCCAGCGGAGGATATTGTGCTCTCAGAGCACTCTTGTTCATTTTGTCAAATGCTTGCTTAAAAAAAAAAAATCCCAGTAGGAACGTGAAGGTCATTTTGCCCTTTCGGAAAAGTGTACGAATATATTTTGACCAGACATGCATGTTTTCCTGAGAGACCAGCACCTCAGTCATGCGCAGTGTTTCCTGCGGTGCCTGAACATGAACAGACGAGTGAATGAATCCTGTTTGAATATTGCATTTCCTTCAAAGTACTAAAGCTACCATTGCTTTCTTTAGATTGAGGTTACGTCTTCTTTCCCAATACGACACCATCTTGTACAAAACTGTGGAGTAAATCTCCTCGCTCTGCGTTCAGTGAAGTTTCTGTTCAAACCCTCTCTTCCAGTCCGTTGTGCTTACCTGCAGGGAGACTGTTTTCTGCCTCTGAGTGAGCTCATCCTGACCCGTGTATCGGGTGTACGCCTGCACTTATAGTAAAGTTGAGCTCGGCGCTCCTTCACCCCCTCTCTCTCTCTCTCTCTCTCTCTCTCTCTCTCTCTCTCTCTGCATATAAAGGAGGATTAAAACCTTTTATTACCCCGAGGAATTAAATAACTTTTAGAATGTGGTTTTCTATAAATCTCCGCGAGATGAATATTCATGATGTTTTGGCCCTGTGCGAGAGGGGATATTTTATTGGGGGAAAAGTTCTGCGTGGCGCAGGCAGAGTGCGCCACAGAGATTTACAAAGCCATTAAAGAAACAGTGGGCATGGAGTGCAACTCACCCACACAGTCCTCTATCTGCTTTATAAGCAAGCACGCTAATCAAGGCTAAATGCTTTTTTACAAGCTGCCCACCAGTAAGAGGAGATTTTAAAGCTTTATGGTCCCTGTGCTGATTGTAGGTTAGTGAGCAGCTGACCGCCGGTCCGTCCGGCCTGCCAGATGTACAGCTGGCTCTCCTTGCTCAAGGTCTTCATCCAGCCTCGGTGACTCTGGAGACTGATCGAGGCATATGCTGATACTATGAAACTTTTATAACCTACCCTTTCATTATGGTTTACGGTACCGGCAAGATGTTGTTTTTTCGAAAGAGCAAAGCTGATTGGTTTGCTTCAATAGCCAGTAAATATGACTGACTCTTGGCTAAATAATAAAACCGTGCAAACTTTTGGGAATCCACAAAGCTGACTGAACTTTTTTTTTTTTTTTTTTCTCCCTTATTTTGTTAAGTGCATTTTGTTAAAGTTATTTCTGTTTATCTTGTATGGTGCACAGTGAGATACTGATATTCCCCTTGATACGGTTAACCCAGAAAGGATCATTAAGAAATTGACGTTGGGAGATTATCATCACTGTCCGCTCAAAACATTTGGCTACAGATGGTAAACCATAATGGGATAGCGGCCACTTCCACACGACTACTTTTTTTCAAGGAGAAAGAAAAAAAAATTGTGTGTTTGACCTGATTACAACTCGATGATTACTTCCACTTGCAAAAGCATCTCGCTCGCTCTCCATTTAGCCTCATAAGAGCGCTGCAGTCCTTAACTGGGCTTCACCCATCTTACTGCCGCTCACCTGATTTACATCTTGTATACCGTGTTTGTGGGGAAAGTAGACAAGTCCTCATTGAGGGCTGGCGCAGGCATGTAATAAATGGCACTATTGGAAAAGGCGGCGGAACGGAACAGGCACTAATCGTAGGGAGAGTACCGGGGAGAACACCAGCGCAATCGATACCGTAGATCAGCGCTCCATCTGGCTGGAAAATGAGCGGATCACCATAAACATCCCACCAAGCAAGGCGTCGCCCAATCAATGGCACCCATATCGATTTAGTTATTGCGAGTTCATATGCTATGGACAGTGTTTAAATGTACATTCACCAGCCCACGGGCATTCATCAGTGGATGAGTAGTGAGGGCTTGGGGGTGGGGGGAGTGGATCAAGACTGCATTACCATCTGATCATACAGAGAGTTCTACAGGATCGAAAGAAGTTCTGGATAATTTGGAGCACGCAAAACGGACATGCTTGAAAATGAAAGTGCGTTCAAACGTTTTTGATGCAAGTTTCAGCGTGTAGCGTTTTTATTTTAAGGGATATGGATATCTCCTTGATTTTCCATTTGCTTAAAGTTTGTGTTTTGCGTTTTTTTTCCTCTCCCCACAGAATCACAGAGGATTCTACAGGCACCACACTGGACGCTCTGAAGGCTCGCATCCGAGAACTGGAGAAGCAGATCCTCAGAGGCGATAGATACAAGTGTCTGATCTGCATGGTATTAAAAACGCACCGCATGTCGGACATCGCGTAGCAAACCATTTAGAGACCGGAATGAACGCACACTGATGCCTACGAAGAGGTTGTGTTGCTCGATCTTGATTCTTAGGCCTAGTGACTCTGTAAAAGTCCTCTTTACAGAGATATTGGCAAGACAAAAAGATCTGCTTGCTGCAGAAAGAACCCGTTAAAGCAGAGCATCCTCTATGACACTCTGCTGAGCGTTTGTCGTCTTTTTCTAAACTTGTGCCCACTCGTATTTTCATTAAGATTCTTTCCTGTGCACATTTTCGCCCCCATCTTCCCAAGTCGTCGCTTCTCTAAACCATATCGATGGGTCTAAGCACTTGAGCGGTACTGACGTGATTTGCCATCATCTCGGCCCATCCCTCATTGCTCTGAATAAGCCGGAGCAATTACGCGTTTCCATTCATGCTTTACAAGTCTTCAGTTCTCCAGCTGGATCCTTGCATTTTTAATGACTCTCGATGGTGGTTATCAGTGGCGGTCTACTGCCACCTGCTGCTCATGTTGACTAAAACAGACCTCCCTGCTCGTTCTACGTCTTTTTGATCACCGTTCGAGTAATTATGGGTTTTTTTTCCCCTCTAATAATGAATAAACACGTGTTTAAAGAGCCATTCAGATCTGTCGGGACCCTTAATTGCTGCTTGCTTCCGTGTCCTTGGGTGGCTCGTGTACACAATTGGGCTTCTGCACAGTCACATTTTTATTCAAATGTTTCTAGGTATAAAAAAATAAAAAGTGTCTTATTTCTCTCTCAGGACTCCTACACAGCGCCCCTCACCTCCATCCAGTGTTGGCATGTCCACTGTGAAGAATGCTGGCTTAGGACTCTGGTGAGAATCTCTGGACTTGTGTACATTTTTCTTGTTGCGCACATCACAGCCATATAATGTACATCCTTCCATCACCATCGATTCCACTTCCAGACTGGGAAAATGAATAGTGAACAGTCGCTGAATAACGTTGCCGGTTGTCTGATTGATAGAACTCATTAATTTGGTTTCCACACACACACACACTGTGCTCTAAACCGTTTTCAGCAGCTCTTCTCAGTAGTCCATCACCGTGTTCAGCTGCTACACGAGGAAGCAATTAATAAATGCTTCCCAGCCCCAGCCTTTTTTTTTTTTTTTTTTCCAATAGACATTTGTATTAAATCAGCCTTTTCCTGCCTGCTCTCCTCACAAAGCCCTCTGTGTCCACCACACTGATGAAGGTAAAGAATAAGGGATCAGAGAAGTGTGTGCGCGCGTGCGTGCGTGCGTGCGTGGTGAGCCCACTCTGCCACAGAGGCTTGTTACTAATGCAGGCATTAAAACCGTTGCCTTAAGGCTGCAATAAAAGGCAGCATGCTGCGGCTCCTTGCGTCTCGATCAAAGTAAACGTGTGTAATTTGGTTACAGACAGGGCTAACCGAGGAGCCCACGCCTCTCACACACTCGTTAAATACAGGTAACCCCTGCCTAGCTAGAACAAAGGAACCAAATTAAACATGCAGTGCCCTGTGGTTCTGGGGGATGGAGGGGGGGGGACTAAACCTGGAACTGCTGTCAAGAAGGAGGTCTTTTACCGTGGTACCCTGGCTTTGTGTCGCGGTTGATGACAGCAGTCCATAATTGGGCCGTATAAAGCAGAAATAGTGCAAAAAATTGAGTCGGGACGTCCAAACTTGCGCCTTCAGTCGAAAAAGAAAGCACCCTGGTGAGGTCTTGAACAGCAGTATGGATGACACAGAGGCACAAAACCTTTTTACACGTTAGAAAGTCGGCGCGAGTCCGAGGTCCATCCAGTGCTTGTTCCAGACACCTGTGTTTGCTCACAGTTGCGTGTTCTCTTGTCTGGGTTAGAACTCCTCCTCAACTGATCTCGCGCGTCCTCTGCAAAAATGTTCAACCTCTGGCTGTGACACAGGTGTGTTAGGACTGTATGAATGCTGAAGTAGTGGTGTAGAGATTATAGAGATTCCACACACTTGCGCTACTGTGTGCATATCCGTCTCCCTGTCCTGTCCCGGCTATGTCAACTGACAAAGCGAAACGGTCGGGCTGTCTCTTCACGAGTGGCCTGTGGAAATGTAGCACTTTACCTCGGCTGGTTTTCATAAGGCGTACTGTGTGTGTGTGTGTGTGTGTTCTAGTCTGCTCTTTAAACTTGAGTCACACAGTCTTTTATTAGTGCTAAAGACTTTGCTTAGCTGACTCTGTGTCTTTATATTTTGTGATGCTTTAACTGAAGTATGTGCATGTGATCTCTTCCCGCTGGGCTTTCTTTACTGCCTGGTGTTTATGGGTAACAGCTGAGGTTGAGTGCTAGGTGATAGGAATAGGGTGTGCGCTTTTTTTTTTTTTCTTTCTTTCTTTCCCCCCCTCTCCAAGTGAGCTAGGTTGTCTTTTAGGAGGGCTTCCTGTATTGTAGAGAATATCTGGATTTCCTGTCCCATTTTTCCACCCACATCACATCATTCCACCATTTAATTTGTACAGCAGCCTCATTAGGCACCCAGCTTACTGTTTTTTGTTTTTTTTTCTTCTCTCTTGTTTTCTCTTTAACAGGGAAATAAAAAACTGTGTCCACAGTGCAACACCATCACGTCACCGGGAGACCTCCGACGCGTGTATTTGTGAACGAGTCCCCTTCAGCGTCTCGATTCTTCCCCCGTTTTTCCTTTTTTGTCCATTTTCGTTCTGGTGGATTTCAGTTCCCTTTTCCAGACTGAGAGTCTCGTGCCGATACTAACAGGGAGCGTCTGATGTAGCAGCAAACCGAACAGGGACTTGTAAGGACTATGTATAGACTCAGTACTTCCCTGTGAGTGAGAAGCTCCTCCCACTTCTTGCCCAGCCTCTGACTCTGCCCCCTTGTGGTGCTCCATGTTCCGGTGCAGGTCCATAACGCTGCTGCCCGCTTCGCTTTGACACACGTCCTCTGTCTGCTACGATGGAGAGTGTGTTCGTGTGTGTGTGTGTGTGTGTGTGTGTGTGTGTGTGTGCATGTTGGTGGGATCTCTCTCAGCAAGGTCACTGAGCTAGTCTTCAGCTGGGAGAGCCCTCCAGCCCAACAGGGACTTGAAAAAAAAAAAATAATAATAATAATAACTGATAATAGTTTAGCCTCCACCCTTCTGTCCCTTTTTGTCCCTTTCTTCAAACTGTCATTGTGTTCTTTCTCCCCCACCCTCGATTTTCACTTCTTTTGTGGTGTTCTAGTGATGTCAACCAAATTCAATGAACCAGTGCAAGCACATGTATTATAGTCTTGTATGTTTACGGTGTTGTGAGTAAATGAAATAGAGAACACACTTGTATACACATGCATAACATGCGCACACACTCAAAAAAAAAAAAAAACCAAAAAAAAAAAAAAAGACACA
>JAOANJ010000001.1:14777417-14788147 GCA_026413345.1 Ariopsis seemanni | reverse complement strand
TTGTGGTGCCAAGAAGCCACCCTGGGGGTATTTAGATTTTTTTCAACGTACTTCTCTGTTCTGTTCTGCTCTCTTCTCTAACTAAGCCATTTTTATGTTGTGGGCCTGTTTGAGGCTGCTCTCAAGGTTGTGGTCGGGATCCAGCAGAGCCCAGATTCAGCAGAAAAACACTACTATTTGCTCTTTTTTTGAGCCAGACATTTAAGTGAGACGGGGAAAATAGCAGGCCAAAGGCAGTGCTCCGAGGCTTTTTGAATTTTGGTCAAGGCATGCCTGACCATTTGAACCCATTGATGAACTGGGCAAACATCCCTCTTCTGTGGTGGCCTCTTTAGGCACAGAAGCTCTCAACCGTATGATTGGATATTTGATGTACTCCCCAAGAGAAGGGTTGAGAATGTGTGTGTCGCCACCCAGTGAGTATTTACGTGTTTACGAGCAGCTGTTACACACTCTTGATGTTTTCTACATTTGTTCGAGTGATGAAGCAAGACTACTAAGGGTGGCCTGAACTTCTGGAGCAAGAGTGACGAGACCAGGTGAGGAGTGAAAGATGGCCACCTGGACACCTGTCCTTCCTGCTCTAACCCTGAATACCAACACAACATCTGTTTCTTTGCCTAATGATAAAAATACCCAAAACTCTTAGCTTACACAAAACCTGGACTTATAGTAGTCTGAAAAGAAAAAAAGAAACCTCCATAACTCTGGACAGTTTTCAGTACGTGTAAGTAAGTGGGCCAAAAAAAAAAAAAAAAATCGCCAAAGATTCACGTAGGGATTATATAATCAAAAGCATGGGTAAGACTGTCAGTCACTCACCTCATGATGAAGTCAAACTCAGAGCCAGCCAGCATAAGCACTCCAAGTAGAGTAGAGATGGCACCATCCATCACAGGTGCAAACATGTGCTCCAGAGCCACACTTGAGCGTGTGTTTCTGTCCCCGATGGCAGTCAGGAAGCCCTGCAAAGACAGGGAGTGAATCAGCCACTGTGTATACCCTTCTTTTTAATTTAGAAATTAAACTCGGAGTTTCGTAGCTAAATTCTGATAATGTTTTCTTCCTTACCAATGCAACATGAACAGTAAACTCTACTCCAATGCCAACAGAGGCAATAAGGATAACCACAGGGATGGCACTCAGCTTGATACCGATCAGGCCCATAATGCCAAACAGCTCTACTGTCATCATAGCCAAGATAAAAACCTGAGGAGGAAATTAAGACAGTTTTGTCAAATGTGTAGCATATCACCAATCTTGAACCATCTTTGGTTGGGCAAAAGGCCCCACCACCTTGTGTGGAATGTTTCCCAGTTATTAAACCTACAACCACCCCCACCCCAAACACAGCACTGATTAATGGGTTTAGCACACCAAGGTCACAATTGGGCAGATCTGTCCAGTCCCCAAATATCTGGACAAAGGCAATTTCAAGTAAAAGGTTTTAGGAAAGCTTTGCCACTCCTTTGCATTTCTTTAAAACCCATCTTACAGCGCCAAGTAAAATATAAATGAGCGCGGTAGTGTACACATGGGTACATGTGTGTTAGATCCCTCTGGACAACCTGCCCTTCTCTCAGAGAAGATTCTTGTGTGACAGTGTTATTTAGATATACGAGCTTACCGATGCCCATTAGTTAGTGCCACTCTGACCGACAGGGAAGAAAGTAATTCCATTGTTGGGTTCTGAACTCAACCTATGCTAACTTTCCAAGCTAACAAAGCTCTTCCTGTGGAAATAGGAATAAGCAGGGGAAGGGGAAAAGTGGACTTACGATAATTCCTGCCGTCCAGGGATTGAGCAACAGGATGGCACACACCAGGAAGGTGCAGGCCAGCACCACACTGACAGACAGCAGGAACCAGTGGCGCAGACCAATGTACTGCTCCCAGAAAAGGAACGGGTATCCATTGGGGTAGTTTGGGATGCCCTTGCGCATAAATTCTTCACAGACGGAGCGGACACTCTCAATGGCCTCGATGAAGTCTGAAGCTTGCCGAAGACCATTCAGGTAGAAGGGGAACTGAGCAAACTCCAGAGGCTCAGCAGGTGGGACTGGGAGAAAAAGACAGGGCATTAAGACACAATGTGCGCACAGACATAGAACAGTTCATCGAGGAAGAGTTTAAGGAGGACACTTACTACGTAGGTTCTCTCCAGTGGTATCATATTTGTCATGGATCCACTCATGAGGGTGGGGATAGAAATTGGCCTGTGATGCAGCATAGCCTAGTGGATCATTACTGACCCATACAGTCAGGTAGATGTAGAAGACCTCTTGGGGAATCAGACCATCATTATCTACCAGGCGGCGAGATGTCAGCTAAGACAGAAACAAGTCTGAATGAATACTGGCTTCTGCACCTTAACCGAGATATCAGACACATCCTTAAACAATCAAAACACTGAAAATCAGATTTTACACATACCTGGTTGTAATTGAATGGCTCTTTTTTCGAGCCAGTTTGAATGAGGAGTTTGTAAGCTAATGCTCCATCCTCAGTACCATTGCGGTAACTGTCATAGGTGATCCTGCCTGCTTCCCAATCAGCATCAAATGCAGCTTGGAGTCCTATTAAAAAGGAAATCTTATATTAGCCTGAATTTCAAAAACAGCTAATGTTTGTCCATTGAACAACCTGACTTTCTTAAGGGAATTAGAGGAGTCAATACCAATCCATACACACAGACACGTAAAATAAAATTCCCCCATTCCCCAAATTGGGGAGTGTGTGGGAGTTGAATAAACCAACCAGCAAGAACCTTTCATGCCCTTCAAATTACAAAGTATGGCAACAGCTGAAAAACAATTTCCTCAACCATTCTTTAATTACAGAGATCTCCACACAAAAAAAGGAAATAGCATGGGGGACAGGCAGAAAGAAAGACCCTTTGAACCGCCTCCAGTTTCCACTTCCTTTCAAAATATCAGTCTTCTTTTCACTCTAAACTTTTTTTTTTTTAATTTTAGTCTATGGCCAGGTGCAGAGGTTATAAGCAGGCAGAGATAACCTCTGACCCTTCCTGATCTTCCTCCCTAAGGCCAAAGTGGGAGGGGGAAGATGACAGACAGGCTTGAACTTTCACTGAACTCTTTCCTTTACCTGTGCTCGAGCAAATTTTCACTTTACGTGAGCTGAAATACCCAGTCCAAAACTGGATAGGTCATCTATAGTCCCGATAAACCAATCTTCAGACAAGTATATTGGTGCCTTTGAATTATGGCATTAATTTATGATGGACTTGCCCGTGGAAACATACACGGTAAAGCATAAAATGTTCATTAACCCCCCCCAAGCAAAGCCTTTTCTGTACGTGTGCAAATGATACAAGCAATGGGATGAGTTCTTACCTCGGAGCCAGTCATGGAAGTAGTGGAGCCACATGCGGGGCAGTTTTTGATTACTGTCTCTTACAATGTACTTGACCGAATTGAATGCATTGTGAAGTTGCAGGAGCTCGCGTTGAGAGCGGGCATAGTCAAAACCATCCATTGTGACCAAGTACATATTATAGAAAGAGAAGTACTTGAACTGGGCTGAAATGAAGTCATACTCCTTTGTGTCCCTGGGCACAATATCCGTCAAGTAGAGGCCATCGTGGACCATGGTGGTACCATAGAGACCAAGACTGAGCAGTGCCACAAATACCACCACCACCACTGTCTTTGTTTCAGGCTTAAGCAGCAGCGGTGCATACTTCTCTCGCGCAAAGCGGGGCAGGTTCCACTGCAAAAAGGGCAGAGGCACGCACTCGCGTCCCATTTGAGGCTCCTCTGCTTGGGCTAGCAGGTCTCGGGTAGAGCTGGAGGGCATGAATAGCTGGGAGTCGTAAGGGTCAGCAGCTGGTCTGGGGTCTGGAGGTGACAGCACCACAGAGGGAGGGCTGGTGGAGATCTGAGATGTTGGGGGCAGAATGGTGACAATGTGCTGACCAGCAGCATCACACTGGGTGAAAGCCTGCACCGTGGTCGTGATGTGGGTGCTGGTGGTGATTGTGGAACCAGCAAATGTTGGGGTGGCTGGACCATGAGGGTGAGTGTGGTTATCATTGGCATCAGAGAACTCCTGACTCTGGATCTGGATTACTCGTGAGGAACATGGGCTGCGCAAAGGTAGATACATAAACAACATTGATGCGTGACCCTATAAGGTTTCACATTAAGTAATAAAACATCTTTGAATACAGCAGTGTAACTGACTGACTGAATTGAACAAAGTTAGTATCGACCAGGTTTTTCTCAGGTACAGTGTCTATAGTCCGTGATGGCTACCTGTAGAAGCAACAGAGGATGTCCAGTCTTTTGTCCTTGCGTCTATGCAGATCCAGACTCAGGATTGCAGGGAAGATGAGCAGGACCATAGCAAAATTAAACACCACCACAATAGCAGCCTGGAGACAGTGCAAAGTACAGGAGCGATTAGAAGAAAGGCACAGAGCTTTCATTTACAACACCGAACTCCACAGCTGCTGTCTCAACTTGATAAAAAACACTCTTTGCATTCAAGCTCCCTTACTGTTTTAGTGCCTTGAGACTGAATCCTGGATAGTAAAATATGCATCCTAAATCACACCGCTTTACCCCCTCCTTCGGCTCCAAACATAGTCAACAAGCAAGTGAAAGGGGACTCCTAAGGATACGACTAGCCTGAGCAGTATTAACCCCCCCAACACACACACACAACCTGCCTGCCTGGGGCAGACATTATACTCCATATCACTAAAGAGCAGGACCACCCAGTGCTTGCTGAGAGAGATCAGAGAAATCTGGGTTGACAGCTTGGTGATATACTGAGTATTCACACATCCTATTACTCGCTCTTCTCTATCTCTCTCCCTGACTCTGTAGAAGAACCTGAGAGACAGGCTTCGTTTTTAGGTAGACAGAGGGGGAGCAGCCATAAACATGGAGAAAGAGAAAGAGGGATGGCCAAAAAAAAAAACCTAAAACCCTAACAAAAGCAGTCAGTCGTTTATTATGTCTACTCTTCACTGACCTTTTCAGACTGCTACTGTTCCTGCCGGCTTACTAAATAGCCTTCACAAGGTGCAGTACGCTTCCAGGTTTCTCACTCACAAACTCATACACGCATGCACGCTCACAGTCCGAGCGATACCTGCAACGAGAAAGCCCGAAGGGCGGGAATGGGCACGAGGGCTGCCATGAAGAAGGCGATCATGTTGTTAATAGAGGTGAGAGCCACGCTAGTGCCAGTCCTTCTGAGACAATCACCAGTCCTTTCCTGAAAGCGGGAACAAAGGGCACAAAGTAAACACGCAGTCTAAATGCAGCAGCACAAGTAGAGATATATATTTATTATTCTATACACATTCACCGGATAGGAGCAATCGGACGCTCTGATTGGCTACTCTACTACTAGGGTATCGGCTCGTATACCGTGAGTAGAGAAAAACAAAATGCCGGCGCGTGCTGCTGAACCAACCGAGGACGAAATAAAAACTCATTCCAGTAAAACGTTTTTATTTATCCAATTTGCAAAAAATAAAAATGCTCCGTTTCTCAAAATCCAGTGAACGTGGATAGAATAAAATAGTTATTCCACTCAATCTTGTCGTACGTGGCTTACAGCCAACTCGGCCCTACGTGCCTTGTCGGCTATGACCTCATGTACGACCCGATTGTTCGTGGATTGTGGTAGCATATCCGAGAGCCTCTTGCCTTGAAGGGGATGTTGGAGCCAGTCTCTGTGAAAGAATGAGCCAGAAGGAACATGTCATCCACCCCTATACCCAGCGCCAAAAATGGCAGCACCTGTGGAGGATTACACCATTCTGTCTTAGAATCTGTGCGAAATAAACGGTTATGAGAAACGAGGCTAAAGCATGTTCAGGGGTGTCTGTGTGTACCTGTGTAGTGGCAGCGTTGAAAGACAACCCCAACAGAGAGCATAACCCTAAACCTGCAGCTACAGATAGAGCCACCAGTAGCACTCCAGCGAGTCCCACCGCACCCTGACTCTTAGCACAGTCCCAGCGGAGCATGGTCACACATGCATAGGCCAGCTACACCCACATAAAACGTACAGAGAGAGAGAGAAAAAAAAAAGTTACGCAACAGCTTCACACACAAAACAGCATATTAGATGCATATACAGTACTATGTCTTTAGCATTGTTGTTGTAACTACTAGTTTACCATGAGCAGGTAACCTCCTGCGACCCTGATGACACTGACATCGGAGAAGGACTTCATGATGTCATTGAGTGTAGTGGTAGAAAAAGCGTGGACGTCAGAGGAGGAGTTCTGAGGAATGCTTCCATGGACCACCTAGCAAGAGGACAAATCATCAGGAGCTACAACCAGAACCAATTAACTAAACAGATAAGAACATGTTACTATTACTCTACAGAGCATATCACCGAAATACAGACATCTCCATCGTGTGATGACATTTCAAATTACTTTCCAAGCAGGTCAGCTCATAGTGTTTCAATGCTAATAACTCCCAAACAACATAATGTGAGCCCACAGGAAGTTTGATAAGCATGGAATAAAGAGCACAGATGCCAGGGTCAGGGGTCAGATGGATCAGATGAGATTCCCCTTCAGGCTACTCCATCGGTTCGACGACGAGCCAACAACCTGAAGAGGAACTGAATATGCCAGCACTTTGTTTCTGCCAACTCCACTTCCCTCTTTTGCTCACTATTTCTCTCCCTCTCTCAAAAACGGCTTATTTCTATAACTGGAAGTCTGACAGAAGTCTCCTAGGAGGATTCCATCTACTATGCGGATTGATGGAATCAAGGCAAACACTGCCATTCTTGACTATACGCAGAAAGTCCCCTCCATTTTTAGCCTCACCCGAGACCCAGCCCTGCCCTGCCCCGACCTCTATGGCAGGTAAATCCAGAGATCCAGACATGCTCATGTATCATTTCAATGGCACTAGGACACAAAAAAATACCTCGACAAACTTCCTCTGCCAGGACTCCAGGATCGCAGTGGCCTTATCCTCATTCCAGTTGATGTCATGGATCTCATAGTCATCCTTAAAGTGTTCATATAGCTGCTTGGGACTCATGAGGAGAAACATGGTCTGCAAAGCCTCTGCACTGCAAGAGGAAAAGGAAGCAGTGGGTGAGCCATTTTGTCCTCCTAGACAAAGTCTTTTATTTATACAAATGAAGTTGACTTACAAGACTGCGAATAGCAAGTTAGACAGGATGTCATTTGCTCGGTTTCTACTATGTTCTCCATTAACCTGTACGTCCATTATTAATGAGACGGTACTTTTTGTCTGCAATACTGTTTTATCCTGGTGTGTAGCGTTTATACAGTTTGGCTGTCCGTTAATGGTTCTATACTTCGCTGGAATCAGATTCAGAAACTCATCTTCCGCTCTCACCTCTGCAAAACCCCCTGCGAGTTCTTCGTCCGTTCCCCCAGGATCAGCTCCTCCTGCCAGTGCATGAACTTCTTTGAGAAACCATGGCAGCCACCCTGCAGTTCCAGAGCAATATCTGGACTCTGAACAGCATAGCAACAAATGTAATTTAAACACCTCAAATCTTCATCTCATTCATGGCAATGTGGCATTCATCATAAAAGCTCCATGCCCACCTGCCGCAGGTGCTTGTTGGGGGCACTGAGCGGGCAGTCTGGGTCATTGGGATCAAGACAGGGCCGGTTCATGTATGCATGGCCTACTTGAGCCTTGTCCAGCATCTCCTTGAAACCTTCCAATGAGGTGAACTGGCTCAACTCCTCCATGAGCTTCAGAGGGTCCAGGTTCATCCACTGAATGTCAGGCATGCCCCTGGAGAAGCCACACAACATACACGGCATGCATCAATGACTATTAATATCTGGATGTCTGCAAACACAACTCCAGCACCACCCCTCCTCTGCCTTCCCATCATCATTATTCACCATTGCCTGGTCTCTAGGCTGGACAGCACTAGATTCTTGCTGGTTTCATTTGGGCCACAGCCACAGTATAAAGTAGCGTTTATTATCCTATTACACGGCTAGGGCGTAAAGCGCTAGCAGGCTGTGGACTCCAGTATCTTAACCCCTGTACATAGAGTCATAACAATTACCGCTGCCTCCCAAACATCTTGATAAGATGCCAGGAGCAGTCGCGGTGGGTCGAGATCTGCACTAACCCATTCTATAGCTCCAAACTGATGCTTGCCGGGTCTCTGGCTAAACGCTCTAATCCACAGCCTCCTACTCAATTCCGAAGAGCCCCAACTCGAATCTACATCTGAAATAACAGGAAAGTACTACGCTGTACGGAGATGTCTGAAGGCTGTATTTCACCGCTGCTTTCCGTGTATAGTCAACCGGGAAGCGTCTTATCATGGCCACTGTGATCAAATGTGCCCAAAAATGTTCACAGATGACAACATGGACACAACCAATTGAAGAAAAAGAGCAATTTTATGCACCGTTGCAGTTAATCTGATCACTGTGCCACTTGCGCAGTATCAAGGCTTTAAAAGAGATCAAGATGAAGCAAGTGAGAAATACTGGGAGAAAGCGATATTCTCAGCCTAGTCATTCTTCTGTTTATATCCCTTAAAATGATGCAAACGCAGGTTGATATATGCACCAAGGAGAGCGGGGGGTCTTTCAGAGTGGCCAGTGCTGGCTGCAGAAGAGAGAGAGAGAGGGAATAGTGTCCTAACACTGGGCCCAATCTCCAATAACTCATGAAGAGTAGCTTCGAATAAAGCTGTGCCTCTCCCATTCCCACATACCAAGCGCCTTTGCTCCTGCCTGCAAAGAGAGCCTCCTTTATCTCCTATTTTTTGCTTGAGTGAACTGGCCTAGGTCCTTTTGTTTTTCCATAGATTGCTGTTCTTTGTTCTGTCAAGTTTTTCCTCTCTCTCTCTGCTTTCAAAAACCCTCAAATTTACTGAAGTGAAAGCAAGAAAAGACATTCACTTCTTCCCTAGCGCCATGCACACATGGTGAAACACTGAGGAAAAGAGAAAATCATTTGTTTGGTAAAGAAAAAAAAGAAAAAAAAAACCCACTAAGCCCTGAAATTTAGAAGCAGTGGTTGGATCTCTGAAATTTGCAAAGGCCCCTTGAGTGAACTGAAGATAGCAAAAACACATGTTCATCTATTGCATGCACATCAGTGCATAATCTGATTAAAACATGATTTATAAATCTATATCAATAAAAACGAAGGGGAAAAAAAAAAAAAACAAAAGTGCAGGGCAAATTCTTCCTGTCCAACCATTATGCCAGACACTTTGATAACTTGAAGCAATAAGTAAGTAGATCAAAGTTTGCTGTAAATTTGTTGCATGCTTCTCTCTTTCTCTCTCCCTGGACCCAAGACTTGAATAATGCCCATTTTATTTGTTGGACAACTTACAGCTCAGAACCCGAGTGATTACCATGAGAATGCACAGTGTTACCCAGTGCTGACAAAGCTGGGGCCCCCTCACTGATGGACACTCAGTCGTAAACCCAGAGAATGCTTACCATTGTTTGACCAAAAGCATACCCCCTCCACCCGCCTGGACATCCACCCCCACCTCCTACCCACCCAGCAGCAGCCATCTCTTCTGTTCCTCCCTCTGTCCACTATCCATGAGGGCTTCTTTTGCCTGGCTTTTATAGCAGGATGGGTGAAAATAAATGGAAAGAGCCCTGTCACTGCTCTGATGATAGCACAAGTCCAGGTGATGAAGGAAGCAAGCCCTGGCTTCTCAACAACCTAAATGGGGCTTTTGCTTGGAGCTTGATGTTGAAGTTTGTCACTGCCAGTGTTGCCAAAGACGCAGGGGGGCTCTCGTTAACAGAGCATATGTTACACTTAGGGAGGTCAAGTATGCCCCGTCCAGCCACCTGAGGTTAACTTTAGCTGTACGAACCACGATATGCTACGTACAGCTTGTATGTATCAGTATGTGAAAGTGTCAGATAAGAGGGTCATACTTACGGTAAGTAGGCTGAGCCTCCCTGCAGTTTGGAGCCCTCCCAGAAGCAGTCCAGTGGGGTCACAATCATGCAGGGGAAAAGCTTGTCAATCATCTAAAATGAAAACAGAGCAATTTCCATAAGGTAAATATTTAAATAAGATTGGCTGGCTTTTTTTTTTTGTTCTTTTCATGGTATATCAGATATATTCCTTTCAGCTAGCATGATATCGAACGAGTCGAAGACGAGTAGCTAACTTTGACTTGCTAACTTTAGGACTGCGGTTGTCATGAACAGTTTGCACTCAAGTTTCCATCAATGAAGAGTTTATAACAGCAACGAAACAGCCTTCATGTTAAAACTGTTAAAATCACGTTGCCTATCACCCAAATGAGGATGGGTTCCCTTTTGAGTCCGGTTCCTCTCGAGGTTTTTTTTCCTCGTGTCGTCTGAGGGAGTTTTTCCTTGCCACCGTCGCCACAGGCTTGCGACAATGTCTGTTGTTAAAAGCGCTATAAAAATAAAACTTGACTCTGCTTGAGTGGCTGAATGGAATATATCTGATATACCGAGAAAAAAAAATACAGCCAATATTATTATTATTATTACACATGCACATTCCTTTCAAGTGTTCAACGCGTTTTTCTCTTTCGAAATTCTCTCAAAACCTTAACGAAGCAAGCCTGGCGGCCATGTTTGTTGACAAACTGTCACAGTCGCTCGCTAGCGTGGAAGTTTTATGTCTCCCGACGTGTGACGTCATGTTGTCTTGACAACCATGCAATATCGTAAACCATATTCAACACTCATTCTCCATTGGGTA
>JAOANJ010000001.1:14762759-14777317 GCA_026413345.1 Ariopsis seemanni | reverse complement strand
AATGTGAGTGTGAATGGTTATTTGTCTCTATGTGTCAGCCCTGTGATGACCTGGCAACTTGTCCAGGGTGTACCCCATCTCTTGCCCATAGTCAGCTGGGATCGGCTGACTATGGGCAAGAATAAGTGGTTACAGATAATGGATGGATAATAATAATAAGAAGAAGAAGAAGAAGAAGAAGAATAACAGGATAAGTGGTTACAGATAATGGATGGGTAATAATAATCATAATTATTATTATTATTATTATTATTATTATTATTATTACTGCAAAATGCAATAATAGCCAATGTATCATCCTCATAACAACCCATTTTATATCATTTTACTTGGCATTGTATCCGAATTTTTTTTTTCTTTAAAAAAAGGGTGTGTGGGGGGGGAGGGGGGGGTCAATGCATTCTGAATTTAATCTATATCTCAGGCTTCAACAGAATACATTCATATTAAACATGGATGTTTTAATGTTATGCTATAGCATTTGGTTACAAAAACTTGTAAAACAGTCATTCCCATAAGACAATGTTCACGCCATCATTGTTTCCAAACTTCCAAAAATCGAAAGCACAAGTGATCAAAAAGCAAGGCGCACCTGGCTGTGAGAAAGCCGTGGTGCAGACTAAAAAAGATATGCTATGACATTTAAGGTTCACTTCTACTTGCTTGGTGTATGTGTGTGTGCGTGTGTGTGGGTTTTTTTTTTTTTAAATCTTTGTGGTTCAGACACCTTTCCACTCAGAGTGCTAATACAAGCTTTGCCAATCGAATCAGACCTAATCGTTTGACATGGAAGCCATCCATATTACAAGGATGGCACAAAACGTAAAAAGACAGAGTTGCAGATGATGAGTGCTTAAGTAAGTAATTATTACATCATGATGTAATAATAAGTGACAAGTGATTGGACATAAGACTGTCACTAAAGCATTATTGGCTGTCATTGTCGTAAAAGCTTATAGATAATATAGAGTGTATCATCATGTAAGGGCTGAGATAAACTCCATGATAAACAACAGTTTATCCAGCATCACCTCCTGAACCACCAGTCCTAGGTTTGTCCCAGTGGAAATCCATTTTCTTGGTTGTTCCTTCCATACTAAACTAGGGTCTGTACACCCAGTAGTCTAAAAGCTTATGGTAGGATCTAAGTGCATCTTCCTAAACTTCTGTCTAATACATACTGTATACATGACATACAAAGCTCATCCATGCTGCTTTCTCTTTCCTAGTTTAGGTGATTTGCTTCCAGAATACAAAATGAAGAGGAAAATGCTGATTGGTCAGATTCTCATGCTGTTGATATCAGTCATATCTTCAAGCTTGGCCAGTGAAAGTAAGGAGTACTGAATTAATCATCCCAGCAGTCATTATTATCATTCTTATTGTTATTTGTGTGTCGGACTGGGAAAACACATTTCGGGAAACAACTGTGACTGTACAATGTGTTTCTCAGCCTGTGCTCTTGTGTTGTGACGTGTGTTTTAGTTTTACTTCCTGGTCCTGTATCCATCCCCATTCTGTTGTTACTCTATGGTGTTCGCCTGTTCTTTGTTTTTTTTATATGTGAATATATGTGTGTGTGTGTGTGTGTGTGTGTAGATCTCAAGTGTTACACCGACGGCATAAAGCTCATTACGTGTGTTTGGAACACTTCGTCAGTGGAAGACAGATTTCAAATAACACCAACTACCAAGTGTTCCCTGCGAAGCATCGATGATAAGTAATGTATCATTTTCATCACTACATGACAGAACTCATAACTGTGGTTTAAGAACTAGTCTTTACACAAGTCAGTCAGAAAGTACTCATGCTCATGCATATTTGACAGAATTCAGGTATAATCTACTATCTTGAGTTCAGTTCCAGAGTTAATCTACCACCTATTTCTCCTCAAGGCCTTGATTAGATTGATCACTTGAATTGGCTGGAAAGCTTGATGCTGCCAATTAATGATTTTTCAAATATTTTTGAAACACCTATAAATGTTTCAAGAAGTGAAAAGGATTCAAAATGACATGAAGTCAAAAATCTATATGCATGTTTTTTTGACACCACATATTTGTTTTACACTTAATAAAACTCGCAGATTCACTGTCTGTGGGACTTTAATCTCTAAGTTTTATGGCTTTACTGTGAAATAATCAGTGATGTGATGGTGTAATGTGGCCCAGCATGAAATATACTGTATTTTCCAAGAACAGTGCCTCTGAAAATGTTTTACCTCTTTTATATGACAGCAATTTGGCCACAATTACAATTGTGGGTTACTGATTAAAACTTTATGTTTGCATTTCAGTAATATCAGGAAAATTCCTCTCAGAGTTAACCTGGAGCCTCTTGGCGGCTCACAGTCGAAATTACGTCAAGGAACTCTTCAATTTGCTGAGGGCGTAAGAAATTGATTTGATGATTTGCTGTATTTATAAGAAATGTTTGATTTCAGACACAAGAAATATACTCACTCACTTATTCATTCAGTTAATAATTATTTAAATACGATAACAACACATTGTTTGGACATTGTTATAAATTTCTCCTCAAAGAGGAGAAAACATCATCGTTTCAATGCTTACATACAATTTTCAATTTGTTTATGCCAAACATCTGCCATACAAGTCCTTGTGTATATTCTTATGACAGAACTAATAATTTATTACAATAAATGCATTGCTATAAATCTTGCAATCATCAGTGCTTTATAGAAAATTATTCAATACCTTCTGACTAATCAGAATTGCACATTTGACAGGGCTGTGGTATAATTTATTATTATTATTTTATTTTATTTTTTTACATAACTGATTAAATAAAGACAGTCCTCACTAGTGCCGTCTGACTTTTTGAATTAAGGATTGCTTGCTTTGAATTCAGGAAATTACACTTATTGTATTATCAAGTTCTAGATTCATTATTTTCTAATTTGACCCAAAATGTTGATTCCAGACTTTGACTGATGGTTCCCCAGTTGTGCTGCTGCATGTACGGTGTGAAAACATAACTAATCTATTGGAAACTATCCCGGGATTTTATCTCCCATCTTTTGGTAAGACTTTTCACTGTGATTACATCGACTTCAGTGCGTGTTACTTGATCTATGGAATTGCAGACAGGAAAAATAATGTTGTATTAAGTGACTTAATTGTTCAGTCTGACAATAAATGCATTGTTTATCTTCTGTATCACTTATAAGTGATATTTTAGTCATAGTCTCACAAGTTGAGTGACATAAATAGTGTCAAAATCAACACTATGCTATAAAAATGGGACTTTTATGGACAAACTTGTTGCACAATGAAGCTATGCTTACACTTGGTCAAAGATAATTCTAATTTCATGAACTAATTTAATAAGAAAATAGGACATTCGGACAGAACATCAGGTTGAGGTGAAAACATGGAGCTTTCTTAGAAAAATTCCCGACATATTTTAGGTTTCATGTTATATTCATTCATTCATTCATTTGCTGCTCTAGCGATGGGCAAGAGGTAGGGTACACTCTGGACAGGTCACAAATTTATCGCAGGACCTTCATTATCAATTAACAGTAGCCCTACCCGGTTCTGAACAAAGTTAGTCACATAGCCCATTGATTAGAATAAATGTTAAATCGAAATTTAATTGTATCGTAGCAGATTCAGTGGCATCATTAAATATTGAATAATTTCATGATGAATCAAAGTTTTATCTTATGAATGAATATTTTATCATATCTTGCAACAGATTCAATGGTATCATGAAATGTCAAATCAAAATCATTAAATAATATTGGCTGGCTTTTTTTTGTGGTATATCAGATATATTCCATTCAGCTATCATGATATTGAACGAGTCGAAAACGAGTAGCTGAAAGGACTATATCTAATATACCACGAAAAAAAGCCAGCCAATATTATTATTATTATTATTATTATTATTATTATTAATTTATTTTTTACAAAATTATCCATACACATACCTTTCGGGTGTTTAACACATTGTTCTCTTTCAAAATTCCCTCCAAATCTTCCGTATTTAATGAAGGAAACCTGCCAGCCATGTTTGTTTACAAATTGTCACAGTCGCTCGCTAGCGTGGAAGTTTTACATCTCCGATGTGTAACATCGTGTTGTCTTGACAACCATGCAATATCGTAAACCATATTCAACACTCATTCTCCATTGGGTAGAGTGATGTAATATACGTGGGACAAGCGATATGCTAACAATACTGCATGCTATCAAACCATGCGAGAAGGGAATAGAATACATGTTTTTATTCCATGGAAAAAGTATCCTGTATGTATCATAATCATCAACATAGCACGTCTATACCACAAGAGTTGATGTATCCCATTTTTGATACAGGCAAATGTCAATAGTCAAGGAAACAGTGCGTCTTAACGGTAACATACCCGCTCAATCATGACGTTTTCTATAATTGGAACTCCAGATTTGAAGCAAATTTTGTTAAGATCCCAGGATCTGCGGGAAGAAATTGTTTGAATAGTTGTCAGGTCTGTATTTCTTAAAAAAAATACATATACACGCGTTGTATGTATCCCACAATCTTACTGGAGGTTGCACTCACTTTCCATAAAGAGACACCTGGACTTTGCTGGCGGATACAGCTGCCTCCAGGTGGAGCAACGAAGCTTCCTGGGTAAGAATATTGGTTCCTTCCTGTTTGGGTGTCTGTATGAGCATCTGTGAGGTGAACACTGCCTCTTCTCCTTGCTTCTCCTTTGTGTAGCGCAATTCCCTGCTCACCCTACTGCCAGCTAAAAGAGTGGAAGAGACAAAGAAAGGAGGTGAGACCAAAACCAATGTATGGGCACGAGAGAGAAAAATGGACAATCATGTTAAGTTAGCTTGTTTTTATTCCCTCTACCCCGAAGACCAGCTGTTCATTCGCTAAATGTTTATGCAACAAAATATCAGGGACGTGGCTAAACTCACAAGTTGTTTGAAGTTTAATGATGCCAGATAGATAGATAGATAGATATTTGGATTCTCAATAAGCACCAGGCTTAATTAAGCTCTGCAGTTGTAAATCCCACATGTATCTCACATGTCCAACCAATCCCAGAAACAGATGTGAGGGTCACACGAGACACTTTGGCTGGAAAAGAGAGCCAGCGCTATGTAAAGTATATGACACCGCTAATGCTGTCCCACCAAGCTAGGAAGACAGGGCTTTGCACGAGATCCCAAACTTGTAAATTCTCCCAAACTCTGAGGGGCTGGAACATACAGGCTAGACTGTGCCCAGTTCTCGGCCAACCTTGCCACCTCGCTATTCAAAAGGACAGACTAAGCCTGAGTAGCCGGGCCAAAGATAGAACAACTCCTGGCCTCATCCTCGCCAACATTCACATCTAATTCAATCCACATTTCAGAGGATATACTGTAAAAACAAAAATATATACTTCAAAAACGGTTCGCCCATTCATGAAAGGTCTTAGTACTGCCTCTAATAATTATTGTCCTCTAGTTTAATTAAATTTGATCTAATTCTCTGTTTTAATCTTGGACCCGCTGAGAAAAGCGTGCATTCTCAATAACCTGAGGCACGAATTGGCCGTCAATCGATCTGGATGCATGGATATTTTGAATCCTAACGTTGACCCATTTTGTAATCCTGCTTTGTCAAACCTAGGATCTGGCTCCTGGTACAAGAGCCCAATCCTCAGGCCTGGAGGTCTTCACACTCCATGACTAGCCCTTTATTCCCAAGATGACCCATGAACAGAAAATGCCACCAAGACGGATGGACTGGATAGTGTCCTGGTTTGAAAACAGGTATACCCTTGGAGAACTATGGTTTCGTAGAACGTAGCATGTACGGACTAGTATGTAACTAGCAAAAGTTGGAGCTACGCTTGGCCCTATCTGCAGGAATAGCAGAAAGAAAAGACAGGCACAAACACTGTTCATTTGGTACGCAGAGCTGAAATGAAAGACATCAAAGGGAGTAGAGGAAGATCTCGAGTCCAACCCCCTAATTAACAAAGGCGGTGGTGAAAAGAGTGCATGGGGTAGCGATGGCTCTGCCAACTCCTCATGAAACACAGTGGCCCAGATCAGAGCCTGTCTGTATGCCTTTCCACATCCCAGTACATGATGACAAGCCTGCAGTGACTGGTCGACAAGCTATGTTTTGCTTCCCGCATATCACCCAGGGTTGGCTAAGGAAAAAAGTCTTGCTTATTCTGCCTTAAAAGCAGATGCAAGCGCCTATCAAAATGTTTGTTTAACTTGCATGACCGGTCTTATTCGAGATACGAGTTAAAATGCAGCGCGGCCATACAAAATACAACCTATTGTATACACAGCGGGGAACTGATCTTGCATGGCTGCAAACAAATTGATTACATGCACAAAGCGTTCGGTATCCTGTTCAATGATCGTCACTGGAAGTTCTCTTGCGATTTTCCGTCGTACTTTCCATGTACTGATCCTTTTGCAACACAGAAACGTGTGCGTGATTTTATTTATTATTATTTTTTCCTTCCTTTTTCGTCTTGCTGTTCTGATGCCATGTTCACATTTAATACATTCAGACATCTGCAGGAATCGAGCTGCAGTCCTTGGGCCTGTAATTACAGGGGCTCCTGAAGTAAATTATAGCTATTTGTGTCTGGTTCCTCCCATCTGGACCACCCAGATAGAGGGCCGAGTGAGAGCTGTTGCTCAGCCAGTCTCCAGATGGGAGTTCTCTCGCTCGCTCTCTCTCTCTCTCTCTCTCTCTTTCCACCCACCACTGCTGTGCGCTTAAAGAGACAGGAGCGCAAATACTTTCACAGCCAGAAATACAGCCACAGGGAACGGGAGGAAATGGGCATAGGAGCTGGAATACGTATTTGAGAATGGGGAGGTTTTGAGTGCTCCATTGCTATGCTGGTTTCAGGGGGAGGTTTTCAGGAAACCTGCGCTTCGCTGTAAAGAGGTTTACCTAACTTCCCATTACAAATCAGTCCAGCCCTGAGGGAGGACTATACAGACTTTTAATAGCCAGAAAGTTGATTCAAAGCAGTAAAAATGAGACTCTATTAACGTACTACTGATATCTCAGCAGCACTCTCTCTCTCTCTCTCTCTCTCGCTCACAGGCTGAGCACCTCTTTTGTGTCTCCCATCATTTTTCACAGCCCTGGGAGTGACATCACCACCACAGGCCAATTATCCACCAGGAGGGTCTGACCACTGCTCCCCACCAAGAAAAAACAAACTAACCTCAATATCTTGTAAACTAATCATTCGCTTATCTACTGCCCCCACATTTTCTGCCCGGTGACTGAAACACCAATGCTAAACGCTAAATCCATCCTAATCTCTCGCGCAGCCTTTCTTATGGCTTGGACTATGAACAGCGCTTGTGTGAGGGCCTACATTCCCAGCAGGCGGTCTGGAAATTGACATGTAATGAAGCATGGAGAAGAAACCCTCTTCCTCCATGGGTCAGCCCTCTGCTGGACCCTCTCAACAGCATTCTCCTACACGCCCATTGGACCACCCAGCAAGCGACGCACTGTATCCTACCAAGTTAGGGTGCGACACCAGGCATGACATAAACATACTAGTTCATGGTTACGGCGTTGTCAAATACCACGGCTTCGATAAAAGTTCCCGATAAACGATCATCATCACGCTTGAAACAAAAATTATAAACAGCGGAAGTAAATCACTAAGAAATGTTTATATGGAAATAATAAGCTGTGTGACTTTTTCTTCAAAACTATAAAAAAAAAAAAAACACCCAACTAAAGCCATTTCACCAGGACAATCAGAAATGGATCTCATTCCAGGATCATTCTAAGTGGCTTCTAGTGTGTGTGTGTGTGTGTGTAACAGTTGCAAGTGGTGCTGTAGTGTGGAGTTGCTGGCACCGAGTCCTCACTCCATTATACCAGGCCACCTTCAAAGTGTTGTGGACCAGATTAGTGGGATTAGGAGGCCAGTGAAAAGACCCATGCTGATTTGGAGGAAGTCCCACAAGGAAGAGTGCTGAAAGAGACATTTTTACCTGGTTCTGCCACCCAAGTAAAAACTCGCATGCGAATACACAAGCGGGTGCCAGCAAGCACAAAGACGTACGCCACGTACAAACCGAGTCCATTTGCCACCTAGACTTTGATTCATCTCATCCATTCCAGGCTCTTCGCTTCTCTTTTTGAAGGCGCGCTACTTACTGTGGTAACAAAAGGGTCGATTTTGGCCAAAGGACAAACGGTTTTCGAAGCTGCAGTTCGAGTGCAACTCTCAATCACGGACACGATGAACGGGACGTCCCTGAAGGAGCGTTTGTGCCCGTCTCTACTCTACCGCCCCTGGGCGAGATGGCGACGGCTCCACCTCTGGCTCACCCAGAACCGAGGCAAGGGCATGGGGGGATTCAGTGCACGTCTTTGTCACTCTCGTTTCCAGCCCCTTGATTTTTTTTATATATGTTTCCCAACAAACATTGGAAAAAAAAAAAAAAAAACCTAAAGCGAGAAACCCACTCAACAAAAACAAATGGATCGAGACTTTTTCCCAGGCAGCTGAAACAATGTGTAAGAAAAGGGAGGGATGGATTCACTTTACGTAAAGAAACACTGCTTATGTCAAGGGTGTTTCTGCCAAATGGTTCGTTCACTATGGGTTTGTTCTTAAATAATACTTTGATCTCATTTTTTTTATGAAAAAGAAAAAAAAAATAGAACCAAAAACAAATCAAGACAGATTACAAAATCTAAGCTCCTCTTACCATCTATTCAAACCTGATGCTTCTGTCAGCATTGACATAAATTTCAACTAGTGCTGGCATTTAGACCCTGGCCATTTCCATATGTATAGCCAAGCCTGTACTAATTATGCTAATCATCCCTAGTGTTGGCTGTTGTGGAAAAATGCCCACATTAGGCACTCCAGTGGCTGCTAATACAGCTTAATGTGTAGTTGAAACATACATTCAAGCCATGTTGAAAAGCAAAATTTTTCCACATTGCTGGTCTTATTCAGACTGGAAATGAATTTACGGAGCCCAAGAGCCATTTTTTATTCTTCTCAAGTTCGAAGATATAAATATAATCCCTTTAACCAAAGAAGGAAACATACCGTATATAGACATGTTATAGATTTCTATTTTATGACTTCTACATTATCGAGTCACATGTTAGGAGTTCCAAACGTTGGTTTTTTTGTTTTTTTCCCAGCACAAAATTAAACGTTACAAGGGAAAAAGTTTGTATCTGAGCAGCGTATTCCATAAGAGACCACTTTTCCGATTAAAAAAGAAAACATGCTGGGTTTTTGTGCAAAATTAAGAAGCGAATGCGCCAAAGTGTCCAGAAGAACTGCAAGATGCTCAGTAAAACCTACAGCTCATTTCCTTATCAAACTGCACTCTTTTTTTTTTTTAAAGCAAAGGGTCGTCTCACACCAAATTGTTTCATTATTATGTCTTACGTCTTACAGTATTCATTAATTTTTTTAATGTTGAAACGGTTCATTTCATTATTTTTCGGCCAGTTTTGCCTAAGACGTCTGCACAGCACTGTGTGTTTCTATAAGAATCAAAAGACACTCTATATTATCTCCGTACAGAGAAAAAAATGATGGAAAATGTACAGCCTCTGAGCAGTCTAATTTAATAAGGGAATAGACAGAGCATATAGAAGTCACGGCGCACCAGAGGTATAGTACGAATAACGCTCAAACCAACCAGCCAAGTACGTAGCCTTGTTCGTATGAGAACCATCTCGCTGAGATACTTCTGGAGCAGTTTGCCCCGTCAGAGTCTATAAAATTGTTGTATGTTGTCGGGGAAATGCTCAGCCAGATGTACTGATTGTGGTCAGAGACTTGAAGGGAGAACTCCAGGCCAGCTCTTTGCTCTTTGAAAGGGACTAGCAGAGCAGGACTCGGGGAAAAGGGAGGCCTGCTGAATTGAGTATTCAACTCCTAGGCTGTTCTTGAGGAACTAGTGCTGGGAGTCTGGGCTCTGGTGGATGTGTGGAGGGGGTTGGGAAATGGAAGGGGGTGGGCTGAAATAAACATTTTCAACTGACCCAGGTTGACTCGGGCCTTGTTTGTTCTTTCGACTGGTGAGGTCCGAGTTTCTGCAGTACGAGTTTGTTTATGCAGCTCCGCTGCTGCGACTAGCCATTCGCGTCCAATAATGCTTCATAGAGCGTCCTTTCTGTTAAAGCAGCCACTCGAGAATTATCCATTTCTAATTGTTGGATTTACCTCATTTCTTTTTTCCCCCCCCACCTTCTACGCTTCCCCTAAGGTCTCTGAGCGGCAGAGGAAAGGGTCACTGAATTGACGCGAATGTGACGACCATCCGTGCTCTTCGTCAGTGTGTGGCGACTTTAAAAATCTCAGCCAAGCTTGCTACCCAGAAAGCTTTGCTCTCTTTTTTCCATAATGTTTGCACAGCTTGCTTGTGTTGCCCATGTCTGTCAAGCGCACCAAAACTGTGTCAAGACAGATGAGATGAATTAACCTCAGCTTGTGCACGAGTACACAAACATCTTTTTCTGTTTAACAAATGGTACCGTCCTTTTAACCCGACGGACGTTTGGTTTTTTTTTTTTTTTTTTTAAATATTGACCGTTTACATTTCGTTCCTAAACCGTTAGTCCCAACCCACCGCAATGGTATGGCTTGTCAATAACAAGCTGTTGTTTATGCTTCCTTCTGAAAGAGAAACAGACTTACATTCTCTCATGGCTTGCTATATGATTGAAACAAGATGGTGGCCACCTCAGAGAGTCCTACTTCATTCCCCGAACAAATTATCCCCTGGAACGGGTACACACATGGTGCTAAAGTTCCGATGTATAGAACATTTAAGGATAGCTCTGATAAAACACTGCTCTCCCCTGCCCCCAACCCTTCACCCCACATTCTACTTTATTACCCCCCTTTTCTTCTTCCTGACAATGGGGTCCAGCTCGCACTTTCCCAAGCTTCCAGCAATGACCTCAGCCCTCTTAAAACAAGGCAGACTTTTTTTTTCCCCCAAAATCTTTCATTAAAAAAAATCTATTGAAAAAAATATACACAGCAGATGATAATGATACAAGTACAAACTTGTGTTTACCGATTAAAAAAAGAAAAACTGTTGAAAATGAACACGCTGACGCTTAATACAGTAGACAGTAGTGAATCAGAAATGTCCCTGAAGAGTCTGTTTCTTCTCTCGTTCTTCATTACGTTTCAGAAAGAAAGAGACGGTAGGCTCAAAGAGTACATAAGGGACTCCAGTGTGCCGAAAGACAAAATGCAGTGCTTCTTGGTTCTCCTGAACTCCCTCACATTCTGTGGTCTCTCTTCTTTGCACTTCATTTGAGGGAAGGAGGAAGCAATCACAGATGCCCGGGTGGTGGTCCTGATGGCCAGAGTGACATTTGGGTCGGCCGGTGGGTGGGTGGGTGTGGGGGCAGAGGTTGGAGTGATGGTGCTTAGGGTATATGATGATCCCAAATGCACAGCTGGACAAATGTGGGCCTTTTCGCTTTTATAGACACCACTCTCATGCTGCACATGTATAAACAGTGACCCTTGTGTGTCCTTTTCATTTTGGATTCTTAGCTGATTGAGTAATTTTTTATTTTTTCGAAGCAGGTTGATGTCCTATGGCGAGACGAAACTTTAATAAACACTTGCGAACAGTGCTGCGTATTAAAAGATCTATTTAAAAAAGCCTTGCCTTTGTCCGTATGACTTTTGTGTTTGTGTGTGAGAACTAACCTCTCCATGTTACCAAACCACTTACTCTCCATTCAGTGGAGAGCAGCTTTGTCAATGGGCTATTGGGGGAAACAACGCAAGCAGAAACTTTAGTAACATGGGCCCTGCCTCTTAAAGGCACAGAGCTCTTTTACAGCATCTGCACCTCTCTCTCTCTCTCTCTCTCTCTGAGCCTTGTGCTGTATGCCTGCTTTCCATAGGTGCCCTAATTTTGTGATGAACCCTGACAGCTCCCTCTGCATGGCCCACATACAACACTCATGTATCCAATGAAACAACATGATATACATGTGAAGGAATATATATTAAAAAAAAAACCCATATAATTAAATCAGTTCACTTCACTACAGTACGTAAACTGGCTAGCCACAAAAAAAAAACATCCCTTGACGGAATCATGCACTAACAAGTTACTAAAATCAGATTTATAATACGTTTATGGCGCCGTGCCATGTCATGTCAGTATACGTGTTTATATCCATATATGTGTAGAACAGGTGAATAAACTTCAGCTGTATTCCCTTTTTTTTTTGCCCTGTCGCTCGAGGAAAAGGGTGCCTTTATTGTTGAACGGAATCCAAGAATAGTTAAGGACCACACAGAGAGCCGGAGGGAGGGTGGAGGGTAGGGGTGGGGGTCAGTGCCTCCAAGATGGCTAACAATTCACACAGCCCATCTGTGCAGGGGATCAGCACCACTGCGAAAGCCTAGGGGGCTTAGAAGGAATTTGGCAGTGTGAAAACCAAATAAAGATGCCCGAAAACGCAGAGATAAGTGAGGCGTGCAGAAACGACGTCAAATGAGGAAGGGAAGGGGGAAAAAAAAAAAAAAACCAGACACACACACACACACACACACGGCGCAAAGGCAAACAATACTGCCTGATGGGGAGAGAACAAGAGAAGGCTTGCATGCACTCGAAAAAAAAAAAAAGAACACTACTTGTGCGTGACAGGAGATATGGAATTCCTGAGCCCACAGTCCATGTTCAAAGACCTCGCTACTGCACACTGCAAGCCCACAGAGTGGCTGGTGGAAAGAAAAAGAAGGGGAAAAAATATATATTCCAAGAACCGTACATACAGCTAGAAGCAAAAATCTAATTTCCATTCAGTACTCTGCTGTCAGTCAGCTTGTTTGTACAGCAGTAAAACAGGGAAGCTTCTCCAAAAATAGGCAGTGAAGCAAAAGGAATGGTGTGCCTGGTCATATGGTGCTGTCTCTCTCTTTTCCGAGACCCCCCACGACTTGACACCAGAACGCAACACTCACAAACAAGTTCATTGGCTCAAAAAGACCAAACGGCACGGACTCACCTTCCACCCATAGCTGTTCGATGTCCGTCTCGATGGCGGCCACTCGCAGGCCAACCGAGAAGGCTCCAAAGACGAGGAGTCCAATAAAAAGCACTTTTCCACAGTGTCGCTGAATATGACAACCCAGAGTAAAGAGGAGAGCCTGGAACCTTGCCCGGAGCCACAGCGGAGCTTTCTGACCCACAGCCTTCCCCTGTGACACAAGAGAGGAACACTTAGTCACTTGGTCCATAGACACTTATTTCAGATTCACAGCAATGCCACACAAAGCCTGGATCTGTGAAGCATTTTACAACCAGGCATCAACACAGAACACAGAACACACTGTGCGGTTTGTTGCTGCATTTTAAAACACAGATTTAGTTATTGAGAAGAAATCAGAATGCCACATACAGGCCATAAATTTAACTCCTTAGTAATATGTATCAAAAGTGGCACACGCAAAAAAAAAGAGCGTTCTACTAAATTGTCGTTCTTGTTATTACAATCGGTATTATTTCCGTGCTTTGTTTGTACAAGCTGCGATACAACGCAGCTCACACTTATTGAGCGCAGGCTTATTTTCTCTCGTATCCAAAGTGACCCGAGTTGAACGCCGAAAGCCCTCCATGAGCTAAATAGCTAAACACATTGCATAACCCTGATAACTGGAACACTCGTACAGTGAATAAAACATCATGTTACTCTCTCCGGCTCCTCTCTGACCACCTTGCAGGACGGGCGCTTTTTAAACGAGCCATAATCAGCGCCTGGGTGACTGTTTGGCTTTGAGGAAACGGAAACGGCGATTCTGAACTATCCAGTTACATGTGCCAAGCAATTCAAACGTCACAGCTTGATGTGGACCACACACACACACACAAACTCATGCACAGCAGACGCTATGCAGGAGCAACCTTCATTGGGTTTTGCATTTCTTCAAACATTCCGGAAAAGCTGACATGAAGAAATCAGAAGAAGTTGCTATACATGACATGTATAACTTATATATTTTATCAACATCTTCTTCAAGTTGCTGTAGATACGTTTTGTCAGTTTTTAGGTGCATGATTTCTGCTTTAGTTGTCCGGGAAGTGTCTTAGATCTTTTCTATTAAACACCCCTCTCTTTCTTTCTTTCTTTCTTTCTTTCTTTCTGTGTGTATAAATATAAAACTACACTGTATAACTATAAAGTCACAGAACAGACCACTAGGTTTCAAACACAACCAGGTCCAGATGAAGGTAGTGGTAAAGTGTAGCTCTCCGATAAGATCGAAATCATCATCATCATCATCATCATCTTTTCACCTTGACAGCATCTGATGAAGCACCAGATGAAGTTTCGGCACCAAATGGATGGATGGATGGATGGCCACATGAAGGAGATACTCTCTCTAACTCGACTAAAACATGAGAACATGGCATACTCAAGCATTTCACCTACAACCAAAAACAAAAGATGGGGGAAATCTTAAATGACTCGCATCACGAATCGATTCTTCACAGTACAAAGCTGTTCGATTCATGCCTAATATTGATACTCAG
>JAOANJ010000001.1:13385581-13397559 GCA_026413345.1 Ariopsis seemanni | reverse complement strand
GGCAAGCTGGAGCCTATCCCAGCTGACTACGGGCGAAAGGCGGGGTACACCCTGGACAAGTTGCCAGGTCATCACAGTGAAGAGAATATCAATATCAAAATTAATCTCAGGAAATTGGTAGTCTTCTTTGACTATTGACCACAAATCCGTGATCTTTTTTTTTTTTTACTATTATTTCAAAGCTCATCAGCCATGAAATGAGGCAATGATTCTGGGTTCTCTTGCCATCTGCCTGATGCTTAATGTGATTTCAGTTTCACTCTTTCTTGCAAAGTTTCACTTTTTCTTGATTAGTGCACTTCATTTCTACTGCAAAATTTGTTTTCGGTTAAAAAGCACCCATTTTTAAAACTTTCTCACTGTTTTTTTTTTTTTAATTTATCCCACCTCAGTTATTTCTGTTGCTCTTTTCTTACTTAGTTTTATTTCCCAAAATATAAACAAACTAAGAGCATAATTTAACCACCATGACCAGACAGTTACCAAGCATGCTGTAAATGTATTTCTCAGCACAGCACATTTGTATAATGTACTGTTTGTGGCCTTTCTTTGTCCTATGAGCTTCATATCTGACCACTCATTCACACCCACATGAAATAACAAAACCTCATAATGACCCTAATATTTTTGTTGTATCTATATTTGTTTCCATTTAGAACACATTATCTGTTCATTCTGGAAATTGTTTTCAGTTTTACACACACACACACACATATATATATATTTCTACCGCTTGTATCCGCAATCTCGTTCTTAACCCAGTTCCAGTAATTTCAGCAGTCTCCTTTGTTGTTTTCTTTGCTTGATGCAGGCCAATACTTTTACCTTTCTGAAACACAATATCTTTTCCACAAACACAGGATACATCTTCTGACATGGCTGTTTAAGAACTGAGAAGCTACTCACTGCATCAGTTAGGGTTAAATGTTTTAATCATTGCAGTAATTATCCAATCAAAACCTCAGGGGAAAAATGGCAATTAAAAATTTATACACCACATTTGCCATGGCCATATGAGGATTTCTTCCTGTCAAACCAGTTGGGACATGGTTGGGACAATAAATCATACAGATAGAGCTGTGCATGTGGCATTTCCAGAAGGAAATAACTGTTCAATCCGAAACAAACAGACAAATAACATATTTGTATTCAAGTCAATTGGATTAAGAATACCCTACATGTTTCTGAAAATAAGATATACTTTTGATTAGTAGTGCAGTTTTGAACACCACAGCTTTTAACCTTCAAAAAAGAAAAAAGGTAACGCTAACACGTTTAATAAGATATGCGTACTTTCTTTAAAATATATAGTGGAATAAAACCTTTCTCCATATCATCTGTTGATCATGAGTTTGAAACCTGATGTCACAACGATCTATGGCCAGTAGTCCAACACAGCAAAACTGGCTATGCTCTCTGGGCGGGAGAGATGGAATGACTTTCTCATCTGTCAATCAGGGCAACACTAACCAATTGTAGGTGTCTGCGAGTTCAGATATAGGTGGCATGTAGGGCTTTCATCTGACTGTGAAAATATGCAGAGGCTGACTTCATGTGTTTCAGAGGAAGCATGTGTTACAGTTACACTGTACTATTGTCTTTTAAGATTGTTATTTGCTACATTGTATGATATGATCCCAATAAAATCTTGGCCAAATTCTATAATGGACTGTGAGATAACATGTTCTACATGTCAGATTATATGATGAAGATCCTCTAATGATAAAACTATGATTAAAGAAAATTACTTTGTTCTGTTTACATCATTAATCAGCACAATCTGGACTTGTGCAGAAAATGGGGTCACATAAACAGACACGCTATTCAAATTGAGCTTGAGGTAATAAGGATATTTTTTCTGTCCATTAACATGTTTTGTTTTTGTTTTGCCATTGCCACTATCTGTTATGTGAGTTTTGTGTAATCCTACATCATGCTCCTATTGGTGGAAATTAGATAAGCAGCACTCACATTCTGAAATTTGATAAAAAATTACAAACGCTGCCAATTAGTTTTATTTGTATTTTATGCACTTTATTGATACCTCCAAATGAGGTCGTGTTTACTGTGTTCACAAGAAGAATCTATATGAACTCCCCACTCTTGGAGGATGCATGACTTTGGATCTGGAATTTTTTGGAAAGCTCAGAGTTCACAAGTTTTGACATGTTTGCTGACATTTTCAGAAATGTTGATATTTCTAATAACCATCTTTTCATGATGCTTTTGCATTTCTTACCTTTGCATTTGCATCTGTATTGTCTACTCATTAGCCTGCCAAATTGTTAATGTTAGCCTTGGTGGCTTCTCCATAACATTGCCTTGCAGCACCATTCTCGTGACGACTTACCACTTCAAAGACGAGCGTTTTGTGTGTGCAACTTCCCACATTATAATCAAAAGTACAAGTTCCATTTGAAGGCAGCATATTTGTCATGTCAGTTAATTTAGTTGGATTTAATATTTAATTTAGTTGTATTTAATATTTAATTTAGTCAGATTAATTAAAAATACCAAAATTTGAGACAGTTAGCCATTCTCATCATACACATGCACAAAAAATCTTCTGTACCCTGTTGCTTGATTGATTTCAGGAAGAGCATGTAAGCACTTGATTACCTGGTTGCTGTTTGATCACACTGAACTTTTTGAGGTTGGATTTGGCCACAGCAGCTGCCAGTATACAGAGTTCACACATCAGAATCTGTCTGAGTAGAGAGACAAAAATTTGGACCAATTTCAAATACAATGCAAAGAAAAGGTACAAGATGTGGTTCAGAGCTTGTACACTATCTGGGAACTCCCTTTTTTGCCTTTCAGTTTTTGGTTAATAGTCTTTGTCACACCTTCCTGAGTTGAGGCAGTGAAGAATTACGAACAGGCATGACAGTTCAAGGTGCACTTTATTTTAATGTTCACTTTTCAGTGAGTCTAACACACGTGTGTACACACTCACACACATTGGAGAACACAGCTCACTCTGTCATTACTGGCCATCTGCAAGACGCACAGAGACACACATTAACAGACAGCCAGTAATTAGACACAGGTGTAACTCATCACATATTACCTGCTGGTTCAACCTGACTCCTTGCCATTCGCAGCCGATGCTCAACCACACCCTCGCTGCCACATACCCCCACTGCCCGACTCAGGCCAGAGAGCCATCCAGCCTACAGCTGAATTCCCCTCTGGTGACAGAGGTAATCCACTGCCACCACCTGTACCCCCGGCCTGTGGACCACCTAGAATTTAAAGGGCTGAAGGGCCAGATACCAATGAGTGATCTGTGTGTTGGCATCCTTCATGTGGGGGAGCTACTGGAACGGGGCATGGTTTGAACAGAGCATGAAAGGGCATCATAGCAGGTAGTACCAGAGAGTGAGGATCGCCCACAAGATGGCCAGACACTCCTTCTTGATGGTGCTGTACTTACTTCTTCAGCAGTCCATCGATTTTGATGATGGCATCTGTATAAGGGGAGTTAGTTATTCTTTGCAGGCATGCCTATGAGCTACTAGACCCACATTTGGGCAGCAAAAACGTCTACATCAGTGGTATTGAAAGCTTGTTCCTGTTGATAACATGTGACGTATTTGGTGCTTCTTGAGGTACAATTCTCATCATTTTTCCTCCACAGCTCTCTTGGCTCTGCTGATTTTCTGTCGCTGCTTCTTGCGGTCCTCAGCATCCTTCTCCCATGTGCTGGGGTTGATTTGGCTGGTCTTCATATGGCATTTAAGTACGTCTTTGTAAAGAAGCTTTTGTCCTCATTGGTTCCTCTTTCCTCTAGCAAGCTCTCCATAGAACACCATCTTGGGCAGCCGAGTATCTGGCATCCTTCTCACGTGCCCTGCCCACTTGAGTTGTGAGGCAATGATGATTGCTTCTACACTTATAGTGTTTGCTCTTTCCAGAACATCGACATCAGGGATTTTATCTTGTTATTTAATGCCCTGGATTTGGTGCAGGTGTCTGAGTTGGATTCAAGTGAGTTTCTTCAAGTGTTTTCGGTAGAGTATCATGGTTTCTGTGGAGTACAGCAGTACAGGAATAATAACAGTGTTGTATACTTTGATTTTAGTGGTGAGTCTGATGTCATGGCAGGACCATAGCCACTTGTGCAATACACTGAAGGCTTTATTCGCAGATTGTATGTGCCTATCCACTTCTAAGTCAGAGCTGTTGGTACTTGTAACAGTGCTTTCTAGGTAAGTGAAGGAATCAGTAAGTTTCAGTGCCTTGCCATTCACTTGTATACATGGTTCGGGATCTGCAAAGGTGCTGTGTGGAGGTGGCTGGTAAAGCATCTCCGTTTTTGAAAAATTGATTCTAAGCCCAAACAGAGAAGCAGCACTGGTGAAGCGATCAACAATCTTTTGCATGTCATTAGGGTCAGTTGCTACGAGGGCTGAGTCATCAGCGTAAAGTAGCTCACAGATGCATATCTCTCTGGTTTTGGTAGCAGCTTTCAGTCAGGCGAGATTGTATAGCCCTCCGTCTATGCGACTTCGAATGTACACACCCTTTGTTAGATCAGTAGACATTGTCTCTAGGACTGCTGTGAGGTAGAGAGTAAATAAAGTTGGTGCCAACCAACTCCGTGCTTGATTTCAAAACTGTCACTGATGTCTCCTCCGATTGTGACTTTCCCAGTCATTCCATCATGAAAGAGTCTAATCATTCTAGGTGGACATCCATAGACTTCAAGCACTTTCCATAAGGTTTCTCTATCAACAGAGTTGAAGGCTTTGGAGAAATCAACAAAAAACACTTAGAGAGGTTGGTTTTACTCAAGTGCTTTTTCTTGAAGTTGTCGCAGTGAGAATATCATATAAGAAGTGGATCTGCCAGCTCTGAAGCTGCATTGACTGTCAGGTAGTATATCTTTTGAGAGACCCTTTAACCGATTGAAGATGATTTTTTCTAAGACTTTACCAGCAATAGATAGCAGAGATATTCCCCTGTGATTTCTGCATTCGGAGCTATCAGAGCAGTTCTGCGTTCTGGTTGTGAGTTGTTGTCTAGCATGGTTTGGACAGTCCATGTAGCCACAGTAAGTTTCTTTGTCTTGTCTTTTCGACCACTGAGGTGGAGACCTGCTGGCCACAGTATGCCAGCCAGGTGTAGGCATGGGCAAGCTTTGTTTACCCCTTCTTTTCTCGGGGTGTCCCCTCCCGGAGCAGGCAGCGCTGTCCCTAAATAGGGCTGCCTCAATTCTGTTATCGCCCATTCTTCAGCAGGATTGCGACCATCACGTGTGGGCAGCCTGTGTGCAGAGCTCCCGCTAGCAGCTTCCAGCTTCTCAGGCCTGCTGCCATTGCGTTCACCCCATTGCCACAGGGTTTGTCTTAACTCTCCTACATCGCGCCATGCACGGTGTTAAATACAGACGGCATCGTACCCCCACTATCTAGTCTCTCTGGACCTCCAGGTCTGGTCCAGGCAGTGCGCTACTGCACAACAGGCCTGGTAAACAGGGTGGTTGCCCCACAGAAGCAGTTATCTTGCTAAGTGTTGCCATCCGTTGACCAAATAGTGGTTCTTCTGCATGCCACCTGGTGATGAGCCATTGACCTGCAGGTTCTTCTGCCCCAGAGCACTGGAGTCCCCTGCTGTCAACACTCCTTTGGATGTGGTTTAACGTCATACCCAGGACGGGATACAGTTTAACATCATACCCAGGACAATAGACTCTTGCATCAAGAGATTGTGACTGATGTACAGCACTGGGTGCTCCTCCCCCCTCCACCACGTGGAACAAAACTGCCCTGGCCCTCTATCCAATGTGTTGTTCTGTAAAACAAAAGAGAGAGAAAAGTCAGGTGAATGCAACTACCCCCCAGACACAAAACCACTTTAACTTGAGCAAAAGCCCATTTGCACATCTCCGTCCATTGGCCCGGATCTGGTGCACCCTTTTTAGTGACGTCAGTCAGTGGGCTGGTGATATCCAAAAAATTAGGCATGAACTGCTTATAATAGCCAGCCAGCTCCAGCTCCAGCTCCAGGAACTACCTCACCCCATTTTTGGTCTTAGGTCTCAAGTAGGCCACAATTGCTGCAGTCTTATCAATTTGGGGACACACCTGCTCATGATCCAAGTGGAAGCCCAGATACTGTACTTCCACCCATCCAGTTGCATACTTCATGTTTGCTGTGAGCCCAGCGCACCTCAGCGGCCTCAGGACAGCCCTTTTGATGTTGTAAATGCCACTGCCAATCATTACTATGAACAATAATGTCATCTAAATAGGCAGCAGCATACGGACTGTGGGGATGGAGAATTCTGTCCATGAGATACTGAAATGTTGCTGGGGCCCAAAACAACCCAAACGGAAGGGTGACAGATTGGTGTAAATCAAACAGAATGGAAAAGGTCATTTTCCCACAGGATAATGGAGTCAAGCGTATCTGCCAAAATCCCTTTGTAAAATCCAGTGTTGAATAAAAGTGAGCCAAACTGATCGAGCAGTTCATCAATGCAAGGCATCGGATATGTGTCAAATTTAGACACCAGTTTGACTTACGTATTGATGGTCCACATAGAACCAGACTGTCCCGTTAGTCTTAGGAACTAAGAACACTGGTCTGCTCCAGATTACCCCCATGTCAAGCATTACCTTGAGTTCATCTCAAATCACATTTTTCTTGTGCTCAGGGAGCCAGTACAGGCAGGTGTGCACCACCACCCTGAGGGAGTCTCTGTGTGGTGCTCTCTGAGGTTACTGCAGCCAGGGAGGGGTGAAAACACATCACAGAATTCCTCCTGCTACTGATAACTTGTGCTTTCTGGGACAGTGAGAGGTGGTCTCCACAGGGGACTGGGATGAATTGGGCCACACCATTTGGACTTACTTCCAGTCCTAGCTCCACCCTCTCAGGAACTACTATCACCAGAGCCACAGGAACCTCCTTTCTCCATGGGTTCTGGAGATTGAGGTTTGACATGCATCACACCTATCTCTTCACCTGACCTCATAGTCAACTTCCCCAATTCACCATGTGACCTCAAAGGGCCCTTGCCATTTGGCAAGTAATTTTGAACTTGACGTAGGCAGTAAAATGAGTAGTTTATCTTCCAGTGCAAATTCCCTTAGCCATGTCCCTCTGTTGTACAGGTGGGATTCACAACTGTAGCAAATTCTTCTGGGTTATGTCATTTAGTTTGTGGAGTTTTGCTCTCAGGTCAAGTATGTACTGAATTTCATTTTTGCTTTGAGAAAGTCCATCCTCCCAATTTTCTTGGTGATGTTTAAGATGCCATGGGGCTTGCACCCATACAGCAATTAAAATGGGGAAAATCTGGTGGAGGCTTGTGGGACCTCACGGACTGCAAACAACAGAGGGTCTAGCCACTTATCCCAGTTTCTATTGTCCCTGTGAACGAACTTAAGAATCATGTTTTTAAGCATTTGAATCCTGACTTGGGAGATAACACAGAACAGTGCCTCTGCAACACTATGTGCAGAGATATTGCAAAGAGGCACTGCTTCCAAGTATCACATTGCATAATCCACTATGACTTGTACAAAGTGATACCCTCATGCAGCTCAATCTAATGACCCAACAAGATCCATGCCAATTCTTTCAAAAGGGATCTTGATTAATGGTAATGGACACAATGGTGCTTTTGGCATGGCTGCTGGGTTTACCAGCTGGCATTTGCAACAAGCTGCACACCACTTGTGGACATCAGCATGAATCGCTGTCCAATAAAAGAGGGCTATGAAATGATTTAGTGTTTTATCCTGACCTAAATGCCCAGTCATGGGATTATAATGAGCCACATGGAATAAAAGTTCCTTACAACTCTTTGGGATCAACAGCTGTACTGTCTCTTCTTTAGTTTGAGTGTCCTGTGTCACTCAGTATAACTTGTCCTTAAAAAAAGAAAAAAATATGGAAAGGAACATGCAATGCGAGGCTGGAGGTTTTGCCCATCAATTACTCTCACTTGATCAAAAGCATGCCTCAGAGTCTTGTCTCGTGTCAGCTTTAGCGGGAAATCCATGGGATTCCCGAGAGAGAGGAGGGGTGGTGCCCTCTCTGTCGTCATGATGCAAAGCTGACACAGACGGCCCTGGGATCCCTCCCAGTCAACATTGCAGCAGGATTCTTCCATGACGTGCTAATGCAAGACCCATCCACTACTAACTGTTTTATTAGAGTATTATACCCTGGACAATCTGTTCCCAAGATAAGTGGATGAGTGAGGCTTGAGCTATCTGCTGCCTCCACACTATGCTTTTCTCCCCATTAATGTGACCGGCATTAGCAGATTGCAGGTTTCCACTTTCTAGAGTCTTAGCTTGATGCTCTGCCTACTCCCTGCATCTTTATCCACATATAAAAAGGTGAATGAAATACCACAGGGCCATGCATAAAAGTTTACCAGTTTACTTTCACTCAAAACGGGTGATACAAAACAAATATTCATTTCCAAAATTAAGTTACATAATCTACAGAGAGAGATATCCTGAGATTTTTTTAAAAAGTGTCGCTCCACTCTCTCCTTGCCTGACTGACTAAAGCCCTTTCTAACTCGTAAGCAATGACCATAGTCATCCCAAAGTTGTAGTATTTCTAGTGATTGTTTTAATAAACAGTCATTTTACATCATAAATTATGAATGGAAATGGTTCATGATCTAAAATAATCATTCTAACAAATATAAAACTGTGATATTATATACTGTTTTTTGAGAACTTAAAAATAATTGACACTAAAAACAGCTGAATGCTGAAGTGGTTTGCATGATGTAATGTATCAAATTATAGTATCTGCGCACTGAGATTATTCAACTATCTCATCATTGCACACTGTCTCCACCTGTGACTCATGTTTCACTGCTATGAGAAGCATGGCAGGTTATGCACCTCTATATGGAGTCACTTGTATAAACTGGTTAAAATGTTTATATCTTTATCTAAAGTTTCTTTTAGGAACAGATTATATTAGCTTGATTTGCATAGAACTTTTCTTCTCCAAACCTCACTTGGCCTGTGGTGTGTGCTAATGCAAAAATAATTTAATTAGTTCTGAAATTATAGGAGATATCTAATATATGTAAGTAAATTACAACTTTGCATTTTGTGGTTCCTGTGAGATGCTGTCTGTTTTGTACAAACTGGAGGATATATTTGTGCTCAGTCTAAAACAGAGCAAACCATGTTTGCATTTTTGCTAAGAGTTTAGTGTTTCATGTGGTTTTTAGCTGTGGTTCAGGCCTGTGTGACAGCCTAGACCTGCTATTTAATTTTGAAGTAAATATTCTGTTTTCTCTTAAATAAAGATGCAAGCAGGCACAAACTTGGAGGAGAGAAAAAAAGTTTTATTGAAGCTACAGGTTCATACACAGGTGTTGTTCTCTCTGAGAGCTAGTTCACTGCCCACACTACCCCTTCTTCCAGGTTTCTCCCCACAAAACACACTTTCTCAAAACATTTATACTTAGATTCTTCACTCCAAAGTCATAGCAAAGATAAGGATGTTATTACGAACCCTTGAGGCCTCAAACACACACACACACACACACACACACACACACTTTTTATAACACATATCATTCTCTCTGTTCTATGCTATAGGTTTTACCCCTTATCTGCGACATGAGCTCATAAATACCTGTTTTAGGGCCATGGTTTTAACACAAATCATTGGTCCAGAAACACACTCTCCATCAGGCGAGTATGATGCTAAATCTAAAATAATGCAAATCTAAGAAAACCCTCTTAACCATTCTTCACCTGCTGAATATTGCTGTTCTCTGAAATAAAGTTCATGTAAATGATTAATAAATTTCAGTCATGTAGCATATTAATATATTGATAATGTACCCACATAGGCCCTTTATTACACATTCGTGAGCATTGCTTAAATCTTTTAGAAAAGAATGAGGGGATTTTATGAAACACTTATGTCAAAACTGGTGACTTTTCGCTCAGGTGACCTGAAAGAAAGACGCAAAAACAATTGTAAATTATAATTATTGGGAACAAAGTTTCTGAAACATAGTATCTTATTGTGGCTATTAACTATCAACATATTGCTCATAGGTTTTTGAGGGTGGCTGGTCTTGGCAAGCCGATGTATGTGAACATGGTAGCGTATCATATACAACTTATGCCAAAATACCAGAAGCTGATTAGAAGTCAGCTGTAGCTGCCAGTCACCACCATTATCTTTTTTTTTTTCCCACCAAGGTCCAGGATATTTGCCAAAATCTGGACTATAAATAAGCCTAATGAATTATTAGCTGTAACTAAACTCATAAAATTGAAGCAAACTGTGTAAACTATGCATGTACTCTGTGGTGAACAGCACTGTAGATACCTGAATTCTTGTAAACAAAATGAACTCTGTGAGATGACATGTTTTGGTTTCTTAATTTAAGCCTCTGTTCATGTTTTTCTAAGTAAAGACATTCTATGCATGGAAGGCTAGCATGGAGAAGGGAAACTAAAATACATAAAAGAAAACACATTTTGAAGTCAGACAGCAGGTTGTTAAGGTTTGTCATCATCACTGCTGAACCTGATCTGGGCTTTAGGTGAATCATGTTTGGCTGACTTGGCCAGAATTGTAGTAGTAAGGTGGCCGGTTCCTTTCCACACACATCTGAGCAATTTAGAGTTAACCTAACTGCATGTCTTTGGACTGTGGAGGAAACCGGAACACCCTGAGGAACCCCACACAGACATGAGGAGAATATGCAAACTCCACACAGAAAGGCCCCCATTGGTCACTGGACTTGAAGCCAGAATCTTCTTGCCATGAGGCACCAGTGCTAACCACTGCACCACCGTGCCACCTGCATTAAGGTTTGTATAAGACTATAAGATAGACTAAAAGGAAACACACTACAAGATAAAATGCTATCTTTTTATCTTTGTGGGGAAGCCATGGCCTAATGGTTAGAGAAGCAGCTTTGAGACCAAAAGGTTGTTGGTTCATTTCCCTGGACTAGTAGGACTGGCTGAAGTGCCCTTGAGCAAGCACATAACCCCCAACTGCTCTGGCAAGAGTGGTGGTGTACCTTGTGTCTGATTAGTCAAAGAAAGGCTGATAATGTGATTATCAGTTTTTTTTTGTATTGATGGCAGTCAGATGAATTTGTTAAATACATATACAGTGCTTTATAACCTGTATAATTTGATTATGTCTTTAGTTTGAGGGCACAAGAATCATTAATCCATTATATAGGTTTGTAAATAAGTGAGAATGTAGTGGCATGGACGGCACAGTGGTGTAGTGGTTAGCACTGTCGCTTCACAGCAAGAAGGTTCTGGGTTCAAGCCCAGCAGCTGACTGGGGCTTTTCTGTGTAAAGTTTGCATGATCTGCATGGGTTTCCTCTGGGTGCTCCAGTTTTCCCCACATACCTGCAGATTAAGCTTATTGGTGGCTCCAAATTGACCACAGGCATAAATGATTGCCTCTAATGTGTTAGCCCTGCAATGATCTGGCAACTTGTCCAGGGTGTACCCTGCCTCGCCCATAGTCAGCTGGGATAGGCTCCAGCTTGCCGGTGACCCTGCACAGGATAAGTGGTTATGGATAGTGGAATGATTCTTCATAGCTTTAAATCTAAGTGGACAGCCAGTACTTGAAGAACATTAAATTCTGTTCTTGTATAAGAAATAGACGCTGACAATACATATCCCAAAAGTCAAAATTGCAGGTCGGTCCATCATGGAAGATTGCTCAAGGTTTAAGACTTCCTAAATGTTCTGTCAGTAGAGAAACTATTAATTTAGGATTTAGAGGATTACATTAAAATAGCTTAATTACATATATAACAGTCTCATACAGTCAACCCATCATAATTGGTAATTGCGATTCATCTGATCTGTGGGTGGTTAAAGAGAGCAACTGGACTTGCTTGAAGATTCTTGAAGATGTTTCACCTCTTATCCGAAAGGCTTCTTCAGTTCTGTCTGACTAATAGGGAGTATCAGGTATTTATCCTCTCATGGA
>JAOANJ010000001.1:13184678-13196086 GCA_026413345.1 Ariopsis seemanni | reverse complement strand
CCCCCCCCCCCCCCCCCCCCTCCCTTCAGTCTCTTCTTCAGGAGGTGAAAATGCATGCTCACTTGGGTTAAGGTCTAGTGATTGACTTGGCCAGTCTAAAACCTTCTGCTTTTTCCCTTGATGAAATGCTTTGTCGTGATGGCAGGTCATTATCTTTCTGCATGATGACGTTCCTCCCAATTAGATTTTATGTGTTTGTCTGCAAATTGGCAGACAGAATGTTTCTCTAGACTTCAGAATTCATTTTGCTGCTATCATCATTAGCGGGCCCATTCCAGAAGCAGCCATTGCAAGCCCACTCCATGACACTACCTCCACCATGCTTCACCTATGAGCTTGTATGTTTCAGAACATGAGCAGATCATTTCTTTCTCCACACTTTGGCCTTTCCATCACTTTCGTAGAGGTTAAGATTAGTTCCAGAACGTTTGTGGCTCATCTCTATTTCTTTGTGAATTCCAATATGTCCTTCTGATTCTTACTGCTGATGAGTGGTTTGCATCTTATGGTATATCATCTCTATTTCTGCTTTCAAAGTCTTCTTTAACCACTGGATTGTGATACCTTCACTGCTGCTCTGTGGAAGTTGTTGATGTCACAGCCTGTTGTTTTTAGAGTTTTCTTCACAGCTCTCACACTGTTTGATATCTGGTTGTTAGAATTTCAACAGTGTCCCTTTTTAGGAAGTTCCAAGTTGTTGTATTGGCTGTAAAATGCAATGCTTGTACAATGGCTGTGGTCAAATTTCCTCTTTTCTCTGCTTCAAAATGGTCTGTTTTTCCCACCTAGACAGCTCTCTAGTCTTCATGTTGGTTTATCCTTTTTTATCAACAAGTGCAGTATTCACAGGTGAAACCCAGGGCTCAAATCAATAGGAGACATTCAAAGCTATTAATTGTTTAAACAAATCGATCTAACAGGGCACTCCTGTGCAACAAAAAACAATTCCAATATTTTGATCACTTGAAAAATGGGTGGGTTAAAACAAAAAGTGCAATGTTCGAAGTTGTTTAATACCACTTTGCAAAAACAAAAGCTTTGTCCTTGCCATTTCATTTCTTTCACAGAGAACTATATACATTCAGTGTACATGTGTAGTCATGAGTTGCAGGCACTGCTTGCCAGCTTCATTTGGCTCAGTAATGTGACTCAACCCACATTGCTTGGACTGCCAGTCTGTGTGGTCTGATAGACATACAGATGAAATGACTCGGACCCACATCTAACTGAACATCATGCAAGAATTATTATATAATTGGCCTTTGTATGATTCATACTATGTGTACTTTGGCAACTTGTTAAGGTTTGTAGGCTTGTGAACATCCAGTGATAGAGATGCCATTATTTACATGTATTCATTACATGCAGGTTCCATTAGTAGCACTTGCTTTTTGCATCAACTCTTGTGTGACTTTTCCTGTGCGGCAGATTTCCAATAAGCCATGCCATTACAGCTTCAGTGTTTAAATTAGTTCATTATGTAAATTTATTAATTTTTTTTTATACTTTTATGCATCACTGATTTTCAGAGATAAAAGGTGCTGCAATTACAAATTTTACCATTTATTAGTCTGCCACGTTAGTAGAGTTTTATTAGTATAAATAAAATAAAAACTGTGCAATTCCTGAAATAGTCCTAAGATTAATTGGTGTGGCTTTCAGGCACCCGTGGTGTGAAAAATATGCATAGCACTTTTAGAACATGCGTTGGTGCACTTATAAGTGTTCAGTGATGTTTTTTGCACCTTAACTTCATCTAGTAAATGGTAACTTGATCATAAATTAACTATTAACTCTTCTATAAGCATTAATTAAAAAAAAAGACTTCCTTTACTAGAGACCTGTGTTCTCATGTAATATTTATGAGTAACATCATAGAATTTTGATGCAGCTATTAAAGAATTTCTATTATTAATAGAAGAAGAATGGAGTAAAGTATACAGAGTTTATGTGAGAGTAATTACTTAATTAGCATACATTATAAATGCAGAGCATTTGTTTTGGAAGTCTTTTGCAAAACAATTAATTGTAACATGCCCAGAGTAAGTCTGTAGCCAACAAATAGTACAAAAGAATAATTGAATTTTAATAGCAAGGTAATGTTGGCCCTAATTCATGTCTGATATAAGAGGCTCTGTACTCACAGTGGTTTATTTCACAGGCTGAACTTTCGTGCTGACATTGTTACCCTTTTTTTTTTTTTTAATGAAGGGGAAAAAGAAAATTGAGTGACAAGCCAATTATTTCTGGGGAAAAAAAAACCCCTCTGCAGTATAGATATTTCACTATAATGCTTATATGAGCATTGAGATTGAGGGTAGGTAATGGCCAACCACACTGAATCTTTTAATATATCTTCAGAAGGTTAAAGGTCCTTTTAAGTTTATTCTTCTCCAAGGTCTAATCAAAGTATTCTGTGTCTTTATGCCAGGTAATATTCAATCATCACATTGGTATTTCCAGCACCACTTGAAGTAAGCTTGGGAAAACAAATTAAACCTTGAACAGAGCTTTCGGAATTGATTTTGTTCCAATCTTCAGCCTATCTCACGGATTTTTTTCTCGTTTATTCTTTTGAGGGCTTGCTCAAAAATTACTGGCTCCAGTATGCATGTTTCATTCATTATTTCTTCCTTGTTTCCTATAAGGTGAATATAGAGGCTAAGCTAGGTCTATGTGCTTCTGGCCTGGACTGACCTGCTGTTTCAGGGTGGAATGATTGGGAAAAATTCGATAAACTATAATTACTAACTATAAAACCCACTGCCCACTACAGCACTAAACTGCTACTTCTACTGTTTATCTCATTAGTTGAGAACATTTGAAATATAATTTTTCTGACCTTCAGCAAACCTCTAAAACAGCCTCAAAGGTTTTACATGAATTTCTTACATGACTGCTTTGCAAGGTAAGAGAGGAAGCAAACATGATTCTGCTTTGTGATTATTTGAACTCAGTCTACACATGGCTCAGAGGAGATTGCGAACAGAAGGCATTGATGTATAGAGTCTCGAGAAACAAGAGGATTTGGCTATGAATCCGTTAACACCTCTCCCATGTGTCAAAAGGTGAAAACTAGGCTGCTCATTCTCCAGTGTAAAGCTGTTTGTGAATTGAGAGAGCTAGCATTTATGATATTCCCCGAGATACAATACCAGTCAAATGTTTGGATATACTTGCTTATTCGTAGGTTTTTCTGTATTTTGACTATTTTCTACAATGTCAATACTAAACAAATCAAAACTATGAAATAACATATGGAACATATATGGAATTATGTGGTAAACAAAAAAGTGTTAAAAAAATCAATGTTTCATATTTTAAATTCTTCAAAGTAGCTTGATGCTTTGCACACTATTGGCATTATCTTAACCAGCTTCATGAGGTAGTCAGCTGGAATGCTTTTCAATTAACAGTTGTGTCTCATCAAAAGTTAATTAGTGTAATTTCTTGCTTGCTTAATGCATTTGAGATCAAACAGTAAATAGTAAATAATAAAAATACAGTAAATAGCCCTATTTCACAACTGTAATAATCCATATTATGTCAAGAACCGCCCAACTAAGAGAAATGACAGTCCATCATTACTTTAAGACATGATGTGTCTTAATTAATAAAAATAAGGAAAAACTACTGAAACAGAAGATGTGCCCAAACTTTTGATTGGTAATGTACATTTCCTTTTTTGAAATAACAATTAATTACCTTGTTTTCAGGTGGATTAGAGATGGTATAAGGATTAATATTGATACATGACACTTAATGGTTAAAGTACTCGGCTACTGCTCAGAAAGTATTGTACATGCATAGATACTCAGTAGTAGGTGAGTATAAGACCTTCTTGTCCTGGTTAATTGTATGATGCAGCACATTTGGGTAACTAAGCTCTCAGAGACACCTATTACTTGACATTCTGACTGATGTGACATTTTCATTTTTAATCCTAGACTGATTCTTATTGTTCACTTCAGAGAGAAATTTGTACTTATATCCAGTATATCAGTGGATTTTCAGCACTCCTAGTATGTCCTTGCTGACTCAATTTTCCAAGTACATTAAAATTAATAACAAAATATCTGTCAAAAGTCAGTGAAAACCTTTTTGACCTTTACTGCTGCTAAGCAGAATCCATACAGTTCACAGCTACAGTCGAGTTGGCCTGAATGTTTTTTACAGCTTTTAACCTTTCCATGGGCCTGAAGAATATTTTAATAGCACAATGGCAATGGAATGACAGTGGCAAGTGGGTCCACCCCCTCATTATGAACCAGTGCTGGGATAATTGTGATAATGTAAATTTTCAGCATTTAATTGAAAGTAGGTGATTGCTATACATATTAGATACAACCATCATTCTAAAATGTGTTTTTATTAAATGGCATATTTTAGTGTATTTTAAACAGAGTGAAAAGCATTTTTTAGTACAACATATTGCTAGCAGTATATAGTATTACTGTAAAAACCACCACTGCTGCAATTTTATACAACCATAAATCAGAAAAAGTTGGGACGGTATGGAAAATGCAAATAAAAAAGAAAACAGTGATTTCTAAATTTACTTGTATTTCATTGTGGACAGCATGAACCCAAGATATTTCATGTTTTGTCTGCTCAACTTGAATTAATTTGTTAAAGGAATAGAAAATGTTATGTAAATGCATACATGGGTTGGTAGCTTGTAATATTGAGTCTGTAAGAAAAGTTTCAGGCATGTTTGACCATTTATGAGAAGGTTGTGAGCCTTTTTGTATCGCTGCTCTACTGCCACCAGTAGGCTGCCATGTTGCCTGTTGGAAGGGCGATGCGTGATGCCATTTAGGTGCAAGGCTGAGTGTCGCTGTTCAGTACTGAAGGGGCAAAGCGAAAGGTCTACTAAGGTGACAATGTGGATTTTTTCACTATACATGTGAAACAGTGTATTAATGAGCTGCAACCCTGACTTACAGACAAACCCAAACTCTTTACCTGTAAAATGAGGCTGAAACTATGCGTTATATCACACTTGTACGGAAAAAGGCGGAAATATCGCTGGAAACACCCGAGCTGTTTTCTGAATGATTTCCGTAAAGTGTGACATCACTTAGAGTACACAGCCATATTTGACAAAATGGACCACAGCGCCAGTGACATTTCTTCACTGATTTCCTCGAGTATTTCGGACAATGACATGAATAGCGATGATGATCATAATAAACAAGCATTACCATATCAATTGGTTACACATAAGTGAACAATATTTATAGAGTTGTTTTAGTTGTTTAGCTTCAAGTCTTACTCGCTGTGCGGAGCTTCCGTGTCTTGCGCCCAAATGATGTCAGAGCATTGCCAGAAACAATCGAGGGGATTTTTCTGATTGGTTAAAATATTTTCAATGGCGGCATCCATGAAATTGTCCATGATGGAGGAATTCTGCATAGAAACTGACTTTCAGAGATGGATATCTTAGTTGTGTGAGCTCCTTATTTTTTAATTGTTCACATAAATCATTAGTTTATATCATAATCTATCTTCATAACTGTATTTTAACCATGGGCTTTATTTTCCTTTAATATACATCCATTTCTGCATTTCAGGCCTGCAACACATTCCAAAAAAGTTGGGGTTAGTAATGAGGTAAAACAATTAAATAACGATGTGATTTGAAACAGGTGATTATAATGATTTGGTACAAAAGCAGTATCCAGGAAAAGCCTAGTCTTTGAGGAGCAAAGACGGGCTGAGGATTTCCATTTTGTCAACAAATGTGTGAGAAAATTATTGAAATGTTTAAAAACAATGTTCCTCAAAGATACATAAGAAAGGATTTGGATATTTCACCCTCTACGGTGCATATCATCATTAAATTATTCAAGGAATCTAGAGGAATTTCGGTGCATAAAGGGCAAGGGCACAAGCTTAAGCTGAACACCCGTGGTCTCCAATCCCTCAGATGGCACTGCATCAAGAACCATCATTCATTTGTAGCTGATACAACCACATGGGCTTGAGAGTACTTTGGCAAACCTTTATCAGGCACTACAATACAGAGTTACATCCACAAGTGCGAGTTAAAACTTTATTGTGCAAAAAGGAAATCTTATGTTAACTATGTCTAAAACTGCCATTGACTTCTCTGGGTTCACAGACATCTGGAATGAACCATTACACAGTGGAAATGTGTATTGTGGTCAGATGAATCAGTATTCTGGGTCTTTTTTGTAAGAAATGTTCGCCATGTGCACTGGACCGAAGATAAAGAGGACCATCCAGACTGTTTTACCAGCAACAAGCCCAAAATCCAGGGTCTGTCATGGTATGGGGTTGTGTCATTGCCCTTGGCAAAGGTAACTTACACTTCTATGATGACAGCATTAATGCAGAAAATAAACTGAGATTCTGGAGCAACATACGAAAAATATGACGATGGCCCCGTACTGTTGCACAACTTAAGACTTGTTTGCAGGAAGAATATTACAAAATAACACCTGAAATGCTTAATCACTTAGTGTCTTCAGTCCTTAAAAATCTTTTAAGTGTTGTGAGAAGGAATGACAGCATTATAAAGTGGTAAATGCTTTACCAGCCCATTTTTTTTAAATATGTTGCAAGAATAAAAATTGAAAAAAAGTTTTATTAAAAAAAAAAAATCTGAGGTAAACCATCAAATAATGTGCTGCTGTATTGTTTTGAGTGCAATACAGGTCAGCAATTATTTACTGTCACGAGCCAGCTGGGAATATCTAGGTCCTGATCTGGTCTTTTACTCCACTCCCTGGTTTTCCCTGAGCCTTCCCTGCATTGTGGCCAGCACACCTGTCTCTCATCAGCTCATCCACGGCTCTATATTATACTGCTCAGAGATTCACTTGGCACAGGATTGTCTTCGCCTCAGGCTACATTATTTCGTCTTTTATTTTTCCCTGTTTTGCTTTGGACTCTGTTATTTTGCTACTTTTGCCTCTTGTTTTTTTTGGGACTGTGAGTGCATTTCTCCTGCTGCAGAAGCGCTCTAGACTCTTCACTTTTGTTTTTGTGCTGTGAGCTCTTTTCCCGCTGCAGGATTGCATTCTGGACTTGATGTTTTGCTGCTTCTGCACTCATCTGACACTTCTACTCTTCCTGTTTGACAATAGCCCCTTTTCCCTTTAATTCTTCATTCCAGATTTTTTCCTGGTGGCTGTTCCCCTCCTTTAGTACTTCACGTTCAAGATTAAATAACTTTCTTCTTCATTCCTGTGCATGTGAGTCTGCTTTTTGGGTCTAGTCAGCCCCTGCAGCCATTTGGCTTGTGACAGAACAATCCCGCCAAGGGAAATGGACCCAGCAGACTTTGATGTGGTCAAAGCAGCATTGACCAAATAAGGCTCTATTTTAGGCTACCATCAGCAGGAGATCATGGCTGTCCACCAGAGTATGGCGGCCATCACAGAGATGTTGCAGAAACTCTCTTCTAAGATGGAGAGTCTTCAGTATTCTGTATCCAGTCAGCCAGCACCTGCTAGCTCACCTATTCTGACACTGCAACCCCCCCAAGAGCCATGCCTGCCTGCCCCGCAACCATACAATGGGGAGCCTGGGACCTACTGCTCATTCCTTTCCCAGTTCTCCTTGTCAATGGAACTCCAGGCCTCTGCTTTCTCTTCCAAGAGCTCTAGAGTTGCCTGTGTCATCATGCTTCTGACTGGAAGGGCTCGGTAGTGGGGAACAGTGGTTTGGGATGCAGGGGTCCCCTGTCCCCTGAGGACAACCACATCTGAATTGTAGTAATAGTAAAGTCCTCTCTTGGAGCACCCGCTGCTTGGTTACCTGCCTGTCTTCTGCCAAGACTCCCCTCACCCTCCAAGTCACCAGTCCTGATGAGTCCATTGAACTTTCCAATGTCCCTGCAGAATACTGGGACCTCAGTCAGGTGTTCAGTAAGGCCCGGGCCACCTCTCTCCCTCCACATCAACCTTATGATTGTGCTATTGATCTGCTTCCTGGCACTACTCCCCCCAGGGGTCACATTTATTCCCTCTCACTCCCCAAGAAAGAGGCCATGGACATGTATATTTCAGAGTCTCTTGCAGCTGGGATCATTCATCGCTCATCATCTCTGGCGGGAGCTGGTTTCTTTTTTGTGGTCAAGAAGGACAAGTCTCTCAGGCCTTGCATTGACTATCGAGGCTTAAATGAGATCACCATCAAGAACCACTACCCACTACCTCCCATGTCCATGGCTTTCGAGCTGTTGCAAGGGGCCCAATTTTTCACCAAGCTGGATTTCCGCAACGCCTATTGTCTGGTGCACATTAGGGGGAGAGATGAGTGGAAGATGGCCTTCAATACGTGCACTGGGCACTACAAATACTTGGTCTTGCCATTTAGGCTCACTAATGCACCAGCTGTCTTCCAAGCACTGGTCAATGACGTCTTATGAGATTTCATCAACCAGTTTGTCTTTGTATACCTTGATGACATCTTCATCTTTTCTCCCACACTCAAGATCCACCAGTCCCACATCAGACAGGTTCTGCAGTGGCTACTCAAGAACTAACATTTCACTAAGGCTGAAAAATGTGAATTCCATAAGCGCACAATCTCATTTCTGGGTTTCATTATCTCCCCAGGTAAGGTCCAAGTGGACCCAGATAAGGTCAAGGCAGTCTCAGACTGGCCCATCCTTTCCTCTTGCAGGGAGCTGCAATGCTTCTTGGGGTTTGCTAACTTTTATCAAAGGTTTATCAGGAATTATAGCTCCATTACTGCCCCTCTTACTGAGCTCACATCCTCCAAATGCTCCTTTCTCTGGAAAAACCATGCTGAGAATGCATTCACATCTCTAAAGACCAAGTTTTCCACTGAACCCATCCTTATCATCCCAGACTCTTTAGCTCAGTTTGTGCTTGAGGTGGATGCCTCAGACACAGGGGTAGGAGCAGTCCTGTCCCAGAGATTGTCTAAGGATGGCAAGATGCACCCCTGTGCTTTTTTTCTTGCACTGCTTGACTCCAGCTGAGTGCAACTATAGCATAGGTGATTGAGAACTGTTGGCTCTGGTTGGTTAGAGGGGACTGAGACTCCTTTCATCGTATGGACTGACCATAAGAACCTTGAATACATCAAATCTGCTAACTCATGCCAAGCCAGGTGGTCGTTATTCTTTTCACACTTTAACTTTGTGCTTTCTTTCAGACCAGGCTCTAAGAATGCCAAGTCAGATGCCCTCTCCAGACAGTTCCCACCTGACTCTCAGCAAGACACCACAGAACCTATCCTTCCTGTCCACTGCCTAGTGGCCGCTATCTGGTTTGACATTGAGAAGGTTGTCCAGGAGGCTCTGACCAGCAATCCAGGTCCAGGTAATGGACCACCTAATGTTCTGTTTGTGCCCCTTTGTGGATGTTCCCAGGTGCTTCAGTGGGGGCACAGTTCACTTCTCGCTTGTCACCCTGGGGTGCCCCAAACCCTCTTCATTATCAGGCAACATTTCTGATGGCCAATGATGCGGCAGGATGTCAAGACTTTTGTGGCAACCTGCAACATGTGTTCCAGAAACAAGACTGGTAACCAGCTCATAGCTGGACTATTAAGACTTCTACCTGTACCACATCATCCCTGTTCCCACATTGCCATGGATTTTGTTACCAGTCCCCCCCGTTCCAATGGTAAAACCTGTATCTTGACTACTGTTCATTGTTTCTCTAAAGCAGCTCATTTTGTCCCTCTCCCCAAGCTGCTAAGGAGACTGCTGAACTCCTTATTAGCAACATTTTCAGGATTTACAGCCTGCCCCTGGACATTATGTCTGACAGAAGTCCACAGTTTTCTACTCACTTTTGGAAGGAATTCTGTAGACTCATTGGAGCCACCTCTAGTCTTTCCTTAAGTTACCATTCTCAGACAAATGGTCAGACAGAGCACACTAATCAGAGGTTAGAGATTGCCCTATGATGCTTGACCTCAGGCAATGCATTTTCCTGGAGCCAGGCCCTACCTTGGCTTGAATATGCACACAATAACCTCCCATCATCCTCTACTGCATTGACCCCGTTTCAGTGTTGTCTCGGGTACCAGCCACCACTTGTTCCCAAGCAAGAGGAGGAAGCATCTGTCCCTTCTGCCCAAGCCTTCATTTGATGCTGTTGCAGGGTGTGGACACATGCCAGGCATTGTCTGCTACATTCCAGCCAATTATATAAGAGGAAGGTGGACCGATGCCATACACCAGCTCCAGTCTATCGTCCCAGACAGAGGGTTATGTTATCTACTGCCAACCTTCCCCTTCAAACCCCCTCCTGTAAGCTGGCACTCAGGTTTGTTGGTCTTTTTCCCCATTTCCAAAGTTATTAACCCCACTACTGCCAGGCTGATGTTACCTAGGTCTGTGTGTCATTTTCACCCTTCCTATCATGTCTCTCAACTGAGACCCCTGGTCTCCAGCTCTTTCTCCCCTCCCTCCAAGACCCCTCCCCCCAGGTTCATTGATGGAGGTGAGGCCTATCCTGTCAAGAAGCTGCTAAAGGCCCGTCGGCAAGGTTGGAGGTTGCAGTACCTAGTTGATTGGAAGGGATATGGCCTGGAGGAGAGGTGTAGGGTCCCAGCACGCTTCATCCTGGACCCCTCACTCATCCAGGACTTACACCACAAGAACCCAGAGGCCCCATCTAGGACACCAGGAGGTGTCCATAAGAGGGGGTACTGTCACAAGCCAGCCAGGAATATCTAGGTCCTGATCCGGTCTTTTACTCCACTCCCTGGTTTTCCCTAAGTTTTCCCCATACTGCAGCCAGCACACCTGTCTCTGATCAGCTCATCCATGGCTCCATATTATACCACTCGGAGATTCACTCGGCACAGTATTGTCTCTGCTTCAAGCTACATTGTTTTGCCTTTTTTCCTGTTTTGCTTTGGACTCCGTTATTGTGCTACTTTGCTGTGCACTGTGGGATTACTCTGCTGTTCCTGATGGATTACTTTTGCCTCTTGTTTTTTACCCCCCCCCCCCCCAACAAAGTTTGGCGGGGGATATAGAAACGGGTTCCGGCTGTCCGTCCAGTCATGTTTTTTTTTCCGGCCCATATCTTTAAAACTACTCAAGATATCGCCATGAAACTTTGCATACATATCAAGCAGCATGCTACCTGGTGCCTTTTGCTATTTTGGATTTTTGAAAAAAAAATTCTAATTTTTACATAGAAAATAGATTTTGACTTAGTTTCTAAGAGCAATATTCATTTCCAGAGCATATATCCAAAACTATTTATGATATGGATTTGAAACTTGGTATACATGTTAACAAAGTGATGTAAATGTGCCTTTTAGAAACAGGTTCCGTCTGTCCATCTGTCCGGTCACATTTTTGTTTCTGGACCATATCTTTAAAACTACTGAAGATATCTTCATGAAACTTTGTATACATATCAAGCAACATGTGAACTGGTGCCTTT
>JAOANJ010000001.1:13098695-13108877 GCA_026413345.1 Ariopsis seemanni | reverse complement strand
GGGTCGTCTCACACCAAATATTGACTTTGTTTCATTTATTATGGCTTACTGCTGTTTATAGTATTTTTTTTTTTTAAATATTGAAACAGTTCTTTTTTTTAAGTCATTTTTGGTCTACAGTATTTCTTTACATGTGCCTAAGACTTACATGTGCAGAACAATAGAAACAAAATAATAATAATAATATTATTATTATTATTATTATTATTAACAACAACAACTTGCGTTCATCTGTTGCCAGTTTTATGTATAACTAATTTTAAGCTTTTTGTAATGATCTTCTATTGACAGATTGTCAGGGTGCAAGCACTTATGGATGTATGTGCAGGGGAGAGCGGGGAAATCAAACTGGAAACAAAGCCAAAATGCGAGACTAGAATCAAGGTTGTGGGACAAACGAAGGTTGATCGATCTGTAGATAGGGCAATGCGGACAGGTCTAGAGAATAATGAGAAAGATACGAAAGTGAGGGTTGAGAACACAATAAAGCCGGCAGCAAAATAAAAGCTCGGTATGACAGGAATGAACACTGAATGATACTTCGCATCGAGTAGCAGGGGCTGATGAACCAGGAAACGAGTGACAGGTGTATTTAACAAACAGGTGATAGAGGTCGCTGTGGTTCTTGGGTGTTGTAGTTCTGAGCGGCTGTGTTTGTAGTTGGGTTTGGACTGGCACTCTCGACAGCATTACAGACACAGATGAACTACTGCCTACTTTAATCATTTATTTTTTAGGGAAAACAGTAATCTGCCAAACAGGATAATTTCAATCTTGAAATTAATTGTTCTGGGGGGAAAGCTTAATAAAACTATATTTGTTTTACCATCAACCTCAGTGAAAAATATTTTATCAATTTGACTCCAATCAAGATATTTTCACAAGATATATAAATGGAATATGGCATTAAATGATATGGCAAGTGGCAGTAATTGTTCCTACATTGGAATTTTTTTTTTGTAATAGGTTAATTATAACATATACTACCCATTAAAGTCATAAAGGAAAGTTCTGCTTGTCCTGAATCGAGGGCAGATCACGTCTGCTTCTAGGCTCTGAGTGTTTGGGGTCAGGTGGGATCATGGAAAGACTTGCCAATTAGTTTACTCACCAAAACAATATGTCAGTGTTGTTTGTGTCAGACAGACCCAAACTCAGGTAAATAAACATGACGAGTCTCACATTGACAAAGAGTGCCTTTTATTAAGAGATGAAGACCCCTGTTGGGTAGGAATGGGAGCTGGCGGTAGACTTAAGGCCAAGGAATAATAGAATGCAAGAGTTCGGCAGCAGTCAGACGGGAGAAAGGGGAAAAAGGAGGGCAAGAAAGACAAGCTAGAAGGCAGTATAATATAGTCTAACTTATCTTTCACAGCCACGATGATACATATGTGCTTTCATTTGATTATATACTGCATTATTATATACTGATTAGTTTGCAGTTACCATGACAGATATGGTTTCATCATTTAATTATTAAAAATCTGCTCACAAACACACGGGAACAGAACTGCTTAAAATGTATGTCTATAAACTTTGTGATGCAAAGATGCCTATGGATGATTAATTGGTTTCATTTGTGAATCATCATGTTATTTGTCTTGTATTTATCTGACCACTCAGTCTCATCTGACCAAAAGCAGCCTGGTTAGATATAAATGATGTGCAGTCACCTTTCATACCTACATATTGGAGTGTGTATTAGAACTAATGCTAATAGGCACTGTGTGAAAAACATTTATCATGCATGAAAAGATATCCTGTAGAGGCATGTCTCACCAGGTCACATTGAATTATCATGAGAAGCAGCCAGCTGTTGAGAGCAATTTGTGTTTGTTTAAGTATACAGATGTAGTCTGACCCACCAGCACAATGAAATGCATCTAATTTATTTTATGATGCTGCAAAGGTCAAACCATTGTTCAGACTTAAACATGTGTTAGCCTGAGTGTTTTTTTCTTCTTCTTGTCTTAGTGGCAAAGTGGCATGTTGATCCATCCCTTCTGTTTTATTTTATGGGTGTATGAAGTCTCGATTAAACCTACAGCACCCTCTGTTGTCCACTGAGTGAACTAGGATTTCTGAAGCCCTTGTGCTATTTTGCAATGCACAAGAAAGAGCTTGAGATTTTTCAGCTTGAAAATGTGATAATTGCTGAGCAGTGGCATTTGTAAAACTCTCAAACAACTGTGAATATTAATGGATTTCTCATCATTAGAGATAGTTTTGTGATTTGTTAAGCAAATAAATGTAAAGTTTTGTTTAGCATATCTGATTTCTTTAATCATTCAATGATTTGTGGTTGCTTTATTGTTGCAAAAAAGTCAGCTTTTAGTGAAACTATAAGAGCAAATTGCCATGGTCTTGGTGTTCCTGTCTCTTGCGCTTTTTTTTCTGTCTCCCTCTCTCTGTTTTGCAGTTTCACCTTAGCTTTTAATTTCTGTGTCTAAAGCACAATCTAAGGTAATATAAGGGCTGTTTCACAATCATGGTTGTCTTTTTGAAGAACACCAACTAACTCCTGCAACTTGGCCAACTAGTGCATCTCAAACAATTAGAATATCATGAGAAAGTTCAATATTTTCCATCAGTTATTTAAGAAAGTGAAAATGTAATATATTCTAGACTCATTGCACGTAAACTAAAATGTTTCAAGCGTTTTCTCTTTTAATTTTGATAACTATGGCCTATAGCACAAAAAAAAATCTCAAAATATTAGTGTTTCATTTCGAGTTTGAGTAAAATAATATAAAGACCATGTGTATCTCTGTCTAGTTCAGTACATGCAACCACAATCATGGGAGAGACTGCTGACTTGACAGTTGTCCAGAAGATGATCATCAACACCCTCCACATGGAGGATAAGCCACAGAAGGTCATTGCTGCTGCTGCTGATGGACTGAGCCATTGTGATTGATGGATCTTCTTTCTCTCTGAGCTCAAGTTTCCTAGCATTGATTGACATGTGTTCTTCGGTGGCTGATCAGCCCTATTTTTGATCGACATCTATAGTGACACTCCGGGTAAACAAAGTAATCTCCAAGAGGTCTTGGGTCTTGCATAGCTGCGTGATGTGCTGCTTGGCGCTGCTGAAGCTGGTGGATGCGGTGGTGTTCCAAGCTTCGAACACCTTTGAAGCTGATTGAACATCAGTCGGAGCAATTGAGTGCGAGTGTTTCCCAGGTGTCAGTGGGGATATTGCATGCTTTGAGGATGGATTTCAGAATATCCTTATACCTCTTGTACTGCCCACCTTGTCTACGATGGCCTTGTACTAACTCTCCATACAATAGAGCCTTGGGTATATGGGTATCGTCCATTCTGACAAGGTGTCCTGCCCAGCGGAGTTGCCCTTCGATCAGAAAAGCCTCTGATCTTTCTATCTTGCATCACTCCAGCATAACTACAGTATGTTTGGTATCCTGTCCCTCCACAAGATGCCACAGATTTTACAAAGGTGTCAGAGGTAGAATTGGTCTAGCTGTTTAATGTGACAATGATAGCAAGTCCAACTTTCACTCTCATAAAGAAATACTGGCAGTACGACTGTGCGATACACAGCAAACTTTGTACTGAGGTGGATTCCTTGATCTGACCAAAGTCTGTGCTCTTGTCTGCCAAAGGCAGCACTAGCTTTGCCAATCCAAACTGTAATCTCGTCATAAATGCAAGCATTCTGAGACAGGACCCTGCCTGGTAGCGAAATCTCTGTACTACCTTCAGTTGATTATCACCAACTGTTATGACTGGGTCTTGAGGCATATGGCCAGGTCTTGGTTGAACCATCACCTCGGTTTTCATGATCCTGATAGGTAGGCCAAAGCAATTGGCTACCCTTGGCTGGAATTTGAAATCTCAACATGTGGCATAGTGGTGTAGTGTACAACTAGAACTGTCGCATCACAGCAAGAAGGTTCTGTGTTCAAGCCCAGTGGCCGACAGGGGCCTTTCTGTGTGGAGTTTGCATGTTCTCCCTGTACCTGCATGGGTTTCCTCCGGGTGCTCTGGTATTCCCCACAGGTTAGGTTAACATGGGTCAGCTATGGCATGAAGGTTGGGCTGAAGGGGCCTTGAGCAACCGCCAACAGCTCCCTGGGCAATGTAGCATAGCTGCCCACTGCTCTCAGTATGTGTGTGTGCTCATTGCTCACTTGTGTGTGCACGTGTGTGTTCACTGCTTCAGATGGGTTAAATGCAGAGGAGACAACTCACTGTGCTTAAGTCTGTGCTTGAGTGTACGTATGATAAATAAAGGCTTCTTGTCTTATTACTATCAGCCAATCATCATTTGCGTATTTAGTTTTTCACTACAGCTACAAGATTGATTTGTGTTAAACTGCATGATCTTATTTTTGAATAAATAATTTTGTAAAACGCAGCATATAAAAATTCAAGAGTTAACTATATCATATGTAGCGTCAAGCTTTCAAGAACAAGAAACTCTGGCAATATAGTTCTATTTAAATATAAACCACTCTATTAGTACAAGTGAAACTGGAAAAGGTTATAAAGAAGGATAAAATATGGATACCAAAGATCAGAGCCAAAATGGTGTGAAAGGTGCTTTCAGTATTGATCACAGATTCGATTAATGTCAGAAAGGATCTTGGCAAGTAATAAGTATGTACGATGTAACACCTTAAATTGAAGGAGACTATTACAGTCTAACACAGATTGGGAAGGAGTATATCTGAGCACCTGCACCTCCTTTGGGAACGCCATACACCAATAAATCTCCCAGTCATTCTTAATTATAAATGGGAGCAGGGACCTTCATTTGATAAATTAGGGAATATATATGCAAAATCACTCCCAGACCAGAAGGTTTGACAGCTAAGATAGAATCCACAAGTATACTTGATGCCAATAATGGAAATACGTAAATGAATATGTCTGCACACAGTGCCTAATTTGAATGCAGAAATCAGATTTTTTTTATTTTTATCAAAATAGGATAAAATTTAGCTTGTTCAAATGACAGGAAAATATCACCTTGTGTGCCTTTATCATTATGAAATGCACTTATGCAGATTCATCGTACAACTAGGAAGAAATGGTTTGAGGAGGCGTCTTTGACGATTGGATTTTGGCAGTAAGATGGTTACAGTAAAGGCAAAGATGTAGGACCAAATCTTTTGGATTAGTATCATCAGTCTTCCTGTTCAATTAACTGTTTTTCCATGTTCATGCATGCATTTTCAGTAGTGACTTTATCTTGGGTAGGGCCAGGGTGGATATGGAATGTATCCACAGAATACTAGAGATGTGGGAATACATCCTGGATGGGAGGCCAGTCCAACACTGGGCACCATGTACACCAGTGTTGTCGAATCATTAAACCTCAAGTCCGAATCCAGTCTCAAGTCCCCAGTATTCAAGTCCGAGTCTAGTCCAAATCATTAAAGAATATTTCAAGTCGAGTCCGAGTCGAGTCCACTATTGATCCGAGTCGAGTCCGAGAACAAGACTCCAACTGCACCATTTGATGGTGGCTGTTGCTGTGAAACCGTCTCTGTTACTGTGTTAGACTAACATTACTGCTTGACTGCCCCATTTTAGTTAATAGGCTACAGATAAAAAGCTTGTTCATTGCTCAGCAAACCCCGCCCATTATCAACAGCGAGAGGGTTAACACTAGCTAGTTCATCGCTCAGCAAGCAAGCCCTACTATCAACGAGGCAATGAACATAGCAGGTCACTTCCTTCTCTGGGTAGAGTCTTGCCAAATGACGATTGAAGTTCGAGATTGTCCCCGTCGTCTCTTCGATAGTTCTTCTACATATGGAACACATAGCAGTGCATTTTTTCCCACTGCATGAGATGTCTGTATAAGCAAAGTGGCCATCCTGGGGGCTTCTCTCCAGGCATTTTAGCGTCATTAACATTAGTTTGTTCCTGAACATGACATATGAACAGGTGAATGTGCATTATCTTGCACAAAATTAGTAGAAAAATTAATGTAGATATAAATATCTTATGCCAAATTATTATGGCATGTTACAAAAAATAAAGAAAAAATCCAAGTCATCTCCAATTTATTAGTCTGAATGCAGTTAATGCACAAGTCTGAGTCCAAGTCCGAGTCATCAGTGCTCATGTCCAAGTCAAGTCATGAGTCCTTAAAATTAGGACAAGGGTCGGACTCGAGTCCGAGTCCTGGACTCAAGTACTACAAGCATGATGTACACCCATGTTCTCATACACCTTAGACTTGGCACACCTGGCTTGTTTTTGGGAAGTCGGAAGAAACCAGAGAATCCAGAGGAAACCCACATGGCCAGGCAGAGAACATGTAAACCGCCACACAGACATTAGCCCTAGCTCAGGATTGAAGCATGGACTCTAGAGCTCTTAACTGTGCCAGGTGGCAAGTTTGGCACAAGTTAGGACAAGTCTGTGTTCAAGATGCAGAATTCACAACACACACACACACACCTACAAATATACAGCTGAATGTCTGGCACTATACCACTGTCTATCTTGGACTAGTATTTAGTTGCCACCACAGGAACCACACTTTCCAGACAGAATATCTGTATACTTTATTATGGGAACATTTGCTTGCATACAACCACAACATGGCTGAGTGCTACTCTGAAAGTTTCCCACTGCCTTAACTCATAAATGTGGCTTCCTAGGAGCCTTGCTAACATTTCACCATTGTGCCAAGTCTGCTCAGGCAATTTGTGAGACAACTGTGTCAATTACGACCTTTTATATTCTCTCAAGGGTAGTTTGATAATCAGAATACAAAGTCTACCCAACAGCAATGAGGTAAAATAGCTGCTATTAGAGATGTCTGGGACACATGGGTTCAGCATCTGCCACTTATCGACAATCCAAACCTTGAGGTTACTTTGGGTCCCTTTTCAGACCCAGATATCAGTTGATTCTAAGCCAAATATTGCTGAGATTTGGCACTTAAGGGAAAGTGTGTTCTGGGGCACACATAATGGAGCACATTTAAGGTTTTCATGGCATTTGGAAACTAACCCAAAATGGCCTAAATTCAATCAACCATATCTGATGCCTGTATGGCATTTCAATTTTGAGTCAGTAATGTCCCAACTGTAAGTTCTGCTCCATATCATGCATGAGATAGGGTCTCATCAAGGTTGAGTAGTGGCTGTGTTCTGGCAGCCAGTTTCGGATGAGTTCATCGGCGTTATTCCATGGCAATATGTGGGCTAGATGAAAGTGGTAAGCGTGGGCCGGCACTGAGCCATCACACATTTGCAATCTGGGGAAATTGCTGTCTCGTCAAACAATACATGCCAAGTAAACCAGGCAAATATGGCATAAAATCTGGGCAACATGCAAAGCTGGGACCAACTACACCTGGAACATGGAGGTGTACATCTGCAACCCTGTTGGCAAGATGCCAGGAAAGAACCAGGGTGTGTGTGGTGTGTGATAACAGTTGGTCTCAAAAGACACAATACCACACAGCACAGCTTTTTTTTTTTTTTTTTTACTTCATATGTTTGCAGGCAAAAATGGCTAGCAAGGACAGTCGGGAGAAACAAGTCTGAGCTCCTTGACAGTGCTCGAGTCTCATCATGTAGCTCAAGTCTCATCAAAACTTCTCATTATTGTAACACTCAGTCCTGTGACATATTAAAAATAACACAAATATATACTGTCTATAAGCACAGATTATAGTACAGGCAAGCTACTGTAAGGTTTAAGGAAACCACAGTCCTGAAGTTAGATAAGAACAGACAAAAGACCTGAAAAATCCATCTATCCATAACTGCTTATCCAGTGCAGGGTCGCGGGCAAGCTGGAGCCTCTCCCAGCTGACTATGGGCAAGTGGCAGGGTACACCCTGGAGAAGTCACCAGGTCTTCGCAGGGCTGACGCACAGAGACAAATAACCATTCACAGTCACATTCACACCTACGGTCAATTTAGAGCCACCAATTAGCCTAACCTGCATGTCTTTGGAGGAAACCGGAGCACCCGGAGGAAACCCACACAGACACGGGGAGAACATGCAATCTCCACACAGAAAGTCTCCCGTCAGCCACTGGGCTCGAACCCAGAACCTTCTTGCTGTGAGGCGACAGTGCTAACCACTACACCACCACCATGCTACCCGGCTAATAATTATAAAAGCTCAAAATAAAAAACACACACACACACAGACTCCCTGGATATGTTTCAAGGACCAGACTCCACTTTGAGAACAACTGACTTAGACAACATGAAAGGACACACTGAGGTCAGTGGATATATGCCAGCATTGCTTTTTATTAATTTAGACTTAAAAAACTTAAAATATGAAGACATAGAGTGTAGGCCATTCACTCATTAGACAAAATGTTAATGTTAAATTTTGAAAATCACTAAAGTAGATGGTCATTTGAAGGTTAATCAAGTCCTGCTGCTAGTTATCGTCTTCCATCTCATGGTAGAAAAGCTCAAACTAAAGGGGTGCATTGGGACTCCTGCAGCGCCCAACGAACGTTTTTACTTTCTTATGGGAGGGAGTGGGTGGACAGATATAAAGCTTGTGGGACATTGAAAGGCTCATTAACATTAACAGGCGCTCATATAAAGTGCTTGCGTGGTGCTTATGGTGCTGTGAGACATATTCTGCGGGAGCAGGCAGAATTAGTCAGAATTCCTTCAGGTGTGGGTGGAAATGGGATTAAAAATAACAGTCCCACGTGCACCTCACACTCAGGTCATGTTTTTGTTTAGGCAATGCTGAACTCTTCCATATCCTCATCCTCATCATCCTCCTGCCAGTGTTCAGCCTCTCGCACTGCTCTTTCCCTCTCACTTGCTTGAATGTAGTTGTCTTCAATGAATCCATCATCATCCTCCTCCATGTTCCCATTTACCGTGTTTGAATTTGGGATGTTGCCCTGGTTGGAGAATCCCACATCAAAACTTGCAGGGTCACCCTGACTTGCCCCGTCCCCCTCGTTGAGCCTCGAGTGCCTGTAGCTGGCCAAATACTTATGGAAGAGTTTACACTTTGCCCCAATAGCAATGAGCACAGAGAGGCTGATGGCGAACACCAGTGCCACCACGAGGTACTTCCAGCTATCTGAAGACTTTTTTTCATTGGGATCTGTGGACATAGGGCAGTGAGGAAAAATGAAAAAGGGGGTTACTCTGTCATTCTTTTCAGAACAATTATGGAAACTTGACTATAATATTAGAAGTTGAACCTGCTGTGTTGTTGGGTCTCGTGGTCTCCAAGGTTTCTACCAGTAGTTTACGTAGGAACAGACTGTGGGTGATTCCACTAAAGGCTGTGCCAATAGAATGACAAAAATATTTACAATTTTACGAAACAAGTCTGAAATTATCTGAAAGCAGGTGAACAATAAACTACATTTTGCACAATATATGACATCCACATACCATCACCAGAATGTGTCTTCTTGGCACCAACTTGCATTAAATCTTTGGTTCTGTCACTTGCTTGAAGGTTACTGGTGTAATCAACAACCTCAATCCATTCATGACCTCGAAGTACAACAGACATTGGGGTTTGGAGATCATTGTTACCTAGAAACAGCTTCTGCAGTCTGGGGAAGCTGAGCAGAGCCCCATGCTTGATTGTAGTCAGCTTGCATCCACTGAGGTCCAATATTTCCAGAGAGGAGAAGTGGTAGAAATGCTGCTTTACCAGTAGAGGGAGGTAATTCCCTGATAAATTGAGCTTGATCAAATGGTCAAAGTGCCTCAACTTCTTCAGGGCTTTTGAGTGTAATAAATTTAAGTGGTTGTCTGAGAGGTCCAGCGCAGTCACGTTTGGCCATATTTGTTGGGGTACAGATGTGAGGTTACGTCTGCTGCAATCAAAGGTAGCCTAAGAAAGTAACAATGTGAATTAAGACTGGTTAAAAAGGTTGCATTATAGTTTGAACTACACATATTCTGAGTTGTAATTAGATGACAATGGTTTGTACAATGTCTTGTAAAAGTATTCTTCCCCCTTGGTGTTTGTCCTGTTTTGCCACATTACAAGCTGGAATTCAAATGTATTTTGGAGGGTTAGTACCATTTGAGTTACACAATATGTCTACCACTTTAAAGGTACAAATTGTTTTTATTTATTTATTGTGACACAAACAATAATTAAGATGGAAAAAAAAAACAGAAATCTGGAGTGTGCATAAGTATTCACCCCCTTTCATATGAAACCCCTAAATAAGAGCTGGT
>JAOANJ010000001.1:11608627-11620404 GCA_026413345.1 Ariopsis seemanni | reverse complement strand
ACTCTTTTAGTACGAACTTCAAAAAAAAAAACATCACTAAGCCATGCGCTCCTCTTTCCCCCCCCAGAGACAAATAATAAGTAATCAAGTCTGCAGTCAAGTTAACAATACGTGTTAATGCTATAAAACAAAGGCTTAACAAGCCTCACTTAGGTGTCAGTCGCTAGCAGTTATCGAGAATGGCACTCATTGACTTGATTCCCTTCAAAATCCCTTGAAAGAACTTGATTTTAGGAGCTAAAAGCAGTTTTACTCAAGTCTTTACTCGTTAAGCATTGTTGTCATGGCTACACGTCGTCACGTCCACACGCTTGGCACGCTGAGCTCTGAGCGCTCACGTGCGTGCCATTAGGGCTAATTATCATGAACCTGTTACAGATTAGAGCACAATCACAGCACGTGCTTATAAGGACTCCCTAAACACACAGACTTTGCAAAGTATATGTGCTGTACCGAGTGTCTCACATTACCAAGCCTTTGTGCTGTGTATTGCTTTACTCGCTTTTTTATTTTGGACTTTGCCTTTGTGATTACCTCTGATATTCTGTTTGTGCCTCACTCAACTATTGCCTGTTCCACAACCCTACTTTTGTCTTATGTTTTTTGAACTGTTTGCCTTCCCGTCTTTAAATAAACACTCTTCTTGCAATTACATCCGTCATCCGCCCCATTACGTACGTGACACTCGTAAACGTAAGACAAACTTCATATCTTGGACTGTCTAAAGTATGGTGAGAAAGCAACGAATTTGTCTAAAGAATGTGGTATCCCAAAAAATTCAGTTTCAACTTTTAAAGAAAACGAGCTCTGAGACTTTGTCCATGACTGCAGTCAACATAATGGGCTGAAAAGAAAGAAGATGCGGGAAGCAAACGACAGCAAGTGTGACTTATTTCCTTTACTTTGTAAATATGTAACTGAAATAAGCATAAATATAAATTAAACACAGTTGGTTTTGTTTTACGTAAGAGTGCATGTCTGGTGTGACAAGTGGGTCCATTTGAGTATTACGAACTATTTGGACGTCCCCAAGGAGTTCCTTACAGCAGGGTTGCAGTGTATCATGGTGGTGTTAATTTCAGATTAATGCATTCTAGAAATGCATTCTTTCTACAGACCTTTCAGAAATTCTTAAAGTGTAAAACGTGTATATGTTTATAAATCCCATGTTGTCCTCAGGTTTGGCAACAAAGAAGAGTACATGGCTTTCATGAACGATTTCCTGGAGCATGAGTGGGCAGGCATGACCCGCTTCCTGCTGGAGATCTCCAACCTCGAAACTATCTCCAACACACCAGGTTTTGAGGGATACATCGACTTAGGCCGTGAGCTCTCTCTGCTGCATGCCCTGCTGTGGGAGGTGGTGTCGCAGCTGGACAAGGTACAGAACTGTCAGTTAATGTACTGCAGCAGTACCTCTGGAAACTTGTATTTGTCAGATCTTTCTATTTATTCAGTTTATTTTATTTTTCAAATTCACAACTCACCATGGTCAAGAAGAGGGCATTTTTTTCTGTGGGAGGGGTCTCAATTATTCTAATGATTGTACACTTTCTTTTTTATTAATTTATTGAACTTCTCAAGCGGTCTTTGCAGCCCTACTCATGTTTGGACTATGTGTCAAATGCTAGAGCATGGGGATGTGTTTGTTTGAGGTTTTCCCCATTGAACTAATTGAAATGCACTGACATTTTCCTCCAATTCTTAGCTTTCATATTGGGTATGATTTGTGAATTCCTTATTTTCGTGTTTACATTTGTACACTATTGCATATAAGACAGGTTGCAGTATGTTGTTGGTTAAAGTGCTCATGTAAACAGGATCAAAATGGGTGGTACATTCCTGGTTCCCACACCTCTAACCCAACTCTAACCCCTGCTGGTCTTGGGCCTCAACCTTGTAGCCTGATTATGTTTTGACTTCATTAATCCTTCCCTGTGATATGTTTACTTTTGGTCATTAGCTCTTCCTACATCACACACGTTCAGACTTGATATTTGGCCTTGATGCATGCACTGCATTTTACCTTTCAATCCCACCATTTAATTGATTTATTTTGGAATGGCTCATAATTTTTGTAAGCATGTGTTATTTTTTCTATTTATTCTTAATTTTATTCTTTTTTTTTCTCTTTGTCCTCATCCCCATCTTCTGCTTTCTCTCTCTTTTCCACCTTCTTCTGTTTGCTCCTTCCATTTTTCCACCCGACACAATGCATCTCCATGGTTCTGCTGTACCACCACCAATGCATTATGGTGTCTCTTGGCCATCTCCTTCCTTAAACTGCTTGGGCTGAAAAAACACTTCAACCCCAGGGTGACAATTCCTTCCTGCAGGCGACGGTAGCCAAACTGGGGCCTCTGCCACGTATCCTGGGTGACATCACACGTTCACTGTCCAGCCCCACACCAATCCAGCAGCAGCTCAGACGTTTCCAAGACCACGGCTCCACCCACAATATCACTGGCAGTGTTTCTTCAGGACTGCAGAGGATATTTGAGGACCCAAACGACAGGTAGATAACCTTCTCTCTAAGCACATCACTGCTTCTGCTACTGAGATTTGCCAGCCTGAGAGGATTTAGAATTGTGTTTAATAGCTTACATATGCCATGGCAGCTGAGCAGTTGGTTTTCTGTGAGCCTTATGGGATTTTCCTTATGCTTTTATTTTTCACAGTGAAATTCAGAATGCCAAATCTCCAGTGCAAGAACATACAGAAGTTCTGTCACGTGGAAAGCCCCCTTTACTGTCCCAGCAGCCATCCCTGCACAGCATGAGCTTCTCCGACAAGGACCGAGAAAGCCACCTCCATAATGGGCGGAGCATCTCCCTGATGGACCTGCAGGACTCACACCTTCTTCATGAAGTCCCACCGAGAATAGGACGCGTAGGTTCCCAAGCGTCCATCGGTCCACTGCCTCCCCCTGTTCTTCACCTTCATCACCACCATCCACAGCAACAGCAGGCCAAAGTGGTCACGCTAAGGGAAAACGTACCTCAGAGTGCACCACAGGTCCGCCGGCCTCTGCAACCATCTTTAAGCCAGCAGCGCAGCCTACAGCCACTCTGCTTTCAGAACCCTGTATACCAGCTAAGCAATATGCATGCACTGCGCTCAGCTCAGATGCCACTTCAGGCCCAATCCAGCTCAGAGAATCTGAGCACAGCAAGCTCGCACAGTGCCAGCCCCAGCACTACACCCAGGAAAAGGATGCCCTCCACCACCAGTATCGAGGAAGAGGAAACACCTTCTTCTTGCTGGCATACAGGCCTCGTTGATGCCCAGTCAGGGCCACAGGTACTGGCTATAGCCAGGCAGAGTGGTGCAGGGACAGCACATATTGTAAAGGTGGAACAGCAAAGTAGATCAAATGGAGGGGTGCCACGCTCACTGCCACATAGCACTTCAGTACGCAGCAGCAGCAGTGTCAATACAGACCCACAACAGCAAAGTGAAACTAGCTCCAGACAGCAGTCGATCTGCTCACGAGACAGCCCCATCCACAGCAACAGAACGAACAGACAGGTATGCACATTCATTTGGATCTACATTATATGGCCAAAAGTATGTGGACATCTGAGTATTGAACGTTCCATTCCAAAACAATGTACGTTAATGTAGTGTTGCTCCCCCTTTGCTGCTATAATATCCTCCACTCTTTTGGGAAGGCTTTCCTCTAGATTTTGAACTGTGCTGCTCTGGAAATTTGTGCCCATTCAGCCACAAAAGCATTAGTGAGGTAAGGCACTGATGTCTGGCAAGAAGGTCTGGCCCACAGTTGGTGTTCCAGTTCATCCCAAATGTGTTTTACTGGGGTTGAGGTCTGTGCTCAGTGCAGGCCACTTGAGTTGTTCCACATCAGCCTTGTAAACCATGTCTTTATCAACCTCAGTTTATGCACAGAGGCATTGTCATGCTGGAACAGGTTTGGGCTTAGCCCCATCATTCTAGTGAAATAAAATCTTAATCCTACAACATACAAAGACATTCTGTCAATTGTCCCTGTTATTCTGATAATTGTTGGGTGTTTCCAACTCTGTGGCGGCAATTTGAGGAAGCCACTCATATGGATGGTATTGTCAGCTGTCCACATACTTTTGGCCAAATACAGTATAGACATTCAGTTTACAAACACACAGCCATGACTCAAGCAGCAGTACAAACATGCACACACAGACCAGAGACCAGTCTCAGTATAAACCTGGAAGGTGTGGTTAATAGTTTGGCAAAATAGAACAATTTCATCTTACATAATGGATTATGCTGGTATACTGTGGTGTCCCAGTGTTAGCAGAACAGAGGTGAAGGTCTCTGCCAACCTGTGAACCTTGGCAAACCATGTCTTCATGGACCTCACTTTATGCACAGGGGCATCGTCATGCTGGAACAGGTTGGGGCTCAACCCCTTAGTAAACTCTCAATGCTACAGTATATAAAGACATTCCAGAAAATTGTGTGCATCCAACACTGAGCAACAGGTTGAGGAAGACCTACATTATGAGGTGCTGGCAAAAGTCTTAAGCACACAGTACAAATTTTGTTGTAGATGTTTATTTGAAGAGTGTATTAGTGAGTCGGTAAAAAAAAAAAAAAAAAACACAACTTTCCAAACATTACTTTTTCAAACCAAAATGTTAAATGTTGTAGAAAAAGGCATGCTTTTTTTTTTTAACCATCATATCACTTTATATAACTGACCTTTTTTTAATGAAGGCTGCTGGGTTTTGCATGCAGAAAAAAGAAGTAAGGGGGACGGTCAAAGTCAAAGACAGAAGAACTGTGGTAGATTCTTCAAGATGCTTAGTAAAACAAACCAGACAGTTTCTTTATAAAAGTGTGCAAATTGTAAAAATGCTTCATTTTTATTTTTGAAGGAATCTTTGCTTTACAGCAGGGGTTCTCAACCTTTTCTGCTTTGAGCCCCACCTATTCATACTTGTAACGAGTCGGGGCCCATTAAAAAAGATCCCCAATTATTTTGGCTCATCTATTCTATTAGAATCTAATAATATATTGTAAAGTGTATTCATGGGATGCAACATCACTCCCTGTTACAGATGGGACCCCAGGAATTATTACTTATTATTATTATTTATTTTTTTTTAAATGTAGGTATTGTATTTCAAACTGTATGGATGTGCCACAAGCCAAACCTTGTATGCAAGGCATTCTCAGTCAAAAGGGATTAATGATTTTCTTTTTTTTTTAAGATTGTGTATATTTTTAGTCTTTTTTGTATTTGTAATTATTTGTATCTGTACGTACGGTACGTGCACGACCCCATCAGCTCTGCTGATCAGCTTATTATGTTTAAATAAATTCATTCATTCATTCATTCATTCATTATGAGTTGGAAAATTATCCTTCCGTTGAGTTCCCCGACATTTCAAACTGCCTGGTGCTGCAGACATCATTCTACAGGGACAAACATGAAAACCTGGAAGAGCATGGAGGCGTAAACTTTTTAAATGTGACTGGGTTAAAGATCTGCGGATCAGGACACTACAAGGTAAATCCTGCATCGTTTATGCCCAGGTAAGGAGGAGTTTCTGGGCTTTTTGTACGTGTCTTTGCTATGCTTGCAAGGACGGTACAAGTTTTAGTATCAGGTGTAAACAAACCACAGCCACTGGATTCTCAGTCCTCCCTGCTCTTCTCTTCCAGCAGGCATCACAGGTCCATATAATTTACCCACAAATATATTTATTTATTCTGCCTACTGCTCTCTCTCTCTCTCTCTCTCTCTGTGTGCACACACGTGGGCTAGATGCAGAGGAGGAATGTGACAAAAATAAATGGTTGTTGTTCTTAATTTACTCACAAATGTTTTTATTCCACTTGAAAAGTGTACAGCAAACCAGCTATCAGAGTTGGGAAACTACGACATCCTGAACTATTTAGTATTTAGCTTCAAACTTGAAAAAAAAAATGTCGATTGTATCTTGGGGGACAGAAATGGACTCCTACTGTTCCTTTCATTTTTAAGTGTAGTAAGCAATATTACATTAGCTGCCTTGATGTGTGTCATGTTGTTGCATTTACTTGATGTTTGGCTGTGTGAGCAAAATTGTTGACTTGCTAGCTTTTGATCAGAAGCCAAATTGGTCCATTTTGAAAGATGTTTAGCCACTAGCTACATCTTGAAGTGATGTTAGAAAACTTGTGATATAAAACTCAGACATCAGTACTGGTAATACATGCTCTTGTGTTGGTTGCTGTCTAGCTTTGTTGGTGAGCTTGCATCCAAATTTTGTAAGTTTAATTTAATTGATGAGCTGTTTTTTTGTTCGTTAGCATCCCCAGCCTTAGATATATCAGTGTTAGTATGGTTCTTGTTATGTTAGCTGAGCATGTTACTCTTCCAAGTTGCATGGAAACTTTGACTTGCAGTGTGGAGGGAAAAAAAAAAATAGCCTCAATGAGGCTGTAGCTCATACTGGCCACTGTTGTTGTGTGTGAGTTTGAAGTCTGATCAATCCTGTAGGAGGAGGAGCGATTTTTGTGAAATTGCATATGACCCCTGTGTAATTGCATCCATGGCAGGTGGTGCCACCAGATGAACAATTCTTGCTGAAATATGTCTTTAGAGTCTTCTGGGTGAGTTTCAGTGAAAACATCCAAGCAGTTTATGAACAGTAGTGTTTGGTGTGATGAGTCACCCAAAAATTTCAAACGCCCATAAAATATTAAATATGACAGGTGGCGCCACCGTCTTGACAAGTTTTATACATACCAACCTGGGGAACATTCCATAGGAGTTTGATCAAAATCTGATCACTCCTGTAGGAGGAGCAGCGATTTTCATAAAATTGAATAGGACCCCTGTGTAGCCGCATCCATGGTAGGTGGCGCCACCTGGTGAACAACTCTCGTTGGTATACGTCTTTAGAGTCTTCTGGGCGAGTTTCAGTGAAAATGTCCCAGCGGTTTATGAAGAGTAGCGTTTAACGTGATGAGTCACCCAAAAATTTCAGACGCCCATAAAATGGTAAATATGACAAGTAGCGCCACCTTCTAGACAACTTTTATGCACACCCACCTGGAGAACATTGTATGCGAATTTGATTGAAATCCGCTCAATCCTGTATCCGATTTTTGTAAATTGTGGACGGACGACGACAGACAGACAGACGACGCATGATCTCAATAATAATAATTTTTTAAAAATTAAAAATTGACTTAAAAACTTGTACACGTAATCCAGGCTAGTGATTTGTCCACCGCTGATTAAAAATGTTTTACATTAAAAGTAAAACTTTTAATACATGTTATATAATATTTCATAATGGACCTGCGTGACATTTCATTTTCCACGAAAAACACCTTTTGACACCTTTTCCCCAACGGCAAATGCAAAAGTAAACTAAACAGGCAGTTTGTAAGTGCATTATATTAAGGAGAAAGACATCCTGTGTCAGCAGCTACATATGGCTCATAATATTTTCAGTCTCCATGTCAATCACCTTGAGTTCGGTACGGTAGGTCTCCACTTCTGCAGTATCTGTTGGAACGGTGTAAACCTTGCGGAGTTGATCTTCATACTTTTTGAGAATGTCCTCAGCCCCTTGTGTATTGCGAATCACCAGCTCTACTGTCTTCAGCCTGAGACAACAAGCATGCAAGTAAATAACCTCATTTATGAAAGAGCTGGTATTAAAGGGTGGAAAAGGACCTGCACATTAAAAAGATTTTTTTTTTTCAGTTTTTAAGTCCTGATTACTTTTCGAGGTAGACTGAAGACAAGCAGTGCGTATGGTCCATCTTCTGCAGGGTGATGTCTAGCTCCGAGCGCAGGACTGGAGTGCTGGACTGCTCAGGAGAGGCGAGTACCTCTTCAGCTTTCTGAGCCACCTTATCCAGGTCCTTCTTAATGCCTTCCAGCTCCACATGCACTTTCTGCAAAAGCAACATAGACGTGTTTATGGTCATCTGATATAAAAAATTAATGAACACTTAAACAAAACAAGAGTTCAGAGCTCTTACCTTCTGGTCTGAGGCCTTTTGGAGGCAGTCCTTCAGTGGGTCTTTTTCCACTGGCTGGCGAATGCGGGCCACCGTGCGAGACTCGCAGTCCTCAATCTTCAGACGCAGGTCTCGGACATGTGTGATATAGGTCTTACACACCGACTCATCCTGCTCACCTGTGGAAAGGACAGACTAGTTATCATAGATCAGCACACAGCATGATGAGTGCATACTTTGGTAGCCTGAAAGGCTAAGAGGAGAAAAACTGACTTCACAGTGTAGTCCAGGGAAGTGAATAATTTACAGGATCAATTTTCAATCAAATATCTATCAAAATTAAACAACAAAAAAAAATCCCCTCATTGCACTGCAAGTTAACAGCATGTTTCCCGCTTACCAAACACACATCCTTCAGAGAAACAGGTGATTTTTCTGGGAAGATAACTGGCTAACAATTAGCATATTACACGTCAAAAACATTTGATATTTTTCCCCCTTCATAGGAGCAAGTGAACAGGTACAGACATAACTCAAAGTCCCTCCTGTGCAAGGATCTGGTCTTCCCAGGCAGTCTCCTGTCCCAGTACTAACCAGTTCTTGAGGTGCATGGGTGCGACGCCGATCTCTGTTTCAGTAGCTCTTGACCTCTTGCCTATTATACAGCTAGGGTTACAGTGGGGGGGCTGGTCATCTGGTAACTATGAGAGTTTGACTCCTTACTCACATCTGTATTGCAGCGTGCCTTGCCAGACGGCAGTAGGTACCATTTTTATGATGGTCTTTGGTATGACCTGACCGGGAGTAGAACTCCCAATCGAGAAGTGGACACGCTAACCACTCAGCCAACACGCGGTCAGATCACTGATATGACTCACTGAAAACAGTCAGAAATGTCATGTCATATACTGCTGTGAGTTGCTATGAGAGTTTGCCAGCTTGTCATGTTACCCGTAGTTGCCATAGCAATAGACATTTTGTTTGCTACCTTGACAATCATAATGCTAGTTATGTTGTGTTCTCTAGTTAGCATACAAACTCGTTATATGAAATTTGTGTAATAAAATTGTCACATGCTAACTAAAGTAAACATCGCACTTAGACGAAAACAAAAGAAAAAACCAGCAGCATCACAAGCATGTAACATCTGGTAAATACTATGGCTTCATATCATGATAGTTACTACTAATAAAGTTAGTTAGACTGGGTATAAACTGTCCTGAAAATGACAGCACATGGCATCTTCCATGTCACATTTATGACTTGATTATGTCAGTCTTATGATGCAGGATTTAAACCAGAAGGGCACTCGGTAGAGTAGAGACCATACCTCCAACAAGCTATATATTATCAACATCAAAATCAAATCACTTGAACCTAGGATAATACTAAAGCTGTCCACCAAATTTCATCCAAATCCGGTCACTACTTCTTGAGTTACATTCGGAACAAACAAAAAATCCTGGATTTGCATACATATTTGGATTTGCACCAAATTTGGTGGAAAGTTGATGCATAGGCCAAGGAACAATTCCTTGGCCTATGCATCACCTTTCCACCAAATTTCATCAAAATCCGTTCACTCCTTTTTGAGTTATGTTGGGAACAGAAAAACAAACAAACGGAGGTGAAATAACCTTAATAATCTCCTCCAAAGTTGTATCATGCCATCTCTGGTTATAATCCTTTTACAAATCTCATGTCTAATGTCCACATGACTGACACTTTTTCCTGTTGACGTGCTGCTCAAACACCATATTGAATCACTTTCTCAGTATCATCACCACAAACATTATTTGTAAAGTCTGACATCAAAAAAGTTTTTTGTCCTTTTTTCACTTCATGATGAAAACCATGTACGTGGTCATTTTTTACCATTTTTGAGAACAAATACCGATATTTAACTGATGTCAACTACAGACAGTACATGACTCAGGTTCGCGAAGCTGAACATACACACACCAGCCACTTTAATCGGAACTTGTGGAACCCAAATGTGTTCTTCTGCTGTTGCTTATCTGCTGAGATGCTTTTCTGTTCACCACGGTTGTAAAGAGTGATTATGAGTTACTATATCCTTCCTGGCAACCACCTCAAATCTGTCCATTTCCCTCTGACCTCTCTTATCAACAAGGCGTTTGTTTACTTTCCACCCACAGAACTGTCGCTCACTCGCACAGTGTTTTTTGTTTTTCGCACCCATCTGTGTAAACTCTCAAGACCGTTGTGTGTGAAAACCCCAGGAGGAGATCAGCAGTTTCTGAAATACTCAAACCAAAAACGCTGATCTGGCTCAAACCAACACCCACGCCACAGTGAACGAAAGTCACACAGAAATTGAGATCACAATTTTTCCCATTCTGTTGTTTAACTGCATAAAAACGCTGCAGGTCGATGGGTGTTCCTAATAAAGTGGCCAGTGAGTGTATATTGATAAATTTTATTTCACGTTAACGAACTCAAAACATTCTCCGTTTACCGTCACAGAAAGTGAAAGCAAGGTGGGAGAAGTGGGCGGAGCTTCCAGGAAGTGATTCAAACCAATGATGCAAAGCATTCCAGATTTATACGTCTATTAACTCGTCACAGTCAGAAAAAAAAACTGCTCTTTTTGCGTGTGTTTGAGCTCTTAACATACTCTAATGTTAAACTGTGCACAAAATGTATAAAGTTTGGCAGATAATATCGTCAGAGTAAATGTCACTGGACATTGTGGCAATGTAATATCATGTACAGATGGTTAAATTATTATATCGCACAAGCCTAGATCATAAAATAAGCACCTAGAAATATATTTCAAACAATCTACCAAACACAATCTTGGTCCATATGAGCATCAGTCAGTCATTCAACTCGATCTCTATACATTACACATGTGTACAAATAAGAACCGTATGATGTGGAAAGCGTCTCCAATCTTCCATAAAACCACATGGCGTAAATCACTCTGTAATAGACTGAAGTGTCATCGCTTGGCTGCTGCTGGGCCCCAGCGTGAACCGAGACTGCAGGTCTGTGCATGGAGATAAAAAACAAGCGTCTGTGTGTTGAAATGCCCCGAGTCTCAGAGGGACAGGATTTTGGCAGGGTGTGAAAACATACGCAGGCGGCATGCAGTGTGCAGTTCATGATGGAAAACGATCCAGCTGTCGGGAAGACTCCAGAATATTCCCCATGACAGAAGAACACCAGCGATAAAGAAACAAACATGCAGCGTATTCAGAGAAGTGAGGGAAAAAAGTTGATTCCTGTTGTCACCACAAACCAAATTAATGAATCAAAACTGCTGGAGTTACATGACCCTGGATTACAGCACGAGATTATTATGCAAAATACATTCTTTACATTCTTCAGATGAGGTCAGGGGATTACAGAATTACATCATCTGGCTTTCCATATGAACGCAATTTCCAAATTTGGAGCAAATTCCCAGAAAAAATAAAATAAAAAAAAGGAAGAAATTATGACTCGTGCTTTGGTTTGGATTTCATTTCAGGAAGCTCGTAACAAGTTTTTCCATAAGGTCAGATTTTCCTTGAGTCTTATCTCTTCCATTGAAGCACAAGTCCCAGAGGGGAACCAGGTTTTCTAGGTGTTCAGAGAAGCCCAAACATATCAGCATTTCAAATGCTGTATTTAATTTCTTTCATTCTTTCATAATTCCATTATAATTATTCTCTTCGAGTTCTAATTTGACCTCATTTTCTATCAAATTTGCTTCAGAAATGAAAGGGTTACTGTCCTGGAAATATTAAAATAGTCATCCATTGAGATTGTTTTAGTTTGTTGTCTCTAGGCTGAGAAGAGTTTAG
>JAOANJ010000001.1:11112771-11124436 GCA_026413345.1 Ariopsis seemanni | reverse complement strand
CCCGCCTTTCGCCCGTAGTCAGCTGGGATAGGCTCCAGCTTGCCTGCGACCCTGTAGGACAGGATAAGTGGCTACAGGTAATGGATGGATGGATAACCAAACCCTGATGAATAGTTTTCCATGTTTTCGTAGCTGCTTGGTGTTCATGATGCTATTTGTTTATGCATGTTCTTTAATAATCTCTGAGGCCTTCTAGGAACAGATGTATTCATGTTGAGATCACTTGATATGACACTTCATTTGCACACAGTTAAACTCTGTTCAACTAATGATATGACCTCTGGTTGCACTCAAACTAATTTTGCAAACTATCTTTAACTTTCCCTCATTTCAGTATCATGGACTGTTTTGAGTAGATTCGTGATATAATCTATCACTATAACTATCAGTTTTTCACGCTACACAATATTGAAGTGGAATACTTATACACAGCACTGTGACTCCACATATGAAAACTGCTTGTATAATTTGCATTCATCTGACTTCATCTGACTTTTCGTCTGTTTGCTGTTTATTTGTAGCCTCACAATGCACATGTAATGGAAAGGCTCTGTACTGCGTGCGAGACTCTTTGGGCTTGCGCTGTGCAAACTGCCAAGGCAACACTGAAGGTCGGCACTGTGAGAGCTGTAAGGAAGGATACTACCACCAGAGAGCAGGAGATCGCTGCCTGCCCTGTTACTGCAACCCTTTAGGTAAGTAAACATCTGGATGGCGCTTAGTCCTTTAATCATCTGCTCAACCATTTCATAAAGCATCCCCCCCACAGTTTAACTATATTATGAGTTATTTATTTACTATTATTTTTAAAATATATTTTGATGTTGCAAAACCATACAACTAAGCGTGATGCTTTTTTGTACAACAGCTATGTATTTTGGTATTTTTATCTGTATAGTTTTTATTTTCATTAAAGAAATTGGAAAATATATGGGACATATGAAACATACCTTTATCGTTGATCGATATCACAACTAGGTTGAGGTTCATGATTAAAATATTCAATTCAATTCAGTTCATTTCAGTTTTATTTATCCCAAAAAAGCAATGCAGAGGCAGCAGTGGCAAGGAAAGTTGAGGGGGGAAAAAAGGAAGAAAATTCCCTAATAATCAACAGGTATTCCATGAAATCAAGTCGTATGCCAAGTCGGCTATAAGCCATGTACAATGAGATTGAGTGGAATAACTGTTTTATTCTATCCACATTCACTGGATTGTGAGAGACAGAGCATTTTTATTTTTATGTTTTGCAAATTCGATAAATCAAAACTTTATACAAAATGTCCGACAAAACCATTCCCGCTTAGAATGTAAACAAACCGGCGAAATGACAGGAGCAATTTGTGAAAAATGCGATAATAATAATTCTTGAAAAATAAAAAAGGATATGTTCTTACCATCAAATACTTTTATTCCATATTTTGTTGTATTTTTGTTTTCAAGTAGAGTTTTTATTTCATCCTCAGTTGGTTCAGCAACACACTCCGCCATTTTGTTTTTCTCTATGCATGGTAGAGCTGATAGCCTAGTAGTAGATTAGCCAATCAGAGCGGATGATTGCTCATATCCAGTGAACGTGGATAGAGTAATGCCTAATATTCAATATTATATTAAATATCGAGACTTAGGAGGGGCATCATGGCTCAGGTGGATAAGGCGCTATGCCATTAATCGGGGGACCTGGGTTTGGTCCTGACCTGAGGTCATTTCCTGATCCCTCCCTGTCTCTCTCTCCTGCTCATTTCCTGTCTCTATCCTATCCAATAATAAAGGTAAAAAAAAAATCCCAACTCAGTGTTTTATGACAAGTGGAAAATGAATTAGGTTGTCCTTTCCAAATAGTCTACACCTATTTTTGGAATTAGATTCTTACATTTAGCAACAACTTCTCTGGTGAAGTTCTCAATGACTGCAAAGATATGCCATGTTTTTTTTTTTTCCTCCTGGCCTTTTCTTTTGGATGATTTTATTTGGGAGGAAATATATTTGGTAGCGATGATGTCAGGTTTAAGTACCAGTCAGAATTATCCATCTCTTTACCCAGATTTTATTCCAAACACAGAAACTGAATTGACGTCTTTCCTGCTCACTCAGCTTTACTGTGTTTGAATCTCTATCTAGCACAAACTCTATCTAGTTAGAATTTTTACCATATTATACATTACAGGGTGTCTGACAATTCAGGAACCAGTGGGAATATGTTGAGCAAGCATGACAATCCGAATATGTTGATCAAAATGCAATACAGCAGCTGAGCAAATGTGTAGAGGGTAAGGATGAACATGTAGAATGTGTGCTTAATAATAAATCCAAAATGATTTTTGTGTAGTTTTACTTGCATTGGTTCCTGACTTTTCAAAGAACCCTGAAAATTTCACACACACACACACACACACACACACACACACACGTTTGTCTCACTATCCTTGTGAGAACCTTCCATTGACATAATTATTAATTCAGTTAATTAATACTGTGGTGAAGCTGAACATAAATCTAACCTTAACCTCATTCATAAAAAAGAAACTTTTGCAACTTTTTATTTATTTATTTATTTATTTATTTTAACAACAACAATTTCCTTATGGGGACCATCCAAAAGTCCTCACAAGATCGAAATTGTCAGATTTTACTATCTTTGTGGGGACATTTGGTCCTCAGGAGTATATAAACACACACACACACACACACACACACACACACACACACACACACACATATATTTGTTAATTAAATGAATTTTAATTGACTGATCTTTGCCACAAACATATTTTAACCATGTTGCCAGGGACTTTAAAGAAAACTGCTTTATGTTCTTTAGGCTCTGAGGGCCCAAGATGTGACAGTCAGGGTCAGTGTGTATGCAAGCAAGGTGTGCAGGGGACCCAGTGTGACCGCTGCACTAACGGATCTCCAATCACACTTACCGGTTGTGAGCCACAGCAGTGAGTAATAGATGACTCATACAATTACTCAAGCAGTCCTGTCAATTTATGTTTATCACTGAATACACTTTTTAAATTGTGTGTAGGAAGAAAAGCTGTTTCTGTAATGGACATTCAAATGAATGCTCCCCAGCACAAGGTTACTCAGTTTACAACATCATCTCAACATTTGATCAAGGTGAGTCAGAGTTTATGTGGATTAAATTGCATAACAAGCCACTAAAACTCAGGAATATTTTATGAAAAGGGTTTGTGGTCTAAATATAGGGATGGCAGGCTGGCGAGTCATCACTTCTCCGACTGTGAGTCCACCCCAGGTACAATTCCGCTGGTCTCCAACACACCACAGCGTTGAGGTCAGCTCTTCAGACGTGCTGCCTGTTTACCTTTCTGCTCCAGGTTCCAAGTTTTACTCAATTAATCACAATTAATCACAATTAATAAGTATGACTGGAATGATTAAGTGTTTTTAATAGAAATTTTAATGCGCTTTCTTTTCCTCCCATTCTGTGTCATGCTCAGCTCAGTATCTGGGGAACCAGGCTCTGAGCTATGGTCAGACGCTCTCCTTCGTACTCCGTCTGAACCAAGGAGTCCGCTATCCCTCGACTTCAGATGTCGTGTTAGAAGGAGCTGGACTGCAGGTTTCTGCTGCACTGGGAAATATGAGGACTGTCATCCCCTGTGGCAAGAAAATCACCTACACTTTCAGGTAAGCATGGGTGTTTTCAGTAATCTGACCTAACCCGATCCCCATATAGCCCATGCAGACCACATGCTGTGTAAAGGGCAATATACATGGCAAAAATTAACAAATAGCAAGCGAAACTAGCTTGGATAATGTAAACTTGATCTACTATTTCCTATTAGATGATTACAATAAACTAAATATATCATAATTAAACCTAGACATTTCACATTTGTTTGAAATAATATTGTTCTATTAACAGATACTTTTTTTTATTTTAAGCATTTAAGTCTAGAAAGACGCAAATTTTTTTTAATAAAAGTATTAAGTAAAAATAATATATGCATACACTGCCCTGCCAAAAAAAAGTTGCACACTCTAATATTTGGTTGGACTCCATTTAGCTTTGATTACAGCATACATTCACCATGGCATTGTTTCGATAAACATATGCAATGTCAAAACATTTATTTCAGTCAAGAGTTGTATTAATTTTTCACCGAGATCTTGTGTTGAGGAGTGGAATCACTACGTAAAGTTTTCTCCAGCACATCCCAAAGATTCTCAATGGGGTTCAGGTCGGGGCTCTGTGGTGGCCAGTTCATGTGTGAAAAGGATTCCTCGTGCTTCCTGAACCACTCTTTAACAATCTGAGGCCTAATTTGATGCTTGTGCCATCATGGAAGAAAAAATCCATTGATGTGATAATCTGGTCATTCAGTACATTCAGGTCGTCAGCTGACTTCATTTTATTGCCCCATAACATTGCTGAGCCTCAACCTGACCAACTGAAGCAACCCCAGATCACAACACTGCCTCCAGAGGCTTGTACAGTGACCACTATACATGATGGATGCATCGATTCATGTGCAGTAACATCTTTTCCATGAGCACGGGATATGTCTTCCAACATGTTTGTTTTAGAAATGAGAAGCTACTCACTGCATCAGTTAGGCTTAAAAGAACTGTTGGCAGCTGAAACACATTAATGACTGCAGTAATTATCCAATCAAAGGCTCTTATGTATTTGCTTATTTAAATCCAAATGGTGACCTTTTTTTTTTTTTTTCCTGGCCAGGCAATGTATAATGAAATGTCACTTAAAGGAATCCATTTTGACTAACAGCAGCACAGCTTCATAGTAGATTCTGATAGCAATGTTTTCTGGATAAAATATTACTAGGTGGCTATATGGTTATGGAATTGGCTCGAATCATTTTAATATTAGACTTTTTGGTTCTGTGCATACTGAAATGATAGAAATGCAACCTCAGATGTTAATGTATTATTGCTCGTTTAGTCTATTCATTCGGTATTAGAAGAATGGCCGAATGAAAGAACACTTTCTCAGTGTTGCCTCTGCATTCTCTAACAGAGAAGTTCCTAACCAAATATTTTACCGTTTAGTGGGTGCAGTCTGGGCATAGCAATGTTTAAAAAAGCCCCAGCTGGTGCAGTGCCAGCTTTAATAGCCTTCTAGCTACAGTATTGCCTGAGTTCAGCACTTTAAAGAATTCAAAAGAAACAAGTTCCAACAATGCAAGGAAAATGACATATTACTTAATGACTTGCATGTGCAGTTGATGAATATATTGCTATTCCAGTAGGATCTTGAAGATACCATACAATATACAAAACTATTTTTACTTATTTCAAGCTTGAAATAGTCTCATTTGGTTGGCAAGTAATTTTTCAGATTTTAAGCATTTATTTCTAAAAAGAAGCAAAATGATTGTTTTAGATACAGTTAGGTCTGTTAGATACATTTGCCTCCATTCTTATCATTATCTTTTCTCTATTCTTATAAGTCTATATTTATCAAGATCCACAATGTACATTATTACACAGTGGGATTTTTTTTATTTTATTCATCCTGTACATGAGTATAGAGTATTGTTATTTATTTTATAGGTTGGATGAACAACCCAACAGCAGATGGAAGCCTCAGCTCTCAGCACCAGAATTTCAAGCCCTGTTGAGTAACCTTACAGCCATCAAGATCCGAGTCACGTTTGGGGAAGGGGGTGTGTATGCATATATACTGATTAAGGTCCATTTACACCATGCTGTCTCTCTTGTGACTATACTTCATAGGAGAGGCATGGTTTGTTTGCATGTTTTTAATCGCTACATGTTTACATCAGGACATGGTTATCTGGACGATGTCACTCTGGTGTCAGCTCGGTTGGGTCCTGGCTTCCCTGCATCCTGGGTGGAGAAGTGCCATTGTCCAACAGGTTACGAAGGCCAGTTCTGTGAGCGTTGTGCTGCAGGCTATAAAAGACGTTTCCCTGGACAGGGTGTCCGTAGCCAGTGTGAGCCATGTGCCTGTCGAGGAGGAAGCTGTGATCCTGAAACAGGTATGCTCCACTACTCAGAATATAATATTTGTGTATTGATAGTTAATGGATGAATTATTCAAATTGTAAAGTATGCGTTGGTGGATGATTTGTTTTTACTAGTTGAACAGTAATTTAGAAAATGAGTGGATTAGACATCTGTGGACAAGTGACTTGGACTAGTCATCTTTAACATGTAGTTAAACTAAAATAAGGATTAAGAATGTGCCTGTTTTTTGGGATGTTACTAATTACAAAACCCAGGCCGAAGCTATCAGGACATATAACACATGGTTGATGATAACACCTGGTTGATGTGGTGTGTTCTTTCCAGGGGACTGTTACTCAGCTGATGAGACTCCTAGTGGACAAGGCTGTGCTACTGGTTACTACAGTGACCCTCAGATTCCTGGAGACTGCAAGAAGTGCCCATGCTCTCGAGGCTACATCTGCTCGCTCACTGCAGGGACCCTGAATGTAAAGTGCAGATGCCCACCTGGAACCACAGGTGAGGAGCAAGCAACAGGACTAGAGTAAAGCTTAATAAAGATCCAGCTACACTGTTCCCATCGAGTCTGTATGAAGAAGGCTCTAAAAAATAGAAAAATAATTGTCTGTTTATTTTCCTGTATTGAATTATAGGCTCTCAGTGCCAAAAGTGCAGTGATGGTTTCTATGGTGATCCTCTGGGAGAGAGTGGCGTTCAGCGCCCCTGCCAGCGCTGCCACTGTAATGGGCACTTGGACTCAAATGCTGTGGGCAATTGTGACCGCTTGACGGGGGAGTGTTTGAAATGCTTGGACAACACTACAGGCTTTCAGTGTGAGAAGTGTATGGACGGATTCTTCCACAGCAAAGTCGGTGATGCATGTCACGGTAATGTTGAAGCAGGAGTCTAATCAAATCTTGCAACCATGTAATACATTGTACTGATGTAAACAAGCATTTCATTATGTATGTTCTCCTCTCTGTCTTGTAGCTTGCAACTGCAACCCAAAGGGATCAATCGCCAGCTCCTGCAGCGAGCAGGGCCAGTGCAAGTGTAAAGAAGGTTTCGAGGGACAAAAGTGTGTCAGATCAACGTGTCCATCATGCTTCAACCCTGTTAAGAGCCAGGTGGGGGAAAATATGTACTGCATTTCAGACCCAGCCAGTCAGTTCTTCCCTGAATAAATTCTCCCATTCAAGTCGATTTGGAAAAGTAACTGTCCAAAACAAAAGCACTCAAACTGATTGGCCAGTAGCAATGTGTAAATGGCGCTATATCTTATATTTGTTCTGTCAGCTGTAAATGAAGACACAGAATGAGAAACATCGTTAATGGCTGTGTTGCAATGTTGTGATGAACAGATCAGGAAGTATGTGAAGAAGCTGCAGCAGGTGGAGGCTCTTTTTAATAAAGTAGGGACTGGTGGTGTGGACATCACTAGGGCCATGGAGGAAGCAATCAGCACTGCTGAGGAAATGGTCAAGACGGTGGCAAGTGAAGCAGACTCACTTATTGGTAAAATACTCGCTTTCTTTTTTGTCTATACTCTTGGAGTCCAAACCAAACAAACCCTAAAACCCTCGAGTGATGTTTATCATTTCATTTTGTTACATTCTAGTTAATAATACTATAAGACAATACTGTACACTGATATACAAAATAAATTCAGTCATCCTTCAGCTAATTTTCCATTCATTTCAAATAAAGAATGTGATATATCTATTGACAAAAGAAAACACACACCATACTAAATGAAAGTATGTGTACTGTGTTAAAAATCTAGCGAATGAAAATGACACACACTTAAATGTAAAAGTAAATGACATTACTTTAATGATAGGACTCAGTTTGGATTAAAAAAAAATATGGAACTTAAGATTAGGGTTGGGAGGATGGTAGCGTTTGTGTCTTTTCTAATGACTTCATTGATATGCAATTCAAAATTCAACCACATTGCTCTTTTTTTGTTAAAAGTCATAGACATTATTCACAAGATCAGGTCATTTTTTCCTTCATTAAAGAAAGTTATGTCAAATGTATAATGTACAGGTGAGATATTATAATTGTTTTTGATGGTTACATTTTAATAAGGACTGCCCATGATTTAACATACTTCGGCTTCAGTCATGGCAACTATTATATTATAAAATGAGTGAGACTGAGAAATCAATAGATCTAGACTATTTTGGCTTCAGGAAACTCAGCAAGGAGATTACTGATTATATGTCACGTTACATGATTTAATCATAGAATGATGCATTAAAACATACCAAAGTCATACTGAAGGCACTAGTGTTGTGACATGGATAGACCATTAGCCATGTCATCTTAAGTGAATTCTCAAAGCGAATATCCTTTTTGAATCATTCCCGCCGAAAAAAATAACCGGAGGTCACGTATTTACCATAATTATCTCACAACATATTAAGCAATGGTCTGAAGTTACATAGTTCAAGGCTATTATTTTGGTATCTCGTGATATACTTAATTTGTAGCCATGAAATATTATCTTGTGGCCTCAATATATTAATTCATGACCATGTCTTATTAAAAAATAACCACTGTCACTTCAAAGGCTCTGTGGATAAGGATTTTGGATGTTTTGAAATCATTCATAAACTAGAAGGGCGCTCAGTAGAGTTCATACCTCCACCAAGCCACATATTACCAATGTCAAAATCAAATGACTTGAACCTTGGATAATACAAAAGCTGTATACCAAATTTAATCAAAATCTGTTCACTACTTTTTGAAATACGTTGGAAACGGACAAAGAAATCCTGGATCTGCATCAAAATCTAATCAATTGTTCCTTGGCCCATGGCTCACCTTTCCTTAACATTTTATCAAAATCTGTTCACTACTTTTAGAGTTATGTTGGGAACAAGCAAGCAAACAAACAAACAGACAAATGGAGGTGAAAACATAACCTCCTTCAACAAAGTTGGTGGAAGTAATAAAGATGCGCTGCACTAAAATGTGATTGATTGAACTGGTTCCAGGACAAAAATACTTAGAAGTAATTGTAAGGAGTAAAAGTATTTTTTTTAATAAATATAATGAAGTCTAATAGTGTAATAATACAAAGTATTCTTTATAATCATACTCAGGTAAATGATCAATCCTCTAAAATGATACTTCAGTATCATTCAGTAAGTACAATTACTCCAGTACTTTTCCACCTCTGCTGCCTGATTATAAATTTTCATCATTCATCTTGTAGAGGCCGAGAAGAGTCTTCATGCCCAGTTGGTAGCCATCGGCAACAATCGGTTGAGAGATGAGAGGAAAATACAGGACATCTCGAAGACCATACAAAACGTTGTCTGGCAGGAGCAGCAGTATCAGAGAGAAGTGGCTGACATCCAGAAACTCATCAGTGATATTAGGCAAAATCTGCAAAAGGCCAAGCGGGACATCCAATCAATTGTAAGTGTCTTGTAATATTTTAATAGCTCTTGTAGCAGTTCTGTTGATATTATAAAATGGGTGCTGAATGTTTGTCCCCTTTCACATCACGTTTCCCATTGTGATTTTCTTTCTTTCTTTCTTTTTTTAAATCAAGATTTTCTTTACAATGCCATATGCTCATGTTTTGGGTCTAGTCCTGTCTCTGCTCATGCTCTGTTATTGGTTTGTTGCCCTATTGTGTTCACCTGTTCTGTGTTTCATTTGTCTTGATTCATTTGTCTATACTGTCTTTGTATTTATTTATTTAGGAGCTCCCCTCAGGTGATGCAGCACCAGGTACAAACATCGTGTCCAATTTGGTTCAGAAAGCAAACGATCTCGCTGAGAAGTGAGTGTGGCATCTTTCTTATGCTCGACAGTGTTATCAGTTGTCGAGCACTACTGTGAATATCATTATTTTATTTATCTAATGGCATATTAGCCTCAAAGTATTGTTACTCAAGGGTGAAACAAAAAGAAATAATTGTATAGAGCATTTTCTTTATATAAAATGGCAATGCATGTTTAAGTCCACAGCTTTATTACAGTATGTTTTGTTTTTTTTTTACACGGTATTATTGACTTCAGAATGTTATTTTTCTCTTTAGGCACACAGGTGAGGCGGCAAAGGTAGAGCAGACAGCAAAGAACTCTCTTCTTGAGGCTGAGAATGCTTTGGCTCTCATGCGAACTGTCATCAATGGAGAAAACAAAGTCACAGAGCAACTCAATGGCCTCAGGACTCAGTAAGTAACTTGGACTGTTTTGATGCCAGCTGTCTGCTTATTCCATCACAACAAATCTGTATAGATACAGTACATACTGATGTATAGTGTTTTTTTTTAATCACTGTGGCAGGTACGAGACAGACAAAACCCTGGTGAATGCCATGAACAACCAGGCGGCTCATCTGAGTAATGAAGCAGCGAGAGAAAGCACAATGGCCCTGGATACTCTGAAACAAATATCTGACCTGGAGAAAAATCTTCCAAAAGCCCCAAAGGTACTGAGCAATGAACTGTAGATTTCAGCTTGGCATAATGAATAGGTTTTTTAAAAGTATTAGCCTGATACAGTAGTGGTCAAGCTGGTCGACATACTCCCTCCCTGATTTCCTGTTTCAAAAGGAAATGTGCCATCACACAGAATCAAATCATAGCCACCTGCCATTTTAATGTTTTGTGTCTACTCAGTGATAATGGTTGATAGTTTTCACCCATACACAAAAGATGTTGGTTTTATTATCAGTATATTTGTTGTGTGATGTGGTCATTTAAACAATGCATTAATGAGTATACTTCATCAACTCTCTGTCTACAAAAGGACATTAACAGCTTGGTTGCCACACTGGATGGTCTGAAGAATTCATTTGGGAGTAACGTGTCCGGGTTCGTGGAGCTGAGTAATCAGGCTGAGGCTGATCAGACAGAGGCAGTGGAACTTATGAATCAGCTCAGAAATGCTCAGCAGGTAAAGAAATAGCTTGTGGATACATAATAAATAACATAACCCTACAGTTTTTGTTCAGTATCACATTCCGTTTTTCTTCACAATCACATTTTTGGTAAATAATATTAAACCAGTGTTTAAGCTTACCCTTGCCTTGTGCTGATTCTTTTAAGGTCCAGGATAACCTGTTTGCCAGGGCCAACATTGCCAAAGCAGATGCAGATAAAGCCCTGAAGCTCTTTAACAATCTGGGCAGTGTGGATCAGGCTCTGGAGAAGCTCAAAGGTTAGAACACATTTTGGGTCTAATAGCACTCTTCCATCAGAGAGCAAATGAATCATGTTAACTGCAAATTAACCACCTACATGTGCTAGTGTTTGTATGTAGGTACTGTGTGAACCATGTTACTCTCTACGCAAGAGTAATTTTAACGTTAAATACCTGGTTTAATTTCAGTATTATTATTTTTTTTAATTGGCAAGCATTTTCCTACTTCTCTCTCTCTCTCTCCCCCCCTCTCTCTCTCTCTGTCTATCTATCTCTAGTATATACAGTGGGACCACCACAGTTTCAGTTGTCCATGGTTTACACCAGGCCAAAAAAGCAGAAATGTCAGACTATTTTATACAATTATTCCAGTATATTGTTATAATTGTGTTATTCTATTATTAGCTACTGTTGTTGATGTCATATTGTATTTAATTTACAAATTAAACTTTAATATAGGTGTGTATGTACACAAAAAAACAAGCTTTATATATGGTACGCTACTGTCTGTGGTTTCGGTGGTCCCACTGTGTATGTA
>JAOANJ010000001.1:10823385-10834140 GCA_026413345.1 Ariopsis seemanni | reverse complement strand
TAAAGTAATGATGGATGTCATTTCTCTTTACTTAGTTGTTCAGTTCTTGACATAATATGGATTACTACAGTTGTGGATGGAATGGAGCTATTTACTGCATTTTTATTTTCTATTTACTGTTTCATGTTAAAAACGCATTAAGGTGGCAAGAAATTGCACTAATTGACTTTTGACGAGGCATACCTGTTATTTGAAAAGCATTCATGAAGCTGGTTAAGATAATGCCAATAGTGTGCAAAGCATCATAAAGGTAAAAGGTGGCTACTTTGAAGAATCTAAAATATGAAACGTATAGAAATGGTTTGGAAATCTGATTTATAATCCACATATTTGATTTGGTACAGGTTTTACACTTCCTGATGCAACCCTCCCCAATGTATCCAGGCTTGGGATTGGTGCCAAGGGTGCACTGACTTGTGCAACCCCGATGGCTGGTTTGGAGGCTATAACATACGTACTAATATGTCTATATTATACTAAATGGCCATTTCTTTATACATCCAGTCTGTTTTTTTTTTTTTGCTAATTCCTAATACTACATGCCCTCGTACACTGCAAGAGTTTCAGATTCACGAGTTTCAGTTCTTGACATATGCATTACTACTATGATGCTCTCAAACACATTAAGAAGGCAAGAAACTGCACTAATTAACTTTTGACGAGGCACCTGTTAACTGAAAAGCATTTCGGGTGACAACCTCATGAAGCTGGTTAAGATAATACCAATAGTGTGCAAAGCGTCATCAAGGTAAACAGTGGCTACTTTGAAGAATCTAAAATATGAAACATATTTTGATACTTTTTTATTGCATAATTCCATATATGTTCCATATGTTATTTCATAGCTTTGATTTCTTCAGTGTTCTACAATGTAGAAAATACAAAAGACAGAAACACCTATGAACAAGTAGGTACATCTAAATTTTTGACTGGTACTGTAATTGCAAATATACTTCATTAAATGGCTTTGAATGAATTAAAATTCTATTGAATACACTGGATGCTACTGAGAACATGTAATGTGGTGTAAAAGTGTGTGGATAATAACTTTCACAAAGTGATATTTGGCAACAACATAAAACTGCTTGTAGAGTCAAGCAAGTGTTTGCTGTAATTAAGAGATTTTCTATATTTTATACAACTTCCTACATGAATTTCATTACATTCATTGTATTAATTAAAAGTGTGTGAAATTGCAAAATTTATTTATTTTTTAAAAAGAAGTGCAATTTTAATAGTTCATATAAGTAGTTATTCGGCTTTCATTTAGTGTACAGAGTTAGTGTTATATAGTTTCCCAGTGTGTGAATACTGGAGGAAATCAAAAGCTGATCTTTGGATCAGGCATCAAACTGATAATTAATTCCCGTGAGTATAAATCACACATTCACATCTTTTGCCTTTTTTTTTTTTTGGTCATTGCCAGGTTTAATTGTCAGAGATATAAGTATGAAAATGTCTTTCATAGCTTCCTAAGTATATATTTTCTTTTAAACAGTCCTTGGCAAATACTTTATATAAGCTCATAGTGCATCATAAAGCTGTAATGTATTATTATAATATTCACTGTTGACTTCATTAAGATATTTGACGACGTACAATGCAGTTTCTAAAGTGCACAAATTTGTGTGCATTCTTTGTTACTAAATTACATATTCATAGGACTAGTAACGAATGATATTTCACTTTCTTTCACTGAAATGAAGTTCTAAGACATACTACAAACATTAAGGTTTCTCTCTATCTCGACCTTATCCATTTGTAATTTACGAGTTACCGACATGTGTCCTTGGAGCAAAACAAATTTCCTATCTTGAGGATATGTTCTTAACATGCACATGAAAAATTAACAATAAAAAAATATTAAAATAATCCTTATGCTGGTAACAACAGCTGTATGATGCATCAATTACTCAAATATTCTCAACATGGTTAAAGGCAGAAAATGTAAATTTATTTGTTAAGCGATAAACAACTGTGTGACTACAAGTAGGGGACAATATAAATTAATATTTGGAGAAAGCACAACACTTGAAGTAAATTCAGGTGGGATATAAACGATCTTTCATGCTAACAATGTAAATGGTTTTGAAATGCTTGTTCAATGATGAATCTTTATTCTGCTTGTCCTTATTTACTTAGTTGATTTATGTTGGTAGTGATGTTTTTACAGAGTACTGTACTATAAATCCACCTAGTATACATTTCAACTACTGTACGTACTTAACATTTATGGCAAAATTTAATGTAATATTGATAATATATTAGTGGAGTGTTATTGACAGGGAACAGAACAGTGTGTGACTGCTGGTGGGAACTACAAAATCTATTTTGGCTCTGGAATAAAACTGATAGTAGAAAAAAGTAAGTGTAATTTTAAAAAGTATTACAAAGATCCTCTCATGGCATAAAACTGCTTGCGCAATCAAGCAATTGTTTGCTGTAATTTAGCTTTTGTACACATTGTACGATTCACCACAGAAACTTCTATACATTGAGTATATCAGTATTTCTCTACAATGAGTATATTGTGGGAAAATGCAAAATTTTTTTCATTAAGAAGTAAGATTTCAATAATGTTACATTCCAAAGGGGTTTTAGAGAAAATGTTAAGAGGTGTAGCAATGTGTGTCTAATACCTATGGAGAAAAACTGACCTTTGGCAAAGGCACAAAACTGTTGGTACAATCAAGTAAGTGTTTGCTAGAAATACGATGTTTTCTACAAGTAGTGAATTTCATCACATTAACTCTATAAATCTATAGTAGAAATTGAGTTTAGTTAGAGATGGGATTTCATTAAAATTAAATTTTAAAGAAAGGCGTTTAAATGCTAGTGACTGTATTCAACTTTTTTGACTTGTACTTCATGCAAACTTTTAGTTTATGAAATATCATCTATGATTGCTAGATATGCAAAATATATTTCTCCATAAGAGGCATAAATAAGTATTTGATATAGACTGTAAGTGTGTGTGAATGCTGGAAACAAGCTGATCTTTGGGGCTGGAACACAACTCATAGTTCAATCAGGCAAGTGTTTACAATATTTTATAAGAAGTTGTGAGTTTAAAAAAACATCTAAGGTCTCTTTTTGGATGTATAGTTTATGAATGCTAGATTACATTCTGCAGGGTTGAAGTGTTTATAGATTATTTGAATGTAAAACTGTCGACAGTAAATACTGAAGGATATAGGTTTAATTTTGTCATTGAACATAGAATGGTTTAAATGCTTGTTGGTTTTATTACCTCCACCAACTTTGCTGAAGGAGTTTATATTTTCACCTCCATTTGTTACTTGGGAAATTTGGAGATTTTTGCAAGTATGTTGATCTGTCCGTTTGTCTGTTTGTTTGTTGGTGCGTTGTTTAGCATTGTCATTTCTTGACCAATCTTCACCAAAGTGCACAGGACAACTCACGAGGGTCACACAAAGACATCATTAGTTTTTGGTGGGTTAAGGTCAAAGGTCAGGGTCACCAAGGTCAAATCTTGTAAAAACACCCAATCAGCCATAACTTTCTTTGTGATTTTCGCAAGTATCGTGCTCTGCAGAATTTTTCATTTGTTTGTTTGCCTGTTCCCAATGTAACTCAAAAAGTAGTGGACAAATTTTGATGAAATTTGGGGGAAAGGTGAGCCATGGGGCAAGGAACAATTGATTAGAATTTGATGCAAATCTGGATATGTATGTGGAGCCAGTATGTAGATATGTATGCAGATCTGTGATTTATTTATTTATTTTTTGCCTGTTCCCAACATAAATCAAAATCTAGTGAACAGATTTTGATGAAATTTGGTGTACAGCTTTAGTATTATCCTGCGTTTGAGTGATTTGATTGTGATGCTGATTATGTTGCTTGGTGGAGGTACACGATCTACTAAGTGCCCTTCTAGTATTAATATAATCAAAAAGAGGCAAAAATCTAGAAAGTGTAAGTGCATTACAAGTACATAAGAATGCAAAAGTGTGTATTGCATGCTCTGGGAGCTATAGAAAAATGTTATGAGGTGTAGCAGTGTGTGTCTAATGACTTTAAACTGATCTTTGGCAAAGGCATAAAACTCCTGGTACAATCAAGTAAGTGTTTGCTTCAATTAAGAGATTTTCTACATTTTGGATAACATAGGAATTTCAATCCATTCCCTATATGAGTTCATAGCACACAAAAATGAAAAAAAAAAAAAAAAAAATCAATGAAGATATGCTATTTTAATAGCACATATAAAGTAAGTAGCTTTATATGTGCTGTCATTTACTATACTGAGTTAATGTCATGTAGCTTCCCAGTGTGTGAATACTGGAAATCAAAAGTTAATCTTTGGATCAGGCACAAAATTAATAATCAATGCCCGTGAGTATAAAACATACTTTTACACTTTTTTTTTTAAGCATTCATGCATTTAATTTCCAGGTATAATTTTCATAGATATAAGTATGAACAAGTCTTTTGTAACTTCCTAAGTATAATCTTAAATAGTAGTAACTACTTATTATGTAATACTTAATAACTACCTAGTAGATAATCATTTTTTGCAGGCTATATCCATGTATGACGATAAATGTGCTTACATTTTTTTGCAACCCTTTTATATGGACTCATAGTGCAGTACATAAGGCTTGAACACTATATTATAATAATGAATGATGACTTCACTAAAGATATTTGGCAACATAAAATGCAGTGCTCATTCTTTGTTCCTAAGTAGGATATTCATAGGACTCATAACAAATGAGATTTCACGTTCTTTCATTGAAATGAAATTCTAAGACATACTACAAATGTTTACCTTGCTGTCTATCTCAACTTTATCAATTTGTTACTTTCACTACGAGTTGACTCACGTGACTTTGCTACCAAACATTGAATAAATCTATCACCTTGAGACCATGTTCTTAACTTGCACATAATGGAAAAAATACAAAGCTACCTGCAAAAAACAAACAAGCAAACAAACAAACAACCAAACACTATTGCTAAAAATATACTCAACACTTGTACAACAACAGTTGTATCAGTTACTCCAATATCCTGAGCATGGGTGAAGGCAGAAAATGCACATGTATTTGTCAAGCCTTTAGAAACTGTGTGACTCAAGGTGCAGCACAATATAAGTTAATATTTGGAAAAGGCACAACGCTTTCAGTAACTTCAGGTGGGACATAAATTATCTTTCATATTAACAGTGTAAAAGGTTTTGTATTTCTTGAAAACCTGAATGCTCATTACTGACACTGGATCTTTATTATGATTGAGTTTATGTGATGAATTCCCATAGTGAAACATTCACAGAATACTATAAATTGACTTGAATATACTGTACATATCAACTGTGTATTTAATACTTACAGTAAAAAAATAGTACCAGAAAAAGTTTGAACACACCTACTCATTCATAAGTTTTTCTGTATTTTGACTATTTTCTACATTGTAGAACAATACTGAATACTGCACACTATTAGCATTATCTTAACCAGCTTCATGAGGTAGTCACTTGGAATGCTTTTCAATTAACAGCTATTCCTTGTCAAAAGTTAATTAGTGCAATTTCTTGCCTTCTTAATGTGTTTGAGAACACTAAATAGTAAATAATAAAAATACAGTAAATAGCCCTATTCCACAACTGTAGTAATCCATATTATGCCAAGAACCACTTAACTAAGTAAAGAGAAACAACATCCTTCATTACTTTAAGACATGAAGTGTCTTTTAATTAATACAAATAAAGGAAAAAAAACAGCACTGAGTTAGAAGATGTATCCAAACTTTGGCTGGTACTGTATATTTAATAGAATAATAGAGAGTTATTGATAATGGACTGAATAGTGTATGACTAATACCGGAAACAAAATAATTTACTTTGGTTCTGCAATGAAACTCATTGTTGAAAAAGTAAGTTTAATTTTAAAAAGAATTATAAAGATCCTAAACTTGTTCATTGATGCTAAGCACTATTTCATAATAGTATGTAATCTACTTTGACAAGATGCTTTAAAAATACAGGTTTCCGGTTTATAATAGTCTTCATTTAGGTACCGTAGTATGCAGTTATAAATATAATTTTAAATGAATTAATAACTCAGTTTATACATAATAATGGTGCAAATGAACTCTTATTTGAGAGGCTTTTATTGTGACTTATATCCTACAACAGATTTAACTACTTTCAAAAATCTTTTATATTGTGAAAAAAATGTGTTTAAATGGTAGGTTACATCGCTGCATGCGTTTGCCATACATGGTGTATTTGACAAAGCAGTCTATTGCATATAGTGGAGTCTATAGAGAAAATGTTATCAGGTTTAGCAGTGTGTGACTAGGAACACAGAAAAACTAATCTTTGGCAATGGCATAAAGCTGCTGGTGCAATCGAGTAAGTCTTTGCTGTAATTAATATTTTGTACATTTCAGTACATGAATTTGACTAGAAAGTGCAAAATTTAATTCTTTAAGAAGTGGAATTCCAATGATATTACATTTTTTTGAAACTTATAGTGCTAGGTTACCTTATTTTTTCATGATTGTGTCATGCATGATGTATTTGATATAGAGTATATCTCTGTGTGACTTTTGACAATACAAGGATTATCTTTGGTGCTGGAACACGACTTATAGTAGAACAAGGCAAGTGTTCATAATAGTTTTTTTTTCTGTTTATGATAGGCTGTTAGAATATAATAGATTTTTAGTTTGAAAAAGCTGTAATATTTTCAGGATATATAGTTTGTGAATGGTAGATGATATTATGCAGGACTGAAGTGTTGATAGAGTATCTTATGAATTCTGTAACACTGTAAAATGTAAATATTGAAGAATTTAAGGAGACAAAGCAGTCCATTTCATAAATCAGGGACTATAGAGAAAATGTTGTGAGGTGTAGCAGTGTGTGTCTAATAACCTTGGAAAACTGAGCTTTGGCAAAGGCATAAAGCTGCTTGTAGAGTCAGGTAAGTGCTGACTGTAATTATATTATTTTGCATAACATCCTACATGAATTTTCATGACATTCACTATATCAAATGAGTGCATACAAGTACAAAATCTATTTCTTTAAGAAGTGGAATTTTACTAGTACATGCAAGTATTCACTTGCCTTATTTAGCACATTTGTAAATAAAGTATTTTATAGTTATACACAGTGAAAATCAAACATACTCACCATGGTTGAAGGCAGAAAATGCACATGTATTTGTCACACCATAAAAAACTGTGTGACTGGCAGTACAGGACAATACAAATTAATATTTGCAAAAGGCATGAAACTTCAGGTAAATTCAGGTGAGACAAAAATCTTTCTTATTAATATTTCACGTCAACATGTTATTAGCTGCATTACATACTGACATAGTGACACATTTACAAAATGCTGTAAATCAACTTTACTATATATTTCTGCCATTTACCTAATATTTACAGTAGAATTTAGAGTAGAGTACAGTATAATTTAATGTAATATAGATATATAAATTAATAGAGACTTATTAAAATGGGAGAGAATGGTATGTGATTGGAAACAACAGGATCTACTTTAGCTCTGGAACAAAACTCTTTGTAGAAAAAAAGTTTTTTTTTTTGGCACTTAGATAGGTTACCAGATATAGTTAATTTAAAACTCTTTAATGTTATTAACACGTGTTTAATTGCGAATTTACATTTCTGCATGAGTGTGTCATGCATTGTCGATGTGACTAAACAGTCACACTGGAGGCTACAAAGAAAATGTAAAGAGATGTAGCAGTGTGTGGCTAATAACGCTGGAGGAAAACTGATCTTTGGCAAAGGCATAAAACTGCTGGTACAGTCAAGTAAGTACATGCTGTGAATAAGTGATTATCTACATTTGGTACAATTTACATGGCTTTCATTACATCCACAAAATGAGTTCATAGTGTGTGAAAGTACAAAATACCAATATTATTACATTTTAAAGAAATGCATTTGATTGCGAGGTTAGATTTCTGTATGTGTGCTTTATGTATGGTCTATTTGAAATAGAGTATAAGTCCGTGTGAATCTTGATGTTACCAAGATTATCTTTGGTGCTGGAACCCGACTGATAGTAGAACTAGGCAAGTGTTTCTGTTCTGATGTTTCTACTCATATTTCATGTAGACTTTATCTTTAGTTTTATAAACTCTAGATATGCTACATATATTTCTGCTTGAGGACAGTGGGATATCCAGTCTGTAAATGTTCATAGAGTAGTAGGACAGTAAGTGCTTAATATTGAAGGATACAAGATAAGTTACTTATTTGTGTGAAGGTCAGTCTGTCAAAACAAAGTGATATGATGGACTTTTTCTGGAGAGCACCTTAAAAACTATGGTCATAAGATTTAGAATTGGTTTTATTTCAGTAGTATATAATTACAAATAGACTTCATTAAATGGTTTTAATGTAATTAATAGTTATTTCATTAGAAGATTATACACAACAATAATGCAGCTAAAGTTTTGTGTTACAGGCTTTTTGTTGCTACTTACATTGTTTACAGCAGATTTAGTGAGTTAAAAAATCTTTAATACTTTGAAGAAATGTATTTAAATGCTAGGTTATATTTCTACATGAGCATGTTATGCATGTCACGTTTCTGAAGGCTACTGAGAAAATGTTATGAGGTGTAGCAGTGTGTGGATAATAACGCACGGAAACTGATCTTTGGCAAAGGCATAAAACTGCTGGTACAGTCAAGTAAGTGTTTGATATAACACTTTCCACAACATATTACAGGAATTTCAGAATCAAAATCAAGTTTATTGAAAAGTACTTCTTTGTACTTGTGAGATAGTACTTGGCAATAAACTCGATTCGGATCCTGATCCTGATTTATTACATTTACTACATGAACTCATAACTCATGAAAGTGGAAAAGTTAGTTCTGTAACTGAAATGTTCATACAGTAGTAGCAGTACAGTAAGTGCTTAATCCTGAATCATACAGGTTTATTTTTTGGTGCCATGCTATAGTGGAATTAGTCGATTAGATGTATTTTATTCTCTCTGATACACAATAATTCGTTCATGTTACTTGTCAGTTTTATACTGCAGTAATCATAAAGCGACAAATTCTAGAAATTGTACATGTACTGTATTACCTTAGTTACGGAGTTAAAAGCAGTCTAATGGATAGATCAGATGTTATAGAGAAAATGCAGTGAGGTGTAGCAGTGTGTGTCTGGTAGCTTTGGAAAACTTATCTTTGGCAAAGCCATAAAACTGCTGGTAGAGTCAGGTAAGTGTTTACTGTAATTATGACCTTTTGTATAACTTCCTAGATGGATTGCACAAACATCACTATATAAATTCATAGTATGTTAAAGTACAGAAGTTATTTCTTTCAGTAGTGGAATTTGTACAGATAATGCATTAACAGTGAAACATATCAATAGTTATTTGGATTATTTAGTATATTAAAGTGATAAGTGATATTACTTAAGACAGTGAGAACTGATTCAGTGATATTTAAATACATGCAGCATGCACATGTATTTGCCAAGCCATTAAAAACTGTGTGACTCAAGGTGCAGGACAATTCAAATTAATATTTGCAGAGGGAATGAAACTTACAGTAAATTCAGGTGAGGCATCAATAATCTCTCATATTAATATTTCATATGAATATATTATTACTTATGTGGTGTATTTGTAGTGACGCCTTTACAGAATGCTGCAAATCAACTATACTACAGTTCTGTTATATAATTAATGTTTACATTCAAACTTAACATACTTTACTGTTTAGAATAGATTAATGGAGAGTTATTGATAAGGGACTGAACAATGTGTGACTTATTCTGGAAGTAACCAAATCTACTTTGGCTCTGGAACAAAACTGATTGTGGGCAAAAGTAAGTGTAATTTTATAAGTTCAAGTGTAAGCATAACTCAACGTACACCCTCAATCTCCAATATAGTGCTATACTTAATTAATTGACAATTTCAGTAAAAATATTTGATAACATAGAAAGTGTAGAAAGCACAAGTTTGTCATCACTATTTATCATTCAACAGCATGCTCAGTTCATAGGAATAGTAACAAATGAGTCCGATGTCAATTTCTTTCATGCAAATGAAGTTGTCATACTTGATAGATAAGTTAACCTCTGGATCTTAAACAATGCATTTGTAACTTTTGCGACAAATTGTCTCTCATCTTGAGAGCACTCTTAGCCGCTCATACTGAAAAAAACACAAAAGGAACAATAACATAACTGTATTCAGAAACTTGATAATTGCATAGCAGTGCTTATAAAACCCATCAAGTATTTCTTGGACTTTGTACAGTATATTAAGCTTTATTACCTCTTAGTAAATAATGTATAGTTATTTACATCGATACTCAGATGTACTCAGCTTGGCTTATATTGAATATAAATCAATATTTGCAGAAGACACAACACTTACAGTAAAATCAGGTGGGATATAAAGATCACATAAATGGTTTTGTAATTCCTGAAATCTTGGATGCTTACTATGGACAATTAATCTTCATTCCGCTTCATCTTATTAGATCACAGATGTGTGATGTATATAGCTAGCGAAGTGCTTCCAGAAAACCATAAATCCACTACTATGCATTTCAATTGTATACTTAATGTTTACAGTAAAATTTAATGTAATATATAAATAGTAGCTTAATGGAGAGTTATTGATAAGGGACAGAAGAGTGTGTGTCTGGAAACTACAGATTCCTCTTTGGCTCTGGAACAAAATTGGTCATAGAAAAAAGTAAGTGTACAAAGATCCCCAAAT
>JAOANJ010000001.1:10768253-10783987 GCA_026413345.1 Ariopsis seemanni | reverse complement strand
AAAAAAAAAAAAAATCAAATAATGTTAAAAACTAGTAAAAGTAATCTTTCAATTTGTGATCCACATATGGTTGTTCACATTAACTGTATAATACTATAGGTACGATAATAAATAGAATAGAAATTAAATGTGCAATTTAGGCCAGCTTTTATGTGACACATTGTCTGAGGTTTCCCTCTTGGTGGAAGTTTTTTGTTAGATAACATTACATTGTGTGACTACTGGAGGTGGAGTAAAGCTTTTCTTTGGCAAAGGTACCAAGCTGGCAATTGAGACAAGTATGTTTGCATTATTACTTTTCATAGTTCACAGTTAACCAGTATTATTTTATTAAATTTATATTATCACTGGAATGAATTGTGAGATTAACCGGTAAATGCCTAAATATCATTTGTTTTACCAAAGACCTTGGATAATTCTTGTCTTGATGTGTCTAACAGTATTTAGTATAAATACACAGGTGATTATAGAAAATCACATGCACTGATTGGTCAAGAAATTTGGACTATTTCTGAATAATCCCTTTGAGTTTAAAATTTTTGAGTTTACTCGGTAAAATGGCAGCCAATTGCTTTGTCACCGTAATTGAGGAAGAATTACAATATTATGAAAGAAAGTACAAAAAATGCTACAAAGTTTGCTCTAAAACTATTCAAAGGTAAACTGGAATTGTGATTTATTTTATCTATTTCAAAACAAAGTATTTTATGAGTCGGCGTAGATAAGTGACACAAGTCTGTGCCATGCTTTTATTACATTTGCATGCTGCTTTTAAAGTTTGAAATAAATGATTTTTATAAAATATTTTTTTTTAAATAATCACCTGTGTATTTATACTATAACAATTATCTGCCTTAGGCTCGTCTCGGTTATTTTTCACCAATATTCACGTCACCTTTGGCAAATAATTGTTACATGTAGGTTTGAGATATTGTGAGTATAAGCATAAGAGGTCAGCATATTCATTATTATAAACCACAGGACATCAGTGTTGCCTTTTACTGCCGCTGATTGATTCATAATATTCAGTCCATGTTAGCAGCCGAATTATATTTTTGTGTGGTTGTGTAACAGTGTGTGACTGATGGATTGAAACTAATATTTGGAAAAGGAATGAAACTGATAGTAAATTCAGGTACTTTAGCATGATTTCTTTGTTAATTTATCACCATACCTTTCATCACAGCTCCTATTACCACATGCACTATTTGACTTTATTAAACTTGACTGTGTTCATAAATATCAAGTTGAAAGATACTAAATACTGTACATCAAAACATAACTACTGAACATTTGTCATAACACTGAAAAATATGTTGTGTACTAAAATACTATAACCTATACCCTATATAACGATTTATTACATTGGAGATTGAAAACCAAAAACTTTGTACAGGTCTGGTAGCACTAATACACTGCAATAGTAATTGACTAGGCTGATATCAATGTGTGTCATATTCTGACAAGATTATATTCGGTAAAGGCACCAAGGTTACTGTTAATACAAGTAAGTTCAAATTTAAAAATGAAATTCAAAGAACTTAGTTAAACTTGAATGCTTATGTGTTTCTTTCCATGTTTCTAAACTATACTTAAGCAGCTCATAATCAGTAATTTTGTTCACTGAAATTGATTTTAGACATAGTTGACAATTGATTTGCAATTGATAAAGCTTCAATAAGTTGGTTGCATTTGCACACAACCAGCCCAGTGCTTCCAGGGAAAGAAAAAATGGACACGATAAATTTTTAGTTATTGAATAGTTTTTGAACATTTGGAGTCACACATTTGCTGGCTATCAGGTGGTTTTTGTATGACATTTTCACTGGGTGTGACTAATTCAGCAACGGGATCATGGAGAGTAATATTTGGACAAGGAATTAAGCTCACTGTATATACAGGTAGTTTTTCCCCCACTACTATCATTTTAAAGCTTTAATATTATCATATGAAGTTGTAAAACTATAGGTAAAATAATAAATTACTGTCATTCATCAAAGATGTTTTTAGATTGTATTTCTGAACTTAATTTATCTCAAAATTTTGAAAGTTTTAAGTTTCATATGAACATTTTAACATTTTACTCACTTTATGATGGAAAATAACAAAACATTTAAAAAATTTAATTCAATAACATAATTTCAATAGCAATCCAACCACCACAGTACTGCTCTATGATCCATGTTCTATTTGATTTTGTGTATAATGCATTGAACAAGGGAATAACTGAAAAAAGCAGAGATTTTGTAACTAACCCAATAATTTCTGTATGTTTGACTTGGGTATGTATTTTAGGCTTTCGACTGATAAATTTGAGTGAATTACAGTACATTTAGTCCATAGCAAGACAGTCCTTAATAACTTTTGCAAGTAAGGGGTACATTAATAGTAGAAAACTGTTCAAAATAACAGTTTGAAAGATCTTGTTTTTGACCTCCTAGTGTATGCAGATATTCTTACTGCATAAAAATTTTGAATTACTTAACAAGAAAATAAATTCTTGTATATATTTGGTGCACTACAAAAAAGTAAAAGTGGACTGAGTATTACATATATATTTATTTAATATTTAGCATTTCTCATAGAATATTTCATGTAATATTAGGTGTCATGCAACAAGCAAATTAATATATCCAGAAGTGTTATTGCTGCAGGGTTCACTATAGTGTGAATGTTGGACAAAGACTTATCTTTGGAAAAGGAACAGTACTACACATAGAATCAAGTAAGAAATCATCTAACCATTCAAACAAACAAAAAATCAGTTTATACTTGTAAAGTTGGTGGATTTTTATTGTCAACTGTATCTTCGACATTCTACAATGATAATATGTAACAACATATATTACTTTTTTGGATCCTGGATTGGGAATATTTGTGAAAGGCACAAAATTAGTAATGGAATTAGTAACATATTTATTTGTAAGATTAGTAAGATAAAGGAAATATCTTGAATTTAACATCTGTTTTCAATGACAAAATGTTTTACATTGCTTTACATCACCTTACTTTCAAAAGTAAGACTGTTGAAGTACCGTACTTGTTAGTTGTTAGTTTTTTTTTTTTTTCAAAGATCATGTTTTTGACCTCAGGTATTACTATAGCATGGACTGTTGAATGACTTGGCAAGAATATCAAGTGTAGAATGTAAAAGAAAAAAAATGCATATATCCAGATGTCTTTTTGCTGAAGGGTTCACTAGTGTGTGAATGATGGGCGACAAAGAATTATCTTTGGAAAAGGAACAGTACTACACATAGAGTCAAGTAAGAAATGATTATTAGTTTATTAAGGGACTGATTAAATTAATTGTGTTACCTATTTTCAAATTGGAGATCAGTTAAAATCAATTTATATTTAAAACATTGGTTGATTTTATTGTTAAATGTCTTTTATATTCTGCATTTCACAGTATGCAACAACATATGTTTATTTTGTAATATTATTGATTGATAAAGCCACATATAATTCCAAAAGACTAAATTACTTGTCACTGGATATTAGGAACATTGAAATGGATGGAATATGGGAACATATGGAAAAGACATTGAATTAGTAGCTGAATTAGTAACATTAGATAAAGGAACTAGTTCTTGAATTTCAATACGGAAAGTTTTACATTTGATCTCATTTTAGTTGTCATCAGCATTTCGAACAATATGTTTTTGACCTTAGATATTACTATTGAATGTGCTTATGATTGATTTGACAAGAAGCATATGTATATGGAGTGGTCACTGAGATTTCTATTAAAAGTAATAAGGCTACATATAACATAATTTTCTTCACATTTAACACACCTCAGAAGCATTTGATACAGTATCAGCTGGAGAATGCCACAAAGGAATGAATATATCCAGTAACCTTTTTGCTAGATGATTCACTAGTGTGTGAATGATGTAGGACGAAGAATTATCTTTGGAAAAGGAACAATACTATACATAGAGTCAAGTAAGAAATGATTATTAATTCATTAGGAAAGTGATTAAGTTAATTTAGTGCATAAACTAAATTTCAAATTTTATATGTTAAAATCAAAGCAATAATTGAATCAAGAAAAAAAAAGCTTATGCTCCTAAAAGAGAACACTCTTCCTTGTGAATAGATATTAGGAAAATGGAAATGGATGGGACAAAGGGATATTTGGAAAAGGCACAGAAGTATTAACCAAATTAGTAAAATTAGGTAAAGGAAATAGGTTTTGAATTTAACGACAGTTTTCAATGATAAAAGTTCTCATTTAATGTAATTTTAGCCATCTTCAGAATTCAAAAGTAATGCTGTCTCAGGGCATTAGGCTGTTGGTTCTGTTCAAAAGATCTTGCTAAGCAACACTTAAGATTCCTCATTAAGTATTCAGTACGGTATCAGGTGGCGAACACAACAAATTAACTATATAAGTCTTTTTGCTGTGGGGTTCACTAGTGTGTGAATGACGGGGGACAACAAATTATCTTTGGAAAAGCGACAGTACTACACATAGAGTCAAGTAAGAAATAATTATTGACTTATAGAGAACTGTGCCGAGTTTCCGAGAAGCACTGCAGCACAAAGATCATTGTTAAATGGTTGAGCGAGCAGTACAATGAACTCTCTCTCTCCTAGTTAAGATGGTCATAGCATTAAACAGCTTTTGGGAAATCCACCGCTGATTCAGAAGTTAATTGGAATGATAAGTAAACATCTGTAAAGATAGCTATTAAGTTATGTACAGTACATCTATAATCCCTAAACTCATAAATTTCTTGGCTTATATTAGTACTGTGTGTTTAATAGATTAAGGATGTACAAATATTTGTCAAAGGCAGTAGTATTGTGTGACATCTGGAGAGAGGAAACTCATATTCGGAACTGGAATCAAATTGACAGTGACAGCTAGTGAGTACTTGCTATTTAAATCATAATATTAGTGTAAGATCTTATGTTGTTGCTTCAATTAGGAAAAAAAAGAAAAAAAAACCAACAACCAATAGATATACTTAAGGTAAATGTTATCGGATAGGCTGTTAGCTTAGTTTGTAAAATGAAGAAAATATTGTTTGAGAACCTCTTAAAATCATACTTATTTTTGGGTAGTTTAATAATGGGTGACAACTGGAGGTTCTTTAGGAAAAATATTCTTTGCTACTTTACTCAAGTTCATACTTGAATCACATAAATTCCATATTTCAGTATGTGTAAAATCCTTTTATACTTAAAATCTTTGTAGATTTTAGCATTAATATTGACAGAATAAATGTCAAAAATATTATAGTCAATATTAAATGTTTTTTTTTCATTCTGTTGGAGTTGAGGTAGCTGTAAATATGTATATATAAATCAGTCCCAAAGTCACATTTACATACAGCATATGGCTAAAATTACAACATTAGTTATAGAATAACAGTACTGAAATATCAGATAATGGAAATAGTTTTTGAATTTCATGAAAGTTTTCACAGTCTTTTTTTATTTTAAGTTTTACTTTTAATGTCATTTCAGCTGTCATCAGCATTCAAAAGTATTGCATGTATTTTTGAATGAAATGACAATAAGCATATGCTAAATTTTACTACTAAGATAAAAATAGTGTGGCTAAGCAGTAAATATTTTCTTTATGGTTAACATTCCTCATGATTAATATCCAGAAGTCTTTTTTTGCTGTGGGGTTCACTATTGTGTGACTGATGGGGGTCGAAGAATTTTCTTTGGAAAAGGAACAATACTACAAATAGAGTCAAGTAAGAAATTGTTATTGTTTTATTTATAAGAGAACGGATTACATTAAAAGACTAGCTAGCTAGTAGTAGTAGTAGTAGTAGTAGTAGTAAGTAGTTGAAAGTAATAAATAAATGAATTTGTGCTTACAGGAATATCATTGTCTATTGAAGACAATGATCATAAAGAAATGTATTTACTTAAAATTTAAGTTCATTTAGCTTGGGTGACAGCATATGAACATATGTTGTTACTTCATAAACAATCTAGAAAGCTACATGGTAGCTTAAAATACTAACTAGCTTAATTTTTTAAAGTAAAGATTGCAATTATGCAAAAATGTGATTGAATTAAGCTCTTGTTATTAAAGATATTTTGTTGGGGAGTTTGATTATGTGTGACTGCTGGAGGTGCAGCAGCAAAAGTGTTTTTTGCTACTGGAATCAAGTTAATAATTGAGTCACGTAAGTTTATTAACTATTTTTTATTTAAATGATAAAATCAGAAAAATAACTGATAAAGCAATAAAAGCATGTGCTAAATGCATTTACATTTACAGTATATAATCAATCTGTAATTCTCTTTTACAGATAAGAGCAATATTACAATGTGGTGAAGTAGGGAATGTAAAACTAAAATATAACCTTAAATGTTAAATGCTTAGTAATGTTTATTGTCCATTTAGCTAAAAAAAAGTTTTTGGTTTGTGGTCTCATAATGTGTGACTACTGGAGGATATAACAAACTTATCTTTGGAAGGGCGATAAAAATGATAGTGCTGTCACGTAAGTTAAATTTGTTCCATTGATTAATTTTAAGTTACAGTTACAGGTTGCCCAAAATGATTATCTTGTAAAGTTATGAATATTCATATGGAAAATTTTCTGTGCCTCAAGCCACACACAAATTGTAATTACTAAGGGTAAACTTTTGAGCCTTTTGCCAAGGTGGCAAGGAGTGTGGACAAAACATTAAGTCAAGACAACAACATACAGCTACACCTTGAATCTTTCAAGCATATGGCATGACAACTCTGATTATACAAACTAGCTTGCATGCTAATAGCTATCTGTCACAGTTCAAGCTGGAATTCACACATAATCAAACTCCCCAACAAAATATCTTTAATAACACTGAAGATATTAGGTCACATATCTCTAAATCTTTAAGAGATAATTTATTTTTCTGTGCTTTTGGGCTAGGCTAATCACACGTAACATTCTTTGTAAAGAATAAATACAAAGCTATATGTAACCAGGTAGGTAGTAGATAAATATAATGTATGTATAAGATATGTACGAGGAAAATATTGGTATTTGTTAGTTTTATTTTGTTAGGTCATATAGTTTTCCCAGAAGGAACAATATGAACTCTTTAAAATGATAGATATTGCTAATGAACATAGCATTGTGTGACAGTCGGAAACAAGCTTATATTTGGTCGAGGCATCAAGCTGACTGTTAATTACAGTAAGTACTTACTTATTATAATGATAATATCCTTTTCATTCATTGCATATTTCACCAGGTTGGTTATAATTAAGCTATAATCTTATTTCAACATTGTCCAACTTTTAACTTTTTCAATTTTCAATTTTGGAGTGCGATTCACAGACATGAATGTTTTTCAAGAATACAGTTGCCTGTGGAAGTTAAAATGAAAAAGTTATTTTAACATTAAAGTTAAATTAGCACGTATGGTATTAGTGTAGAAACCTGAACACATGTTGTTGCTTCATAAGTAATTCACAAAGGAAATACGGCTGGAAGTGTGAGCAAAGGAATCTTAAAGTACTTATTGATAGGGAGATTAATAATGTGTGACTACTGGAGTGGGGAAAATATTATTTGCTACCAGAATCAAGTTAATCATTGAATCACGTAAGTGCATTAACTGTTTAAGGATTTTTAGAAGATAAAATCAGACAAATAACTGATTAAACAATAAATATAATAAATAAATCTGTAAAATACACTATATCTTTAAATATATATTTATATTTAAAAGGCTGATGAATTTTACTGTTACATGTGTCTTGATATATGATAAGTGTCAATCATTATTATTACTTAACAGTAGTTGGTATTTTTTCATTCTACACGTATTTCATTGACAAACTACACAGATTTTAAGTACAGTGTGTACATGGATTTGAGTTATTCAAAATAGTATTCATATAAATGCTTAACTACATGGTGTAACTGATATTAAAGAAAGGGTTGCTATGATATCTGACTTTAAAATATCACTTAAAAACTACAAAATAATATGATTGCATGTGATTACACAAAACACAATAGATTCATACAAATAATATTTAGCATACAGTTGTTTCGCAAAGCATGTACACAAATGTAAAGTGTATAAGTTATAAGCTAATTTCTATGTTGAACAGTCTAAAGATATGGAAATTATTGTCCAAGGCACTAGTACTGTGTGACACCAGGAAACACAAAAATTATATTTGGCACTGGAATCATATTGACAGTGTCAGCTAGTGAGTACAAAGTCTTTTTTTTAACATTTAAATTCTGCTAGACTTATTTAATGAACTTATTTATTTCAATATAAAGAGTCAGTATCCAACCCTTGATCAACTTGATCAAGATTTAGGATTCATTAAATTAGTAGCACTGTTATTTCAGGCTCCTAAGATTGTTTCAAAAGTAGCATATACACTAAATATGGGTGAAAAACCCATATTTCAGTCACTAAAGTTCAGAGAACTTTTTGTTGAGACATTGGTTAGTGTGTGAATGATGCAAATAAGATCATCTTCGGAAGTGGAACAACACTGATTGTTCAGTCTGGTAAGTATATCATTAAAAAGATTCTTATGAGGTATTAGCATACTATAATGTTAAAATGCACAGCCCTGTCACTGTCAAATTTGAATCAAATGAGAATCAAAACTGCATGTAATACATGTAATTGGTTATGATAAATATCAATATAGAAAACACTATGTGAAATCAAATTACCAAAATAAAGTTTGTTTTTAAAGGTCATAAGTACAGCATATATTTCTACCATGTTATAATGTTAAAATGTTCAGTCAAACTCAAATTGACTTGAGTTACTTGAGTTGAACTTTAAATACCTTGACATAACTTTAAATATCTTGACAACACCAAATAGAGCAATAGAATGAGAACCGTTATATAAATGTGTACTGTAAATTGGTGGATAAGAGTTAATAATGAATGATAATAATGTTTTTTTGAGAAGCGGTCATTGTTATGGTTACTATTTTGACAACACAGCTTTACAATAAAATGTACAGATAGGTCCTAAAGATTACAGGACATATTTTTCATCACACAGCTGTAAGTTTTTGATATGAGGACAGTAGGTGTGTGACTGATGGCGTTCGGATAATATTTGGCAAAGGAACTTTACTCACAGTTCAGTTAAGTAAGTAACATTTAAAATGAAAAAAGTTAATATTATTATGAAAAAACACTACATAACAAAGAGGAATTAACTTTACAATCATTACTTAGTTTCATAAAATGAAAAGCTGAGGTAACAGATAACATATAACAACATTCCTACAAGCTAATGACTTATAGAAATATTGTTATGTTGTAGTCACTTTAAATTAAAGTTATTTCAACATGGGTGATGTTAGTGTATGAAAAAAAAAAACTATGTTGTTGCTTCATAAACAAATCTCATATGGATTACACAATACATATGTTTGTGATACATTGTTTGCTACAGTTCGTAAATAACCAAAATATTGTTTAAGGTGTGACATTAAAGTGGTGTTTTTAAAGTGCTTATTGTTTAGTAGTTTGATAATGGGTAACTGCTGGAGGTGCACCGAGTAAAACAATCTTTGCTACTGGAATGAAGTTAAAGATTGAATCATGTAAGTGCATTAGCTGTTTTAGAATTTTATATGATGACTTTACAAAATGTAACTAACAGGAGTTAAACATTTGTAAAAATGTATATTAGGTCACATTTCTCTATGATAAACAAAAGAACAACTTAGAGTAGAGTAACATACTTTTATACTTCTTACCTCTTTATATTAGAAAAGAAGTTTAATTATATGTAGTGTTGAACATTTGTAAGGTTTATTTATTTACTTTTTAAAAGAAGCTGAATTGTGAAATATAAACTCACTAAAATGAAAGATATCGCTGATGGATGTAACATTGTGTGACATCAGGAACTAAACTTATATTTGGTCAAGGCATCAAGCTGGCTGTTAATCGTAGTAAGTACTTATTTATAATGACAGTAATGTTCTTTGCACTGAATAGTTCAATAGGTTAGTTAAATGAAGCATTTTATGTTATTTCAACCTTTTCAACTATGTAAGATTTTTAAAAATTCATAGTTTTTAATTTTCAATGACCTTTTTTTTACATGTTAAGCCAAATTTGAATTTAAGTCATACTTGATTAAGATATAATAAAATGTCTAAATATTGTTTAGGCTATTTATAGAAATGTGTTTCAGGAATATAGTTGCCTCTTGAAGTTAAAGTTAAAAATGACATAGTTATATTACTTTCATGTTAATTCAGCATAGGGAATATTGGTGTACAGTATGAACATGAACACACATTGTTGTTTCCTAAATAATTCACATACAATATATTGATGCTATACATATTGCATGATCATCTGTTAATGAACTTAATTTTTCTTAGAAAAATGAGGGAAATATAGTTTGACGAGTGAGCAAATAAATCTTGTGTTCTTACATTCCTTATTGTTGGGTAGTTTGATAGTGTGTGACTACTGGAGGTGGAGTGGGCAAACTATTCTTTGCTAGTGGAATCAAGTTAATAATTGAATCACGTAAGTGTGTTACGTATTTTATGATTTAAGTTGCTAAATTCACAGTAATAATTGCTTTAACAAAGAATGTTTAGAAGCGCTTAGATTAACACAAATACGCACACATATATAACTATAACATTTTATAGATAGATAGATAGATAGATAGATAGATAGATAGATAGATAGATAGATAGATAGATAGATAGATCTTAGTTTTTGCTTTGTGGTTTCATAATGTGTGACTACTGGAGGATTTGGGAAAATTATCTTTGGAAAGGAGACAAAACTGATAGTACTATCACGTAAGTTTATTTTCTTGAGTTGATTAATTTCAGGTATTAGATTTACAAATTATAAAGTTAAAAAGTTGCCTGAAGTTAAATACAAATACTTACATCTAGGGATCATACATTTTTTTATGCTAAATGATGGTGAGTACAGTAGTTTTGCAAGGCCCCTAACCAAATAACAAGGCCATAACTAACTTGTATGTTAAATGCATGTTGGATTTATTGTCTAAGGCCCATACCAGAAATTCATATTTGGAACTGGAACCAAATTCAATGACAGCTAGTGAATAGTAATTCATTCATAGTATTAGGGTAATAACATGAATATTTTTCAAATGTTCTACATTTTCAGTAACACTTTTCACAGTTGAAAATAAGCATGATTAAACATTTATTAGGTTTGTTTTTTTTAAAAGGTTGAGATTTATTAGATTGCAAAATGCAAACTCACTAAAATCCAAGATATTGCTAATGAACATAGCATTGTGACATCAGGATATAAGCTTATATTTGGTCAAGGCATCGAGTTGACTGTTAATTATAGTAAGTACTTAACACAGTTCTTAAATCATATTTGGAACTGGAACCAAATTGATTGTTACAGCTCATAATTCATTCATGATATCAGTAATTGATTGTTACAGCTCATAATTCTTTCATGATATCAGTATATGAACATATGCTGTTGCTTCCTAAGTAATTTAGAAATTATATGTTATATAATGTATTTTAATTGAAAGGTTCCAATTTACCTTTTTAAAATTATTTAAAGAAAAGTAACTATTATTTAAGATGTGAATGAATAAAGCTGGTGCTACTTGTTGGGTAGTTTGATAACGTATGACTAGGTGGATTCAGAAAAATAATACTTATTACTGGAATCAAGTTAATAATTGTAAGTTAGTAAGTAAGTAGATATACAGTATAGTAGATATGCATGCTTTTCAATTCACAGGTGTGCCTCATGAATAGTTCATTAGTGGTATTTATTGCCTTCTTAATGTGTTTGAGCTCAAACAGTAAATAGTAAATAATAAAAATACAGTAAATCGCCTTATCCCACAACTATAGTAACCCATATTATGTCAAGAATCGCTCAACTAAGTAAAGAACAACAATCCATCATTACTTCAAGACAAAAACATTGAATTAGAAGGTGTATCAAAACTTTTGATTGGTACTGTACTTGTATCAATGAAAACTCGCTATTTACAATACATAGGTCATCACAGATAAACATGTCCAGAGATAGATATTATCAAGAATATCAAGAATTCTATAACATTTTGGTTGTTTTTCTGCTCTTTTTTAAAGATGCTTTACTTACATGTATAAACAGCCAATCACATGTCAAATGTAAAACATTGCAAACAATACATCAAGGGATCATATATGTATTGTTTCAAAATATAGTGAGTAGTACTTAGGTATCATAAACAAATGAGAAGTGTATATAAGCTAATTTGTGATAAGCTAATAACATGTTGAATTGATGTGGAAATTATTGTCTAAGGCGCTAGCAGTGTGTGACTTATCAAAACAAGAAACTCATATTTGGAGCTGGAAGCAAATTGACTATAACAGTTAGTGAGTATTTACTAATTCATTTTTTTTTATTATTTTATGAGCATGAACATATGTTGTTAGTTCATAAATAATTCATGTATGATATACGTATGGTACTGTATATATATATCTGACAAGCTGAGTAGGGGAGCTTTAAATGAATACACTATTAACATACTACAGTTATTAGTTGAAGAATTTAAAAATGTAATACTTAAATTTTAAACTTAAATGTTCTCAAATGTTTATTATCTGTTTAGCTGTGTGAGGAGTGTAAACATGTATTAAAAAAACCCCCAGATGTATTAAGTAAAAGTAAAATATCATAAAAGCAAAGGAAAAACACTTGTCTACAGTAATAATTGTTAATAAACAACTTAAGCTTTACAAATTAGATGTACTTGAGTGCAAAAGATGACCTCTCTAAAATTATAGATATTGGTAATGAACATAACATTGTGTGACATTTGGAAACAAGTTTATTTTTGGTCAGGGCATCAAGTTGACTGTTAATTATAGTAAGTGCTCATTTATTATCATGATAATATACTTTGCATGGCATTTTACTAGGTTGGTCATAATGAAGAATATTATTTATGTTATTTCAACCTTTTCAGCTATAGAAGATTTTCAATTTCAAATGACATTTTCAGATAATTGCACAAGACATGTTAAAGTATGCTTGTTAAATACTGTTTAATATTTTCACTGCTAATGATGTGCATATTCATTACCATAGAACTTAAATAACATTCTTCTGAACACGTTTCCTCTTGTTCTGTAACATTATTCTAGCTTTTAAAAAGCTTAAAAATGAGAAACATACTCAATTGCGTAAAGTGATATTAAAAATAGTATTGTGTCATTCTATCATGAAATGTTACTTAAGAGTACAAAATACAATTAATATAAAAATGCATTGGTTACATAAAACAGACTGCATCCATCCAAATAATATTTCGGTATAGTAGTTTTGCAAAGGCCATAAACAAATGTCCAGTGCATATGCCAAGCTGTAAGTTGAAACAATATGGAATTTATTGTCCAACACAGTAGTATTTTGTGATATCTGGAAACATGAAAATCATATTTGGAATTGGAACCAAATTGAGAGTCACAGCTAGTGCCTACTTAGTAATTCATTCATGATGTTCTTCATATTAGTATATAAGCATAAGTTTTTGCTTCTTTCTTATTTCACATACAATATACTTATGGTATACACATAGATAAACATATACGCTGCTATAGACAATATACATATAGACTTCTAATTAGCATAACTTTCTAAGTTTAATGTATAAACAAATTAATTTCATGTTCTTAACATACTTATTGTTGCATAGTTTGATAATGTGTGACTACTGAAGCTGCAATGGGAAAATTATTATTTGCGACACAAATCAAGTTAATAATTGAATCACGTAAGTGCATGAACTATTTTGTGCATTATTATTGACTGTACATTAGTAATAGTTACATGACATTAAGGTAACTTTAAATACTTATATTTAATTCATCACTAATTCACATTGACAGAATATGTATGACTAAAATGCCAATGTAGCAAACTGAAGAACTTAAAAATAGCTTAAAATAAAATAGCATTGATTATCGGTTTAACTAAGCAGATTTTGGTGTGTGGTCTCATAATGTGTGACTACTGGAGGATATAATAATGTTATCTTTGGAAAGGCGACAAAACTGATAGTGCTGGCACGTAAGTTAATTGTCTTCCCTCAATTCCAAGCAAACAGTATATACTGTTTGCCTATTTTTAAAATCTTTCTTAAAGATAATTAAAGATAAATATCAAACTATGAAAAGCATTTAGGATTCAGCAAGTACGATCACTGTTTCATATTCCTAAGATTAAATGTTTTCAACCTGACATATATGGTAAATATACATGAAACAGTTATTTTTTTTCCGACCCTGAGCTCTACTGGACTTCATTAATCAGAAAAAAATTGCTTTTTCATAAACACTTTAAATTGTATCATTAACTATTAGCTTACTATCACATTGAAATCCACAACCTTGTCAGTGTGATTTTTTTTTTTTAAGAAAAGGTAAAAACATTAACCAAAGATACAAACACAAGAAATACATGCCACCAGTTCAGGGAAGTTAATATAATACAGCACTATATGAAATTTTATGTGAAGTTTGTTAAAATATGTAAGTATAATATCTAATATTACTTTTAGGATTATAGTGTTATAGTATAGTATAGTTAGTGTCAAATCTAACTCAAACATCACCCAGTTTGTAAAATATTCTACAATAACTTTAAATACCTTTATTCGGTATAGAAATCTATGTGTTTACAAAACAGCTTTACAAGAAAATGTATAGATAAAGGCCTAAAAATGACTGTATTGTTTTTCATCATACTGTAAGTTTTTGAGATGAGGACAGTGATAGTGTGACTGATGGCTATAGAATGATACTTGCAAAAGGAACTTGGCTCACAGTTCAATTACGTAAGTAAAACTACACAATTCTAAACAGTTTTTTATAAAACATTTTAAAGGCGTAATATCTGGAAGCTGGAAGGTCATAGTTTGGAATGATAACCAAATTAGCTCTTGGTCTTACTGTGTACTTACTATTATTGATCATTTTAGACCATATTATTTTCATTTTGTTACATTTCTCAATACATTTGCATAGCTAGTTTTACTTCAATAAAAAATTAGCGAGCATTCCAAAAAATATCAAATTTATTTAAAATTTCCTGATAGACAAAGAGATTAAATTACAACAAAGGGATTTTAGATGAAAACCAGATTTTTTTTTAATTGCTGAATTTGAGCCTCTTTTGAGATATATTTAAAAAAAATAATTCACAAAAATTAATTCACAGCAATGGCTATTGATGTATATGCTTTACTTTGAGTAAAACATCAAAAGCAATTTTTAGTTTTAGGTTTTAATATTGAGCTTTAATAATGGATATAGCTATTTTTTAATTAAAAAGGTGGAATAATTAGCCAAGTTTCTCATTATATTGCTACAAAATTGCACAACAAATGATGTTTCTTGCTTATCATGGATCGTTAATTCACTGGAGCGTTAATGTTGTATGGTGTCATGCTGTGTGAATGATGGCTATGGAAAAATCATATTTGCTTCAGGGACAAAGCTAACCATTCATTCAAGTAAGTTTTTCATTCGTAATTTTGATATATCAGGAGTAATCTAGGTTTGAAATACTCCAATATATATTTGCATTCTTATTTCAAACCACAGTTTGCTAAGTAGATGTGGTAATTTTAGGCTAAAGCATTGCCTAAACTATCATATGCTAGTTGTATGCCAAAAAAGCAAGAATTCCACAAAATTGTTAAATTTACAATTTTTTTTTGTTGAATAAGGT
>JAOANJ010000001.1:9240081-9251084 GCA_026413345.1 Ariopsis seemanni | reverse complement strand
TTCTTATGCAGTTCTTATGCAGCCATTGCTTGAGGTCAGTAATGCAAGCCCTTACCAGCTGAACAGAGGCTATAGAAGGGGCGATAGTGATGTAGATTTGAATGTCATCAGCATAGCAATGGTTGTGAATAATCTGGCCTATATTTGTCTAAAATTATGTGGAGAATCCATCATTCAAGTCCCTACTGTCCATTATAGACAGTTATTCTTCCTTCCCATATTATACTGGTGTGATAGTCAAGTGTCCACAAACTTTTCACCATAAATGCCCATTATCCTGTATAACACAATAAAATTCTGGGGAAAATTTTGCTTTAAGTCACCAGGATGATGAAACAATGCTGGCACCTTGATGAAGTGCCCGTGTGTATCAATATCGCCTTGCAAATGAGCACAAAGGAGGTGAGATGAACCCTTCAGACGCCTAAACAATAAGGAGGCGTGGCCATGATTCATTTGCTCCGCCCCAGATTGAGAGCAGGCAGGTACTCGTTCGCGCTAAACGCGAGAAGTAGGCGTGGTTTAGGAAGCCACTAGAAGCGTCCAGGTGTAGCTTGTAAGCTGATGGTTGGGGCGTGCGCGAGGGCGGTCGGAATGCTCACGCGGCGCCACATAAAAGGGCAAATCAGACACTAACATGACGTCGCATAGTTGCCCAAAGAAAGGAAAGTTGCTCACACCGGAGGAGGCGTGGTTTGTTGGACAAGGAAGCACACATGAGTGAAGAACAAACGTCAGAGCACGTAAGCACACCATCACAATATATCATGAAGTGTACAGTGTTTTGTGTACACTCTGGTGATAACAACCATATCACAGTCCAAGTCACTGAAATCACGTTTTGTTACTCTAATATTCGGTGTCAGTGTTAAGGGTGCAACAGTTGGTTGGTTCTTCCTGACTTGTGTGAACCTGCAATTATAGAGTATGATTGGGGGAAGGACCAATGGATTAAGCCATGGTCATGAGGAAAGTGTCTTAAATTACTGCAAATACTTCTGCTTGTTTGGATGTGCTTCTTGTCAGTTATGCTAGAGACCATGTACTCCAAGGGCCATTTAAGATCCTAGGGGTGGCGCTTCAAGGAGTAAAAGACACTCAAATGTCAAACCTACTTAATCGCTCCTCTTCTAATGGCCCTTTTTAACCCTGATCTGTATGTAAAGTATACATGTACACCACTATACTTGTGGCCAAACTGGTCTATTAGGGCCATATGTACATAGGCTAACTTGCATGGATGTACACTGACTCAACAAAATTGAGTTGCTCGTGAGGTGCAGAGTGCTAAGTGGGCTATAAGCTATGTATGACAAGATATTCCACTCAATCATTTTATATGCACACTTGCTGGATTGAGAAACTGAATAAAATTAGACAATGTCTGAATCATGTCTGCTTAGTGGACATGTGGACAAATTGCATACATGTGTAGTAAAATAAAGATATTCTTGCACTCAAATGCTTTCATTCCATATCTTGGGTGTGTGGGTTTTTTTTTTTTCCCCCCCTCTCTTCTTGCTCTAATTGTAGTATGAGCTAATGGCCTAGCAACAGAATAGCCTGAGTGACTTGCTTCTATTCAGTCAATATGGATAAAATTCCTAATGGCTGTTTGCTTCATTAGCTGTCTTGTAATGCTACACAACTTCATCTCTGCACTGTTAAATACACTAACTCAGTCTTTTACAACTGGTGTATTGGTAGATTTATATATCTGAACTTGGTTCCTGGCACATGCACAGCTTTGTAGCTGTAATAGCTGCTGAATTAATATTAATGGCAGGTGTGACCCAGTGCACATACAGTGCTTCTTGGGACCTGATCACTGTTTAAAGTTAAAGAGTCAGCTACCAAGTGACTGACCATTTTATACTTATGGGTGGCTTGGGTGGGGTATGTGTGCCTGAAGATAGACATGTTTGACCTACTTCCATGTAATGTACACAGTTCACTAAATCCCAGCAGAGTGGCTGTCTGACTAGATTCTTGTGCTTGCAACTCTCCTGTAAGGTTTTTTTTTTTTTTTTAAATCAGAAGTAGCCTCTAGCTTTTTCTGGCAACTGTATGCAAGAGAAATCTCTCCTTAATGCCCAGTTGTTTTTCCACTCCAGGGCTCCAGCTATTTGTCTCTTGTTGCTCAGTACAGATTCCTGTTTTGAACAAATATTCTGCCTTAACCAGTCTAGCTTGATGGTGACAACTTACAGGTTTTTTTTTTCTCTTCCCCCTCCCCCAGAGCTTGACTTTGCAAGCTGAAGGTGCATCAGGTAGTGAAGGCACACCAGTATCAGGCAGGCACCTGTTGGCACGAGCAGAAGGAGGCTCTGAGGATCATGAGTCAACCCGAGGACCTGACACTGCTTCCGCTTCTGGTTCTGCCAGCAGTGGTGATGCTCAAGATGCACCGCTCCTTAAGGCTCCAGAGGAGAAGTATCGTGGGCCACTGCGGCTTGTCTTGTTAGGGCAGGGTGGAGTGGGAAAAACATCACTGGCCCTCTATCTTGCTGGTCTGTCTGAGGATTCAGTAGACCCTGAAAGACTATCAAGTGGTAAGCTCCTCCTCCCTTTGTTTTTATGTAGCTTGTACAAATATGGTTTGGTCTTCCAGGTCCATCACATTGCCCTACATCTTCACTCAATTGAAAACTTTCAGATGAGAAGTTATCAAATGCACTCCTCACCTTAATGAGGGAACAACTGTTTTATAGCTGTAATGCTAACAGGCCTTAACTTGCTGAAGTAAAACAGCCAGATAGTGTGGTATTTTAATGGTTAGTTAGCATAAGTGTTATGTTCTTTAATGTTATGCCACATTACATAACACTTCCATGGGAGGGGCTAGGTTTCCTGTAATGGCATGCCATGTCCTATATAAATCAAACTTCTCACACCTACCTGTAGTGATGCTGCACTTTGTTAGAGGGTGTTTCAAAGTGCTGTTGAGGCCTTTTCTACTCCTTGACTTTCAGTTAGTGATCTGGAAGAATGTGTCTTTAAGGCTGTACCAGTACTATAAATGAGTTTGAAAGTGCTGAAATGCAACACCCTTTAACATGCACAGGCTTTATTTCTAGTTGCAGTATGTTGCACTATCTGGAATTTCTGTACATGTGTAATGGTGTCTTAAGCCCAGTTTCCTCTGACTTTCAGCCCAGTTTTTGCCTTTGCAGACAAACCTGCATTCTTTAGTCATGCTTGTTCTCTATTGGTTAGTGTTCCCAGCCTGTGTGATGGGTGGCAGATCTGCTGCACATGCTAATGTGGGCAAACAATCCTTTCCTTAAGTGCACTTGGTGTGCATTCAATGTGTTCCCCTCTAACCCAGTGTACACATTCAGTTTCCTTTTCTTTAGCCCTTTGTCGTTTGTTTAACCTCTTGTCAAATGGGGATGCTCTTGAGCCATTCGGCTGTATTGGTGTTGAGTTCTATTAGGCCTTCCAGGCCGTTTGGGGGTCACAAGGTTGGGCAGGTGTGGATTAGGTGCTGCAATGTCTGTGGCAAACCACATTTGCAGGTATCATCACATGCACCAATGGATTTAAGGAATGCATGAGTCCTGCAACAGCCAGTGCATATATGATTCAGTCATACCCAGGCCTTACAATCCAGCTGATGGCCACTGGGCTTGGCGGTGGGAGTTTTGATTAACATGCAGAGTCTTGTCAAGAGTACGCCACTCTGCTTGCCATTTGTTCTCCACCCAGCACACTGACAGCGGTAGATGTTCTTGAAGATTTGTAGCTCTAGTAGCAAAGTGTTCTGCCTTGCCAGTTGATTGGCCAAATGGTATATGGAGCATGCTGTTTTGGTGTCAATTTGAGGTGCCAGAGAGCAAGGTATCTACAAAGTGAGGTAAGATCAGCTTCCAGGGTAGATTGTATCTTCATAGGTTTGGGCTGAGTAGCCAATAGCGCGGTCATCTGCATACAGGTACTTGCTTGATATAATAGATGGATAATCTGCTGTATAGGGGTCAGAACAGACTCCTGAGGTAGGCCATTGCGGAGCTCCTGTTTCCTACTACATTCACCGCTTGAGGTTGTAATGTAGGTGTGGTTTTGAAGCATAATCATGATGAACCTTGCAAGCTTCATGTTGGGAGGGAGTTGGAGCAGCTTCAAGTACAGGCTGTGATGCTAAACAGTATTGTATGTGGCTGTTAAGTCAATGTACACAATGCTGAACTTTTGTTGGAATACAGCCTTGATGCTGTGGACCAGGTGAACTACTTGGTCTGTAGTGGACCTCCCTCTGCAAAAGCCAGCCTGCTCATGGGGCAGGTGAGCCTTGATGGTCACTAATGCAGGTAAGGATAACCCTCTCCATCAGCTTGCATATTATGCAGAGGAGGGAGATTGGCTGGTAACTCCAGGGGTCTTCTGCAGGTTTCCTGGATTTCAGGATGGTAACCACTTTGGACTGATAGTCTCCAGACAGTTGGTAAGGAATCTGCAAAGTCAAGAGAGCATAAATTCCCAAATGAAAGAGGAACTCTGCATGTACTAGGTCAATACGAGGAGCTCTTCTGCTCCTCAGGCATAGTATAGCATCCATTAGTTGTTCCAATGTAATGGGGGGCCTGAGAGCTCACTTGAGGCAAGGAGGTGGAAAGTGGACTCTTTGATTTGTGTGAGGGCCTTAGTTTCTTTGCTTTTAGACTTTAATTTGCTGTTATTGACAAGAACTGATATGATGGAATTGGCAGTAACCAGACAATTTTGGTTTACTGCTATGGCCAGAGAGGCAGTTTATCAAAGTCCAAGCTTGGTGGCTTGAGTGGGTGAAGTCAATGGAGCTCATGGTTTCCTCCTATTTGGTGCATCTCCTCTCACCAAGAATCTACGTGACAGGTTTCTCATCAGGGCTGGCCGCATTGTATTCAGTGCTGACTCTCATTCTTCATCCCAGCAGGGTATATACTGCTTCCAGTGATCTCTAGGGAGGAAGGCCTTAGTGGCTGATGAGCATGTTTGTAAAGGCACTGTAGGTCTTGGAGGATTTCCCTGTAGGGTCTAGGAGGTCTTTTGTCAGTGAGTTGGAGGAGCACATTTGCATTGTCTTCATCTGCAAGGTGGTGGGTGAGATCTCTTGACTCTTGTAAGACCTTCCACATTGAGCTGGAAGATGCAGGTCTCAGAACTCGACATCTTGTTCACTTCATCTTGACAGATTGGCTACACTGGGTGCATTACTGGGTATTGCCACATAGCGATGGTGCTTGATCACTCTCTAGCCCTTAAAATTGCCAATTTTGAGATGTATGGTGTTAAGTTTAGGCACAAGCCTCAATGCTTGAGTATGAAACTGTTATACAGGGGTTTTTTTTTTTTAATAAAATCTGTGCTTTGAAGACACATGAAATTAGTTTAGATGTGATCACTTGCATTCTGTTCACTTGTTTCAAATTGGTCAATTCTTAAGGATGTTTGAGTCAAACACTAACCCACAGCTGTTCTGTGTTGATGTATGCTGGTCCTGATCTACATGCAATCAGGAAAGTAGAATGAACAGTGAGAAGCTTGGAGCTGAAGGCAGTCACCCATCTTGGGTGTTTAACTGGGGGGGGGTTTCCTCTTTGTAAAAAAAAATTACATGGTTGTGCAAAGAGTATCTGAGTGGTGACTATATGGGTGACTTCAACATGAGAACTTTATGTAAGTGGTGTTTAAAAAAAACAAAACTAATCTGCATAGCCATTGTTTATGGGCCCATGTAAGTTAATCAAGAGAATCTTAACTTTAAACCAGTTTCCCATTGACTATGACCTAGTCAGCAGGGAAACGCTGGGAGTGACTTCAATGGAGTGAAATCTCAAATGTCACTTGGCTCTGCAATTCATGTTTGTGTTGAATTCCCATTTTTCTATACAAACTTGGTCTGCATGTTCTTTCTATAAGGTATCCAAACTTAAAGCAACTCTTGCATCCTCATGAGTGATGGTTTTGGTTCTTCATGTTCTGGCTGTAGCTTATGTGAAAAATAAGTGGCATGTGTATCTTTTCATTTTGCTGTTTAATATTGAAAGTTGGTAAAGATTGTGCAACAAACAAAAGCTACTGGAAATTTAACTTGTGTAATACTCCTTGATTTGGAGGCAATTAAGCTAACTTGTCCTAAAATGTGAAGGGAGCCTTAAATGTAGAAGTCATGTAATGCTGACGCTAAATGTGTTGCTAAGCACAATGCCTTGACTTGTACATCTAGAACAATGAGTGCTGAGTTATCTGTAAATATTAAATTCTTGGTCACCCTTGAAGTACCTAGTAGCTGAATTGAAAATGCAGACATGTTTTAATTTGTAAAATGTGTCCTACAAGAGCCCTGGAGTTTGTGTAAATTCACAAACCTTGATTGGCTTCAAATTGTATAACTGGCATTATTGCAGTTGTGATTTTAACATCAAAAATGGTTAGTGAAGGGACACCTCAGGATGTGCGGTTCTTGGAAAATCAACTTTGGCTTGGGTCAAGACCCCCAAAGCCCCTGACTTGAGATTAAATGAAGCCTTTGTCTTTTGCAGATGAACCATACCAGCGAAGGGTGACCATAGATGACGAGGAGAGCACAATCTTGGTGTATGATGACTGGAAACAGGCAAGTGTCCTCTGGTACCCAAAGTAATCATGCAGCTTTGTGAATTTTGCTGACTCATTCCTTGACCTGTTTAAGTTACTCCAGTATTCATGTGGACCAGACAGAAGCTGCTAATGCTGTTCACATGTGCAATGAAATGGGAGTGCCTGCAGATGTCAAAGTATCTCAGATTGTATAATACTGCTTTGAGCAACATGCTGATGTTAAAACCTGTCGTGGTTTGTCAAAACAATGGGTCTGGGCTTGCTGTGTGGATTTTTTTAATAAACTGCTAGTTGAGATTTTAGAGTCTTTGCAAAACTGAGGAAGAATCTATTTGCTGCACCCTCAGTGCTGCATAGAGGCTTGTTTTAGAAGAAATTGTGTAACTTGTTCCACTTGTATGTACAGAGAAAGCCAGGTGACTATTCACTTCTGTGAAATTGGGAAGATTTGTACTTCAGACAAATGCAACAGTCCTGGCAGACTGTAAAGCAGACTTCCTGCCTTCAGAATTAGTCTGGTTGCAATGCAAAATTGATAGTTTCAACACATGCAGTCATAGAACACTATAATGGTCCCCCCCTGCATTTGTACCACTCATGAGGACTTCAATTATTCCTTATTGAATCAGGAATAAAACTCAATGGGGCATGCTGTTGTAGGGAAATTGCTGTTGCAGGTTTATGCTCTGACATGTTAACAGGTTTCCATCAGTGAGACTGTTGGGCATTGGCACCTTAATTACCTTTACTGAAGTGTTTGAAGAATAAACAGCTACCCAAGCCACTATAATCATGAGCATGTGAAGGAAAGTGTGTTAACAAACCACATGCAAAATGGCAGTTTTTAAAGAGCAGTACAATGGTCAGTGCAGCTGCTTCTAGTCTGAGGTGTCATTGTAAAAATGAGCAGATATTAGAAACCATATCAAAGTTATTTGTATTTAATCATGATCCATAGGTCACTGGCCAGCCTGACTATTCAGCTTTGTACTACATATAGAAATGCATCCTCTGGTTTTTACATTTAATGTACAAATGTATCAGTGGGGAAAACCCTGTCTGCCAAATTCTTGCAGACAAAGGATTCTGTCCATACTGTACTTTGAATAAAACAGGACAGTTTCTCAAGGTTAAATCACTTCAGTGTTGCTTTTAATCTTGCCTAGACCATGTTCCTGAAAAGGTCATCTAGTCAGTTTGCATAAATGTCCATGTTCCTGCTGAAAACTAGATGGGATGGGTTTTAGATTACATTAATCCCCCCCCCCCCCAAAAAAAAGCCTTGAGTGCAACTTGCACAGCAAACTGTTTTTATGAACCATATTCTCTCACTTGCTTTGTCTAGCTCACTCGGACAGGCCCACAAACCTATTTGGTCAAGAGGAGGAAGTTCCTTAGCTTATCCACACTAGTCTTAAATGATTCTTGGCTTGTGCTCTAGGTTAGAAAGGAAAAGGCCCACAATAAAGGTTGGTAAATTAGTAGCCAGACTTTACAAGAGCAAGTTCTAGGCTTTTCTGTAGAAAAGCAAAGTGCATTTTCATCCAGGAAAAAACACTTGCCATAGGCTGAGAACCAAAGTGTATAGTTTCTACTAAATTGAGTCAGAATGGTATTCTTGACTAACTCTAGCCTCTGTGTGATTGACAGGATATCAACACGCTACAGTGTGAGGTGTGCATACTGGTGTTCTCGTTGACGGACCGCCATACTTTCTACCGTGTGTTTCAGCTGCGCTTCTCACTGAGGGACACCCATCCCTATACTCCTGTTGTCCTTGTGGGCAGCAAGAGTGACCTGGTGCGCTCCCGTGAGGTCAACACAGAGGGTAAAGGCCAAGGAACAATTTATTATTGAACAGCTCAAGAGGCACCCATTTAATTAGTAATGGTGTAGAACAGAATGCTGTTGAATTCTTGAGTCTAATTGGTCAGAAGGTGATCACTTTTTACAATAAAGCTTGAGTGCCAGCTGCAAATTTTAATGCACACATTATATGCTTTGGGTTTTATAGCTCAAAGCAATTAACTTTAGTGCTTAACAATGAACACTTTCTCTCAAAGCAGCTCTACAAAATTGCATAAATTCTGGATGCTAATTTTAAAGTTTATCCCTAATAAGTGAGGCAGAAGGTGATGGTGGCAAGGGGGGGACTCGGACAATGTGAAGGTTCCTTGAACAGAACCAGAATTGGAAGGAACCCATCCTTGTCTGGGTGATGCTGAAGGTGTTTACTTGCTTCTAGTGGTCTGCAGTCATGTTAGTGAGAATTTCCTGGTTACATGATTATGTCTTGTGTAATTGGCAATTGCAGTCTAAGGCATGGCTTTGAAATGCGTCTTTAGGCTGTCTGTATTGGGTCACTTTCATCAGGAGAGAGGTGAGGAGTACTCCAACCAGAAGTAAGGCATGGAGCTGGATCAGGTGGGTCTGGAGAGCAGAAGGGATAATTATCATTGGGGAGGGGAAGAGGGATGTAATCTCTAAGAACACACATTGTCATGTGTAAGCAGGGACTGGCAGGACTAACTGATGACATAACTTAAAAGGGGAAGCCAGATGACAAACATGCTTGGGGGTGCATCCCAGTTTATCAACAGTCAGAACCCTTCAGATCTGCTCCTTTACATAGCTATTGAAGGCTCAACTAATGTTTTCAGCCTAGACTTGAACACTGGGGCTGTGTCCAAGTCTTAAACACTACTTGGAAGGCTGTTCATAACTGAGGCTTTGTAAGAATATTCTGGCCCTACTGTAACCTTCTCTGTCTGAGCTACCAACAAGGAGCCTGCACCTTTTGATCAACCAGTGTGTTGGGACAGACCATGTTTACTCCAGTTTTGTGGCACTACTGCTGGTGTAGGATTTGGCTCTCCTTTGCATGGTGATGCAGCAGCACTATTTTAGTGAGCTTCATTCTCATCTGTACACTTTGTTACAACTTGGCTTCAATCAGGGTTATGCTGGGCATCTTGTTGGCTGGCTCACTGAGCCAAGTCATGGCATAATATAACTTTAGAAGTTGTAAAGACAGTGGTGCAGAACTTTTCACTCTTGCTCCTTGTTTTAGGAGCAGAACAGCAAAAGTGGTTTGCTTCTGTGATTGAGATCTTAAGATCTAGGCACCCAATGGCCATTTCATATTTTGTAGTATAAGTAAAACTGAAGAGTGGAAGTAAATTTCAACTTGCAATAATGGCTTGATCTTCCATCAGCTCGGGTACTTGTTTCTAGCTTGTGGCCATCAAGACCTTCCCATTTTATATTATGGGGTTGTTGGCCTGCTTAATTATCCCCCTGCCATATAATATAGGGGGGGGATTTCATTTCCAGGGCACAACTCAACAATTAAGGTTTTTAAACAACCTGAGTTAAGTGACTAGAGTTGTGCCTTTTGGGATTTCTGACTTTTTCCATGGCAGCCAATTCAACTTGGGGGAGGAATGGAGTGGGGGCTTCATGTGGGGCTAATTCGGTCTGTTTTACCATTTTGGCTTATCTTGTGGTAAACCCACTGCCTTTATTCTGGTGAAGTCTTATCTTGACGTGTGCCTTTCTTCCTAGTGTTCCTGATCTGGTGAGCTGTGGTGAAGGGGTTCTTCATCTGGGAAAGAATTGTATCCCAGGCCTTGTAGTGCTCTAATTCCTAATGTTTACCTAATTTGGCTATAAATGCCCTCAAAGGCTGGCATTTGAATTTCCATCTGTTCAAGCTAACTGTTGGTCTCCAAATAGTTATGGACACTGACATGCAGGCTAAAACTCACCAGGGTTGTTGCTAATGTTGAGCAAGACCCACCCCAGAGGGGCAGGACATGTACAATAGAATTGGATGAGCACAAGGACAGGATTGTCATCTGTTGAAGGGTTTGTCTTGGAGAAGCACAACAGTGGTGTCATAACGGATGGTATCTCAAGCTCAAATTTCTCTCTTGCTCCTTTGTGCAATTTCAAAGTACTTGGTGACAGGGAGGGCCAGTATTTTCATATTGCTCAGCTAAATAGTCTCATGTGGGGTCTTGAATCCATCTTCATGTTCCCAGACCTTCAGAGTTTGGCTGGATATCTGGCTCCAGACTGTGCTATGCTGTCATGTATAACACATTCATTCCCTCTCCACTACTGGAGGAAGATGCTGTTTAGCAGTGAGCTCCTTTTTACACAGTGGCACATGGTGCCTTCATTTCAGTTATTGCAGTCATAAATCTCCCCTTCCCTCCAGTTGAGTATGAGCTCAAAGTGCAGTTATAAGATTTTAAATGGCCCTATTTTGTCCCTTGTCTCCTCCCCCACCAGTCTAGGAAACCAGAAGATGTAAATGGTCTTTAAGACTTCCCTGAGCTGGGAGACTTTCACAGCTAAAGTACAACCATTGTAAGATTTAAAAAAAAAAAAAAAAAAAAAAAAAATCTTGGCTTATG
>JAOANJ010000001.1:9219949-9233628 GCA_026413345.1 Ariopsis seemanni | reverse complement strand
CTGGGATAGGCTCCAGCTTGCCTGCAACCCTGTAGAACAGGATAAAGCAGCTAGAGATAATGAGATGAGATGAGTTTTTAGAACGTACATGGTTCAAAGTGATCTTGTGCAATGTTCTACAGCTTGTTTACCAGTGAGATGGCAGCTGGAACAAAGCTGTTTTTAGATCACTTGGTTTTACACCTTGGGACTAAAAACCTCCATCTAGAGGGGAGAAGCTAAAACTCATTGTGCAAAGGGAGAAGATTGTCATTTAAAATGGTATTGGCTAGCTGCTGTAATTGTCCAGTATACAGGGACGCCGGGGTCAGCTGGGACTCACCAACCAGCTTACTTGACCATTTCACAACTTAATTGGAGAGTTCTTATTCTTTACAGAGAGACTTCCAAACCATGACACCAAAGACAAGAGTGCTCTGAGAGCACAATTTCCCCCACTGGCAACTATGCCATAATTCTTGTAAAATGTGATTGAATTGAACGAAATTGCAATATGCGTATTACTGACATATAACAAAGAATCTTGTCAAGCTTTGTGAAATTCCTCCAAAATTTGTAAGAGGAATTGATTTCAGAAAGTGAGTAAGACACCGCCACGACATAATCCCCCTTCAGGCCTTTCAGACAGCGGGGGATAAAAATTGTGAGGGAAGTTGATTTCAGAAAGCAAGCACACCTTCATGAAATTGTGAAAGTACAAGGTTGTTAATCAAGAGCCACAACACTGGTAAAATGCAACCGAATTGAACAAAATAACAATATGCGTACTACCGACATATAACAATGCCTTTTGCCAAGTTTGGTTAAATTCCTCCAAAAATTGTGAAAGGAGTTGATTTCAGAAAGAAAACACACTCATGAAATTGTCAAATTATAATTTTGTTAATCAAGGGCTGTAACTGGTAAAATGTGACCAAATTTAATGAAATTGCAATATGCATATTACAGACATATAACAAAGAATCCTGCCAAGTTTCATGAAATTCCTCCAAAAATTGTGAGAGGAGTTGATTTCAGAAGACAAGTACCCTTCCCAGGACAGATGGACATTGCCACGACATAATGCCCCTTCGGCCCTTTCAGCCAGCGGGGGATAAAAATGATTAAACTGATTCTATAAAAGCAGGATAAAATAAGGTCATCATGGTTTTACCTACGTGGAAGTAGAACAGTTCCCTCAGACGGTGTAGTCGTTGGTGTCCCTTTTTACACACAGCTTCACAGTTTTCTTCAAAGTTCAGTTTTGAGTCAATAATTGTCCCAAGGTATATGTAAGATTTCACACATTCCATTGATGGTTGTGATGACGTGTGTGGGCATGTTTTCTAAAATCAATTAACAAATCTTTTGTTTTTGACATGTTTAACTGAAGATGTGACTCCTCACACCACTTCACAAAGTCTTCAATGATCAGCCCATGGATGTTTTCATTGTCCTGGAGCAAGCTTACAATAACAGGGTCATCCTCATACTTTATAATGGTCCTGTTTTCATATTTCCTCTGACATGTTTGTATAGGGGATGAATAATAAGGGTGAATGCACACATCCTTGTAGGGATCCAGTCGAGGAGCAAAGTTGGTCAGACAAAACTCCATTCACCCTTACTCTCAGAGTCCTGTTTGTTAAAAAGTCCAGAACCTGCAAAATTCATATCAAATTGTTCTAAAAGCGGACTGGCTAGAAATGTGGGGTTGAACTGTGGTAAAAGCAGCAGAAAAGTAAACAAAACGTTGTCAAGTATGAGACCCACTTCCCTCCACGTGCCTAAAAAGCAAGTGAAGCAAAGTGACCATGGCATCTTCTACCCCTCTGTGTGCTCTGAAAGCAAACTGTATGGGGTCAAGTGCATGCTCAGTTTTTAAGATTTCTAACCATACCAATCTTTCAAAGTTATTAAAACCAATGTCAGAGCAACAGGTCTAAAATCATTAAGAGTTTTAGGGCCACTAGATTTGGGGACTGGGACCACCACAGCATCCTTCCAGACTTTTGATACATGCTGTGTCTGCAAGGACTTATTAAAGAGATATAGTGGAATGCAGGACTTGGCTCTTTTGCACAGAATTTATAGTGTCTTGTAAAAGTATTCATCCCCCTTGGTGTTTGTCCTGTTTTGTTGCATTACAAGCTGGAATTAAAATGGAATTCTGGGGGGCTAGCACAATTTGATTTACACATGCCTACCACTTTGAAGTTGCAAATTGTTTTCTTGACACAAACAGATAAAAAAAAAAAAAAATGGAGTATGCCCCCCCCCCTCACCTGAGACCCCTAAATAAGAGCTGGTCCAACCAATTCACTTCCTAAGTCACAATTAGTTGATTAAGATCCACCTGTGTGCAATCAAAGTGTCACATGATGTCTGTATAAAATCAACCTGTTGTGGAAGGACCCTGATTCTGTAACACTACTAAGGAAGCAACATAAGCAGCACTCCAAACAGGGCAGAGACAAAGTTGTGGAGAAGTATGGATCAGGGTTGAGTTACATATTTAAAAAAAAAAAAAACCTCAACTTTACATATCCCACAGAGTAGCATGAAGTCCATTATAGCAAAATGGAAAGCTGACAAGAGAAGCCAAACCTGACAAGAGAAGGCCACCCATCAAAACTCTCAGACTGGGCAAGGAGGGCATTAATCAGAGATGAAACAAAGATAACACTGAAGGAGCTGCAAAGATCCACAGGGTAGATGGGAGTATCTGTCCATAGGACTACTTTAAGCCATACGCTCCACAGAGCAGGGCTTTATGAAAGAGTGGCCAGAAAAAAAAAAAAAAGTCATTGTTATATTTTATACACACAGGGTGTTTAAAAAAATTATATTTGAGATGTAAATATCCCAGTAACTACACAGTCTAAGCAAATGAAACTGAACATGATTAAAATGTTGAGCAATAGAGTTATTCTTCAAAATTTGAATGAAAAATTCAAAGATGTGGATTCCATGAATGATTTCACAAATTTTCAATACTGATGAACCCACTAAACCAGCTCTTCCAATGGTCATCCAGATCTTTTTGCCCTGCACAGACAGCCTTCCTCTTTGAACTTTTTGTGCCATGTCCAAATATGCATTTTTAGAGAATTCTCTTGTAAATGCACACTGCACAGTATTGTTCAACTGTGTGTGAGCGTACTCTAACATTTTCTTTTCCAGTGAAAAGCATTTCTATACCTCAGAAGACTTTAAAAAAAAAAGACCCATTTCCACACATGCTGTTAAAATTTGAGGTCAATTGAACGAGAATTGGCAAAGTTATTAGATTGTGAAATATCACTTTTTTTTAAAAACACCCTGTATATAAACCAACCACATTTGGAGTTTGTCCAACAGCATGTAGCAGACTCCCCAAAGACATGGAATATTCTCTGGTCAGATGAGACTAAAACTGAACTTTTTGGCCATCATGGGAAACACTATGTGTAGTGCAAACCCAGCACCCTGAGAACACCACACAATGAAGCATGCTGGTGGCCATCATGCTATGGGGATTTTTTTTTCTTCTTCCATCTGCAGGGACAAGAAAGCTGGTCAGGATTGAAGGAAAGATGGATGGCACACAATACAGGGCAATTCTGGAGGAAAACCTATTTGAGTCAGCCAAAGGTTTGAGATTGGCATGAAGGTTCACATTCCAACAGGACAATGACTCTCAGCATACTGCTAAAGCCACACTGGAGTGGTTTAAAGGGAAACATTTAAATGTGCTGGAATGGGCTCATCAGAGCCCAGGCCTCAACCCAATTGAGAATCTGTGGCATCACTTGGTGTCCACCAACACATCGCATGTAACTTGGAGTTTTGCCTTGAGGAGTGGGCAAAAATCCCAGTGTGTAGATATACTAAGCTAACAGAGACATATCCCAAGAGACTTGCAGCTCTAATTGGAGTAAAAGGTGGCACTACAAAGTATTGAATTTGGAGAATATCTATGCCTAATCCAGATTTCTGGTTTATCATCTTGGGTCACCCAAAAAAAAAAAAAACCCACAATTTGCACCTTTAAAAAGTGGTAGGCATGTGTCAAATGGTGCTAACCCCCCAAAAATCCATTTTAATCCCAGCTTGCAATGCGACAAAACAGGACAAACACCAAGGGGGATGAATACTTTTACAAGGACACTAAAATCAGTAAGAAATAGGACCATTTGGTCATAATGGTGATTTGCACTACAGTGCTCTAAAGCCCATATGTCCATAAACCAAGCTCATATATCACCAAATATAAATTATCTTTGCCTTAAACTGAGTAATGACATTCTTGCTGTATAAATCTTACATCTACCAGAGGTTCTACTCCAATATTTTCCCCCATGTTCTCTAATGTAATGGTTAATCTCCTCGAGTTGAGTGCAATGAAGAGACATCCAGGTTGAAAATGAGAACCAGACAGTATGTGGAAATTAAATTTATTTTACGAATTCACCATTTGACATGAAAAATCACTGCACACCAAGTACAAACCTGAAGGGGAGGGGAATGACAGAAATGGGAAAGAGAAAAAAAAATGTCTAGGCAAAACAGATTGTTATTCCTCTCAAGTAGCTACAATCATTAGCCAATCTTACATTGACGGGGGGGGGGGGGGAATTAGGTTAAAAGCTTATTCCTGATAAGTCCCTTCCCCTACTTGTTGGCATTCTGCAATAGATAGGTTTGTCCTTTTTTGAATAAAAATTCAGGTCATTCCCATATTGCATGGACCTCTTCAGTATTTCAGTCAGAATGTCCCAGCACTATCAAAGCTTTCCCCTTACTCTGCACAGACGTACGGACTCTCTGCTGCATGCACAGCTAGCTGGTGCTTCCTCAAGTATGCTGCACTACTGAAACTCTTCTCACAATCACTGCAGTGATACATTATCTTTGCTTTGTGGTTTTGCATATGTCGCTGTAAATTGCTGGAGCTGCTAAAGCTGTTTCCACACTCTGAGCAGTTGTAGACTCTGGCCCCTGTATGGAGCTGTTGGTGAGTTTTAAAGGTATCTTTACGGATGAAAGTCTTCCCACAATCATCACAATGGAACTCCGTCCTGGCTGAATGGGTCAACTGGTGGGACCTCAGAGTGCTGGAGCAGTTAAAACCCTGACCACACACTGTGCAACGGTGGCGCCGCTCATTTTTGTGCATTTCTTCATGAACTCGGAGATGGGAGGAAGCAAAAAAGCTTTTGCCGCATTCACGGCAATGGTACGGTCTCTCCTTAGTGTGTGTTCTCTGGTGGACCTTCAAGGATGGCCTGTATCGAAAAGCCTTCTCACACTCAGAGCACTTATAGTTTCTTTGTTCGGAGTGGACTCGTCGATGGACACTGAGCTCACCTGATGATACAAAATTCTTCCCACACTGATCACAGCTGTAGGGCTTTTCACCTGTATGAATGCGTTCATGAGTCTTAAGCGAATTCCGATACTTGAAAGCTTTGCCACAATGACTGCATTTGTATGGCATGTCACTTGAGTGGATCATCTGGTGCGACTTGAGATGGTGGGCTCTTCTGAAGCTACCGTCACACTCTGGGCATTTAAATGGCCGTTCATCCTGATGCGTTAGTTGGTGGATGGTAAGGCTCTGCTTCCACTTAAAAGCCTTCCCACATACTGAGCAACTATAGGGTGCGTCTCCTGCATGTTTGCGCAAATGAGCATCTAAATGACCCTTCAGAACAAATCTTTTATCACACTGATGGCAAGCTAAGGGCTTTTCTCCTGTGTGTCTTACCTTGTGTACCCTCAAATCTGCCGATGTATGGAAAGACATGCCACATTGGTCACACTGGTACATTTTGATTCCTTTGTGTCGCTGTATGTGCAGTTTTAGCGTGCCTCTTCTCCCAAAGCTAGTCCCACACAAAAAACAGGTGAAAGGCTTCTCTCCAGTGTGGCTTCTTTCATGGCTCATCAGGTCTCTTTTCCTTGTGAACTTCTTTTGGCAATAGGCACAATGGAGTAACCCCTCATTTGTATGTAGCCGCTGATGCAAACCAAGTTCCTTCTTCTGAGTATATTGCTTTCCACAGGTGGAGCACTCATATGGCCGCTCTATGGAGTGGGATGTCTGATGGGTTTTAAGGGCTGATTTGCTTTCAAAACTTTTACCACACACAAAGCACAAATTGACTCTCAAGGCTATTAAAGAAGATGGGGCACTTGGAGTTTGGGCTTTTGCATCCATTGGGTTCATACTTGTGTTTGGTAGGTCACTGGAAGCTTTTTTTGCACTGGATCTCAAATGAGAAGAAAGCATTTTCTTCTCAATTTTTGAAAGCTGTTCATCCTTTAATCTGAAAAGATGCCAGTTGTATTAGGGTTCTAAGACACATCAAGTAATTCTAGAGTCACAGCTAGTCCTTGCTAGGTAGGCATGAGCAAAATAAACACCATACATACCTGCATCTTCTGGGCTGCTTCTAAAAATATAGAACACAACTGTTTATTTGGTGACAAGGTCAAATCATGTCATGATTTAAAAAAAAAAAAAAAAGTTTGATGTACATGGCTGCTAATGCTTTTCTTGATTAAATGCATTCTGCTTTCATTCCCATGTTACTTTATCTTGTTGCTCGGATATCTTTTTCTTTGACATCATATAAAGCCAAACTCGCAAATATAGTGAGCATATAGTGGCTCACATGGCAGTCAGCCAATCTATTAATAAAATCCTTATGTTACATTAAAAGAGTGTCCAATAGGTAAGGACTATAGTTCATATTGATTTTCAGAGAAGACAGCCTTTCATTTGATGCATTGATTTAATCAGAACACCTGATTCATATATTTCTTGGTCAATCAAAGCACCTTCATGTGGTGGCACACTACTCTTGCAAATTCCACCACCCAAAGAAACCAGTGACATGGTCTGACTGTTTGTAGGAACTGCTTTTACTAAGAATATTAATTAGTTTGAACAAATGCTATTTCCATAATCAGGAATACAAAGGAATGTGGAAACTGAGCCAAACAGAACATAACAGCCCAAAACTATAAACGCCAAATGCTACCACAACATGGTTGCCCCACCTTGAAAACAAATGAGGGGAAAAAAAAAACCCGACACTAGTCAGACTGAAATAATGTACAAGATACTGAATTACTAGAGACATTATGAGGAAAGGTGGAAGACTACAGCAACATAAAGTCACCCTGCTGAGGAGTTCAAGTACTTGCTTATTTTCCATAGTCTATTAACACACATACAGTTAGCTAGTCATACAGCTGAGGAAAATGTTAACTGACTTTTTTTTTAAAGCAGAGGTTAATCAGACATCCAATCAGTTGGACTAGGCAAGCATATTGGAGCTTTCATCTGCCTGCTGGGCTAGCTAATTGCCCACCCTCGTGGGAGATTGGAGTAACAAGCCAAGAGCCATGCAGAATGTCAATACATTTAGACTGAAAAGGTTTTCTAAAACTTGCATTCATTTTTAGGACACTCCTTATCAAAAAGAGATAGCAAAAACTTAATCCAGATTTTCCACAGTCACAATTTCACCCAAACTGTTAAGGCAAGACACTAGAAGTAGAGATGACAGCTTGTCACTGGCACCCAGCAGATTAGCTGAAACAACTTTTAAGAAAGCTTTAAGCTCTGACCTCTTGGCACAATCATTTCAGATCACAGACAGTTTATCCCAGAAAAGCACACAAAATGTGTGTCAGAGTCATTGCATGATACACATATCGATGTCATATATATACTTTAAAAAAAAAAAAAACTAACGAGTGAAAAATTAAACCACATTGTATTTTATTTTATATCTTCTAGAAGACCTGCATCTATGAACTTTTACACATTCATTCTTAGCCCTAATTAGAAGCATATTTATAAAAGGAATTCTAAAACCAAAAAGTTCTCTATTGTTAAGATCCCTTTCACCTGTACGTTTTTCATTAACTATAATGAAAAAAAAAATTGCAATATTTGGGTAAAATCAAACATTATGCAGGAAATACACAAACCTATTATCTACAGTACATTTACCAAACATTTCAATAGTAAACAGGTCTTATGTTTATCTTTCAAGATTATTTGAAGACTATAAAACTTAACCTGCTCAAACAGACTCACCATTTTACTTTCTGTGTTCCCCAAAATGAGATTTCCACTGTTCAATCCTAATATCTCAGAACTCACATTTTGTAAAGACACCTTACACAATGTCTCTCTTAAACAAACAGGACATTTCAGAGACTGCGTTATCTCCCAGTAACTTTGTACACAGCTTTTGCACAACCTGTGGTAACACCTTAAAACCACAGGATTGTTTAAACAACCCAAACAAAATAAACATATGCTGTCCCCAGAGGGAATTCTTCTTTGCACACTAGTCATGCTCCTACATAATGGAGAAAAGGATGTTTTAAAAGGATCGTGCAATACTCTCCCTGCTATACTAAGTGTAAACTCGTAGTTAATTACTGACAGGTTTGACTTACTGCCCAATTATCACTGCATGTGCAGGGAGTTTTCTTCCTCTGGCACTTCATAACAGCTGACTCTAATGCTGATTAGTAGTCTCAGCACCACCTTCTGGAGAGGATGGCAAGTTTTGCTCTCAAACTTTTTCTACCTCTTTTTTTTTTTTTTAAACCCCTTCTGTTCCTGACAAAAAAAAAACATTAAGGTTAATCATTAATTCATTTTCTATGCCACTTATCATTTGCCGATCATGGGGGAAGCTGGAGTCAATCCTAGCTGACATTGGGTGAGAGGCAGGAAACACTCTGGACAGGTTTTAATGGGGCTAACACAGAGACAAACCACCATTAACACTCACACCTCTGGGCAATTTAGAGGAGCCAGTTGACCTAATCCGCAAGTCTTTAAATTGTGGGAAAAAACCAGAGCACCCGGAAGAAACCCATGCAGGATCTTGTATCCACGATCTTGTTCTTTCGGCCATTACTTGCAGCTCATGGCCATAGAGGAAAGTGTTTCAACTGATAGCTTTGCCTTTTAGCTCAGCTCTCTCTTCACCATGGCAGACCAGTACAGCTTCTGCATCATTGCGGAAGCTGCACATGAAGTAAGGACTCATCCTCAACCTGGAGTGGGGAATTCACCCTTTTTATCTTAGAACCATGGCTTCAGATTTGGATGCACTAATTCTCATCCCAGCCGCTTTGCACTTGGCTGCAAACTGTCCCAGTTCAAGCTGGAGGTCACGATTTGATGAAACCAACAGGACCACATCATCTGCAAAAAGCAAATGATGCAATCCTGAGCCCTCTGATCAGGACATTCTCCACCCCTTGGCAACACCTAGAAATTCTGTCCATAAAACTTGCATACAGAATCGGTGACAAAGGGCAGCATTGGCAGAGACCAACACACACCAGGAAAGAATCTGACTTATTGCGTGCAAGACAAACCAAGCGCTTGCTCTGGTTATACATGAAGTTTGGGCGTACTGGGTCTGTCCACCATGCTCCAACTCATCACCAGGTGGTGATCAGTTTAGAGCTCAGCCGATCAGGTGGTGATCAGTTTCTATCTTCAACCAAGTGTCCAAGACATACGATCGCAGATCTGAGGACACAACAACAAAATCGATCATTGACCTACAGCCTAAGGAGATGGGTTGGACTCTAATTTAAGATACTTAAACGTATTGTTATTTTACAAACAAAAGCACATAAATTTTGATAGTGTGAGTGGCTGTGAGGGGGCTTTCTGTGTGGAGTTTGCATGTTCTCTGCATATCTGTGTGGGTTTCCTCTGGATGCTCTAGTTTCCCCCCACAGTCCAGACATGCGGTTAGGTTAACATGGGGCAGCCTTGGGCTGAAGTGCCCTTGAGCAAGGCACCTAACCCTCAACTGCTCCCCAGGCGCTGTAGCATAGTTGCCCACTGCTCACTTGTGTGTGCATGCATGTGTTCACTGCTTCAGATGGGTTAAATACAGGGGACGAATTTCAGTATGCTTGAGTGTACATGTGACAAAGTCTTCTTCTTCTTCTAAAAAGAAGAGCAAAATAGTTCATATAAGGTTTGCAAGTTGAACTAGCTCTAGAACCAGCCCAGAACTAGCACCTGGTTCGCACTGGTGGAAAGGGGGCATGAGAGACCCGGCCATTATATGTCACGGGAACAATATGGCAAAAACTAGCTTATCAATAAAACTGAAACGATTGAAAACTAATGCGATCTGCTGATACAGTTTAAAAAAAAAAACATAACGAAATAGAAACATTAATAAGAAATTTCCTGAGTTATTTTACTTTCACGTCTTTTTATTATGGAATGATCTTTGTTTGATATTTCCTCTGTATTTACTCTGCAGTATTACTATAGCATTAAGGACATCAGCATTGGAGGGAGGTGTGTGTGCAATGGGCATGCTGAAGCCTGCAACGCTGTCGACCCCAATGACCCTTACAAGTAAGAACTTCAGAAAAATCTTTCAGTCGTTTCAGTCTTTCACTTCTTCTTTTTAAACTTCGACTTTTTACTCTTATATACAACTCAGACCCAGTATTTTAACTTTGACATTTCATACTTAATGCAACCTCTGTTTAATTCCAAAGTATATTAGGCGTATCAGACGCTCGCTGGCCGTGCTGTGAAAACTGTGCATGCAGACGCTCATCTAAGTTTCCAGACCTGCCATTGCTTAACTCTTGAATATTTTCTATCATGAATACTATCATTAAAAAGCTTATAATCTCTGCTTTCCAAAGAAATGTATCTCAGTAAGATCTGTTCAGTACTTTCAGAGTAACGGCGGGTTGAAGTTGGTACAACAGAGTTCACTCTCTGCTCGCATGATGTCAGGGAAACTCCCGGTGCTTTTTGAGTCACGGGAAAGCGGTCAGGCTCTCTCTCTCTCTCTCTCTCTCTCCTGATCAGTTTCTGACCGGATTACTCGTGAATATCAATCAGATAACTTTTACAGGGATGTTCTCTCACTCGCACTGTTTCTGATGGAGTTTCACTGGAGACTCTGAAGTCAGTTTTCATAGCTTTACCTACTTATTTTTTCAACTCAAACTGATTCTTGTAAATATATAACTATTTTAGAATATAAGTTGTGGAGTTGTTTTGATGAAAAATATTGAGATCTTAGTGGTCGGAATGAGATTTTATAAAACCGGAAGTCAGAAATGCGAGTGTCAATTTCAATTCAGTTAATTGGAATTGTTTATTGGATGTGGATCAGACAGTTTTTTCGAGGTTCGCCTTGAAAGCTGTGAATTTTATCATTTTATATTCTTTCATATAAACACTAGTAGGCCCTACTTTTGAGAAATACAAAGGCCTACCAAGCACAAAGAGGGGATTAGAAATAATCTTTTATGATTTTTTTTAATAAAGAATGGTAGATATGAAAAACGTTCAGTGCTTATTTATGCATGTTTTGTCATTAACATTGATTTCTCCTTCTTTGTGATGTATCAATGAGAGTTAAGATCAGCTTTAAATTGCACAAATGAAGCCATTTGGCAAAACTTTGAAGAAGAGAATGTACAGATTTAGCGTTTTTTATGTAATTAGCAAAATTAATATTAATTAAATACTAATTTGCGTAATTTGTTTTGACTATTTTTTACAACTTTGCATTTAGTATAGAACCCTCTCTGTTGCTGCCAATTTCCATGTGAATATCTTGAAAAATACAAAAGTTATAAAGAAAAAACATTTGATCTCATTCGTTAATGAGGCCCATTTTTGACCATGTGAGCCGAATACAGAATATCACGGCAATTTTCTAAAAATTAAGCCTTTTTTTCAATCTTTGATTTGTAATAGCTCGAGAACGGATAAGCGTATTTTAATTCTGTAAAAAGTAAGTTGTTCTGCATTCAATTCTGAATTCAATGAGAGCCGTTTCAAGCACTTTGGATTGAATTTGAATTTGCACCTGATATGCCTACTTTCAAGGCAATGACAGGAAATGAGGATTCAGCAGAGACTATGCGATGGAGAGGGAAGTAAGGGATCGTCCAATCACCTGGAAATTAATATTTAAGGCTTGCAAGAAGAAATTTTGCTTTTTTTTTTTTTAAACTTTACAGCACCATCTAGACAATAAGTCACTTGGGCTATAATATAAAACATATCCAACGTCACCTTGCTTTCATGACATTCAATTAAACAAGTGTTTTCCATTCACACATTATTAAAAGTGCAATGATGCTGATTCTTGAGTTTGTTGTCGAGAAATAAATTGAGTCAAATGATAAACTCTCCCTCTCAGAGCCCAGCCTGCTCGATAAGAGTGTTTATTCAGCTCACTGCTGATCTTTGAACCTTGAGCGCTGAAATAGAGCTATAATCAAGCATTCTGCAAGCACTTTGCAATTGCACACTCAAGGTGCTTTGGACTGAGTGAGCCTGGCTCTAATCTACAGGACGAGAAGCACTTACGACAGGTCCTTGGCCACATTGCAGGGGCAAAGTATTATTTAGGAAAGAGTTACGTGTCATGTGATTTTGATATGACTAGCATTTGCTCAATTCGTGTTTACAGTGAAAAATATGGGACAACTCGAACAGTCATGTTAGAGGACATGCCATTCTATCTTCTACATGCCAGCACGGTGGTGTAGTGGTTATGGGTTTGAACCTCCTGGCTGACGGAGGCCTTTCTGTGTGGAGTTTGGATGTTCTCCCCGTGTCTGTGTGGGTTTCCTCCGGGTTCTCCAGTTTCCTTCACAGTCCAAAGACATGCAGATTAGGTAACAATACCCAGCCACTGGGGTTGGACAAGCCAGTGCATATTTAGTGTCAGTCCCAAGCCTGGATAAACTGGGGAGGGTTGAGTCAGGAAGGGTATCCGGTGTGAAAACCAACCATGATTCTTATCACTAAAGGCAATTAATGTGATTAAAGATAAAAGATGCCCTGTAAATTTAAAAACATGTCTTTCAAATGAGCAAAATAATACGCCTTGTCCATTTTTGCACGTTTCTACATACCTAAAAATGGCCTGTGTGCACAATTTGATACAACCGAAGGGCAGGTATGAAATTTGCCGGGACCCATTTCCATCTGATTTTATTGAAGTTCCTTGAAATGATTTCTCAGGATCTCAAAAACACAAGAAAATGTCTCGACATGTTATAAATTTGCAGCACACTGGCATGTCCAATATGAACAATTTTTAAAGAGCTTAGGAAAATGTTTTTTTTTCTCTCCATATACTTCACATCTGCACTCTTATTTTGTGTTATTTTCAACATTTTTTGGATGCATCTCACCATTTTTAGTTAGTGTTATTTTTGAAACATAATTATGCAGAGGTGCAAAAATCTAGTTTCACCCTTGTGTTTAAGATTCCTTAACTTGTTACACTGATGATACATGAGACACCTGAAAACTACACTTTTTGTTTTTTTAACAAAAGCAGCAGACACGTAAAATTCACCCATTGGAAAGGAAAAGCCTTTCATGTCAGTAATAAAAGTGGAAAAACATACCACTGCGTTCTACTAAATGGACATATACCTTATTTCTGTGTGCAACATCCATCCATTATCCATAACCACTTATCCTGTGCAGGGTCGCGGGCAAGCTGGAACCTATCCCATCTGACTATGGGTGAGAGGCGGGGTACACCCTGGACAAGTCACCAGATCATCACAGGGCCGACACATAGACACAAACAACCATTCACACTCACATTCACACCTACGGTCAATTTAGAGCCACCAGTTAACCTAACCTGCATGTC
>JAOANJ010000001.1:8807818-8821171 GCA_026413345.1 Ariopsis seemanni | reverse complement strand
CTGAAATCAACTCCTCTCACAATTTTTGGAGGAATTTCACGAAACTTGACAGGATTCTTTGTTATATGTCGGTAATGGATGTATTGCAATTTTGTTCAATTCGGTTGCATTTTACCAGAGTTATGGTAGAGTTGCCAGCGAGGGATATTGTGCTCTCAGAACACTCTTGTTTGCATTTTTCACACCTAATTTGACAACAACTACGACATGGTTCATGATATCCATGATTGACAATTTCTTGACCCTCCTCCCCAACGACACACAAACGCAAAGGACACGCACGATGATTGGTTGTGTCAAACCTGTAGTGTGGTCAATCTCCTGACCAACACACAGCATCAATTTATGGCACTATGACTGCTTAATCTGACGTGGTGAAAGACAAAAATATTGTGTAGTCTGATCCCGACATAAAACAACATGAGCATTGCATTATTATGTTTTTGTCGAGCTTTTCGTAGGCTTAAAATGCAGCCCAGTGATGTAAATTGTGATGTAAAAACAAACAAATAAACAAACAGAGAAAACAATCAAATAGAAATTGAAAGGTAGTCAAAAATAAAACTGTAAAATAGACAAATAATAAAATACAATAAATAATAGCAGTGAAGAAATATAAAGAACAAAATAATGTAAAATTTAAAAAAAAATTAAATGTGCAAAAAAATAAATAAAAGCACAATAATATAAAAATGTGGCCGTAAAAATAAATAAGGTTTTAAAATCTGTTTTTGTTTGTTTGTTTGGAGGGGGGTGTGGAATCTAACAAATGCTTATTGGCAATGCATAAAAACAAAAGCCTTCATCACACTTTAAGTATAACCTTTGGCTTGATGATGGAGTTGCTGATAATTTGGTTTCGGATCCATTTCTAACTGCATATGTTCCAGTCCCTCATGCTGTCATTTCCGAGGCGAGACCACTGACTTTCAACACAAAATGATTATAACCTTCCATCACCGGCAGTCATAGGCCATGAAGAAGATTTCCGATTGATTTTCAAACAGGTTCGTGCGCTCGAAGTGTCCGTCACCGAGCTGAACCCCTGTGCACGGTCGCCAAAGTCACTTTGTCTTTATGGTTTTTGTTCCTGCGCTGTGCATCATTAAGCAGGTCTGCGTGGCAGCGCTGCTCGAGCAACAGTCATTGATTTCAGGTGTTCATCACCGACACTTCCTTTGACAAAGACCTTCTTCTTTTGATGAAGATATCCCTTATAATCAGTTTTATTAATCACGCTTTCAATTACCCAATAAAGCACTTCCATTTGGAGCGCCATAATTAAGATCATCAATCAGCGTTTATTTAATCACGGCTGTGTCGGGTGTAATTCAAGGTCCTAATTAATTTACATCAGATAGAAGGACGGTTTTCGACATTCTAAAAGATGATTCTGCGTTGGTTTACCCAACAGGCTCAGTGTGGCTCATCAATATTTAATACACTCAGTTTTCGGCTTCTTAAAACAGTAAATTTCATCATAAATATTTTATTCAGCAAGTGTCATTCAGGAACAGCGTAATCGAGAAAAAAAAAAGCCCTTGTGAAGTTTTGGAGAAAGAGTTATTGCGTATTGTTTGATATAAAGCAATTTACTATCAGACCATAGGAAGGAAAGTAGCTGTAGTGCTGATGAACAGAACAGTGGAATCTGTTGAGTAAGTTTCTATAACAGCAGCACTCACAGTACCGGTGCCTGTAACTGGAATCACAGGTTTATTTGAGGTTATTGTTTCCATGGTAACAACTTGCACGGCATTCATGTAATCTAAGATTCATAATAAACAGATTATTACCTCGTCCGGGACGGAGTCCACCAGGGGGCGAGATATTGTTTTCGGTGGGGTTTCTTTTTATTTTTGTTAGCAACGTTGCAGGAAAACAGCTGGACCAATCTTCATGAAACTTTCATGGTAGATGAGCATTGGTCTCAAATAGAACCTCCAACACTGAGGGTCGTCCGGTCAAGGTCACCAAAAAGGTCAAAATCTTTTTTTTTTTTTCACGATATCTTCCTTCATATTCATCATATTTACTTCAAATCAGTTCCAAAATGTTCATCTTTCAGTTCTGCTTCCATTGATATGCTACATGATGGAGTATCTCTCGTACAGTAGTTTTCTTTTAAACTTTCATTTGTTTGTTTTTGTGTCTGTGAACAATTTAGTGTCTAGATGGTTGCACCGATTGACTTCAGATTTTCAGTGTAGGTGGGCAATGGTCTGTAGATTACCTGATTAAATTTTGAGGGCAATCGGGTCAAGGTCACCCTTTTGGTCAAAATAACATTTTCCATTAAAACTCAAAAACGGTTGCTGATAGACAGATGTTCACTATTATGCGCATATAGGAACTCCCATATGGCCTTTCATTTGGTACCATGATCTTTGACCTTGACTTACCTTGAGAGGTCAAATTCAAGGTTACGGATTTTCAGAGGGTTGTCATTTGAAAACGGTTGATGGAAGACAGATATTTACCCTTATCAACTTACAGGAAGTGCCATATGGGCTTTCATTTGGCACCATGATCTTTCACCTTGAGTGACTTTGAAATGTCAAACTCAAGGTCATGGATTTTCACAGGACTATAACCTGACAGCTGATGATTGAGAAATATTACCATTATCAACACATAGGTATAAAACAAGTGCTGCCGGGCGAGGTTTGTTTTGCCTGGCAACACTCATTCACATGTAGAGGTAATTAAGCCCAGTTAATCAATCATGCATGTTTCTGTGAGGTGGAAAGAAACCCACACTGACACAGCAAGAACATGTGAAACTCTACATAGATGTTAACTTGAGCTCAGGATTGAACCAGGGACGATGAAGCTGTGAGGTGGAAAACCACCTGCCTATGCAAAACACTTTTTTTAAAATAAATATTTATGTAGGGTTATTGTAGGGTCATGGTACCAGTGAAGCTCTGCCAAGCATGTCATAACTTTAGCCAAGGCCTTGTAAAATAAAATAATTCAATGTGTGTGTCTATGCATGCAAGAGGGATAATATTTGCCCATCACTCCACATCTCACTGAACACTCTTCCACTTCAAGTGATGGAGGTTTTGAATAATAGATACCTCTTGCCAATGGTTCTAGTTCTTCCAAATTATACTGCTGTTACCCATCTGGCTAGAACCAGTCACCATGTGCCTTACACACTAACTCATGCTATGAACAGTTTCTCAGCTAACTGAGGCTAAATGTTACAGAGAAAGCTGCAGGAGGATTGGATTGTGGGTAAATGATGAGTAGAGCGTCATGTTTCAGCACGTTTCACATCTGACGTCCCATAGCGCTAATGTGTTTTACATGGTACATTGTCAATTCACTTCCCAATGTGTGTCGGGAAAGGAGTGAATCAGCTTGAACAATCATGTTCCTAATGTATTTCAAAACTACATTATGGTGGAAATTTTAAATCTGTTTGCTCATGCTGTCAGGCGTCATTGTCTCAGAATTGCTAATGCAGCTGTGTTCTATATAGAGATCCAATCCCATTTAAGATGTTGGAAGTGAAAAAAAAAAAAATGTTCATGGAAGTGGGGTCCCAAGGCTAAAATAAGCTGCTGTATCGCTTTCGTTAGTCATTGAGTATCCCATATTAACTGTCCTGGACGATTTTCAATTACCACTAGTGCTAATATTTTCATTGTGGGATGTTTGCAATCATTAACTTGGACATTACTATGGATGCAGTGCATTCATGGTAGCACCAGTGACTGATGAGGCAGTCATATTCCACCGCAGCCTCAATACCCATTATCATTTACCTCCTACCTCTCCTCACACAACACCACTCACAGTCTCTTTCTACACCGTACACACACGTACACACCCTGCTGAGTTCAAGGTTGGCATACCAAATTAGATAAGTCACCACTATTTGCACAAAAGAGGGAATGTGCTGGAAAAAGATACAAAAATCAGTAGACATAGTAATATATACAGTCTGTTGGGATCAAATTGGAATACACAAAAATGAAAATATTGTCATATTCGTACAGCCTGCTGATTTCCCTGTGGCACCAGAGGATGTGTGTATGATTCGCAGAGCATGACACTTTTTAAGCCCAAAGTTTCTGTAAACATTTATGTGAGGAGATTTGCTGGTTATCAGACTAATTTTACTTTATGCAAGTTATCCATGTTTATGTTTAGTTCACACCATATCAGTTCACACCCTTGGTGGCATCATGGTGCAGTGTTTAGCACTGTCACCTCACAGCAAGAAGGTTCCAGGTTCGACTGCTGACAGAGGCCTTTCTGTGTGGAGTTTGCATGTTCTCCCTGTGCATGTGTGTGGGTTTCCTCCAGGTGCTCCGGTTTTCTCCCAAAGTTCAAAGACATGCAGATTAGGTAAAAATACCCAGCCACTGGGGGTTACACAAACCAGTGCATACTTAGCGCCGGTCCCAAGCCCAGATAGATTGGGGAGGGTTGCATTAGGGGGAGAAAAAAAAACAACAACCCTGTGCCAAATATGCGGAACAGATCTGCTGTGGCAACCCCTAATGGGAGCACCCGAGAAAAAAAAAGATGTGGTTGCCAGATTTTTATTTTGTAGAAATGTCCAAGATTGGACTTGTCAGCAGTCTAGTCTTAGTGCCTTTAAACATATGCACGTCTTTAATCCTGGAAAAACATCAGGGATAGAAAATGCGGACAATTTTTTTTCCTTTGCTGTAAAATGCAAATACAGTTCTTTAATTAATTGCTTACTGTCTTGGCAGCAAGTAATCAAGTGTTACTCTAGTTGTTCCTTTGAGCACTCTAATACATTACTATTCTGACAAACTATAATGACTTTGTAATGAATTTATAACCACTATGTCAGTGTCTGACACTGTCCTGTCACTGCCATATTTTTTATTGTCTGACTGGCTTATAAAATGGAATACAAGCACTTATCTGAACAATGCCCAAAGTCCAACAGAATCTATACAACATACAGCAGGATAAATACCAATCAGGCTTCAGAACCTCCGAGAACAGCAGGAGGCTGTGTTTATGAGAACAGTCGGAAAGTTCCAGAACAAACTCTGTCTGCAAATCTCAGCATGTACATATTCAAAGCCATCCCTGATTCTAGAGAACATAATGATTCAGAATGTCGTCCCAGTGATCTCTCTCACACACACACACACACACATAGAGTCCGGCCAGTCTCTGACCTGCAGCTTCAACACAATAACAGCACACCAGAAGGGAAGATTAGACTTGAAAGAAAACATAGAGGAGGACACATGAAGCCTGCTAGAGTGAGACCATCAGACAGACGCTCACCCACACCTACATGTGCTCTGAACAGCATGACAATGGCACAAACAAAACATTGTTGCCAACCAGGGGCGGCTGGTATAAATGGGTTAGCAGGACTCATTTTTGGCATCCACATCAGATTTTTTTGTTGTTAACAAATGTTGGCTTCTTTTGGACATTTGTGGAACCAATGATGGTAAGAAAAACATACAGAATGCCATGAAACCTTTGATGAGACCTCATCTCATTAAATATACAATGTAAATCATTGCTCTACCCAAACATTTTCATTATCAAGCAATTGAAAGATATTAGATTGCCAGCATTGTCTCATGGAATGTGAGAAAGATCTGTATCTGCCTTCTGAGTCCATAAATCTTTTCCAAGAATGATGCCCGAGATAGAAAAATGGCACATTTTCATTCTGAGTATACCAAGGTTATAAGCCAAGAAACAGAAAAGAGACCAAACTAGCTCTCACCTAGGTCTGACTCAGATAGTGTTCACCATGTTCACCACTTTGACATCAAGTGCATCCTTGCACATCATTCCCCAAGGCAATTATTGCCCTTCAAAATGCACTAACCTCAACTTCTCAACTCTCCTGCTTTTCTCAAGTGTCTAAACTGATAGCCATAAGAATATTTTGAAAAGCCTGCAGGAAATGGAATCTAACATTGACTGATAACCAAATTTTTTTTTTTAATGACTTTGAAGAAAGCCCTTTGGGTCAAAAGCAGGACCCATTTTTCAGAGATTAACAATTGAGTCACTTACAAAGGATGTCTAAGTAGTTCCATAATGCCACGAAATGCATTACTTGGCATGGATCTGATTAAAAGTAGGCTAATTATGTCAAACCAGTCAAGTGAATACAAATGAGTCTTTATAGTGTACAATTTTCTCTTAAGAAGAGAATCAGACAGTATGTAAGCAGGAGGGCCAGCACTTGAGCAAGAGTAGTCAAGCCATACACTCGTCCTGGGAGTATGGTGGAAATGGCATACAAAAAGTTTTCTGTGAGGGAGACATTTACTTAGCCTTTTGGAAGGAATCTCCAGTGTCAATGCTTTGTCACATTAAATGGTAAAGCTGAAACGGAATACAAAATGTCTTCGGGATCGTGTTGCAGTTTCTCAGTAGCATGACGAGCTTAAATGTAGCAATAAATAGATATAAAAGAATGATGTGTCGTTCATTAATAAATTCAAAATTGTAATAGTTGCTACAGTATTAGAGGAACAAAATGCTGTTGGATGTGCAGTTACTGGAAAATAATCAACTTCAGGGTGGTAACAGTAGCTTAGAACAACTCTCAAAGAAGCACTTGAGATAAATTGGTTAAAAATGTCATGTTAGATTAATTAGGTAAAAAATACTGCATTATATTTAGATGGATTCTACACAACTACCAACAATGCTGAAATAAATGCATATTATTTAGTAATTAAATTAATTTGTCAGTTGTTACCATAAGGTTTTAATAACTCGAGAGTTCCAGAGACTTAGGAAGGGTAAATACATGAAGTACAAATTCAGACAGAAATGAAGAGAGCGCTAATACTCAGTCAGTGACGTGAATACATCAAGCAATCCTAGACATAATATTTTCCTGTACAGTTACACTCTGGAATGGGGTTATTTTTAAATATGCGGTTTGGAGATACCCAGACAGCCATCAGGATTTTTTCACAATCCCAATAAGCTGGATCCAGACAGAAACTGCAAAGACTTTCAGTATAGCAATGTCATGGTGTTATAGTATGACAGTATACTCATGAAAATGGGAGAATTTATAGGAGAATGGAAGAAAAATGCCATTATGAAGTGTGGCATGCCCTTTAAAATGTGATACATAAAGACAAAAACATGACAAAGGTGTTCTGTTAAAGGAATATAATCAATGACAATGTGAAATATTTGCAGCAGAAACACAGCATTAGATAGTGTGTCCTTGTCTATAGAAATACAAAGCAAGCAGAATCCACGTACAGTTGTCTGGCAGTGAATTTTCCACATTTTTCCATCTCTATTTCAGTGTCAAGGAAATAGCTCTGTCATGCTGACAGGATAGCCACAGAGAACTATAGTGGATTACTTGGCTCCAGGACTAAAATGGATAGTAGTCTAATGGGAATATTCATCACCTAGCCAGACCAGAGTGATGCTGTCTGATATCACTGTCTCTCCTCTGTGTCTGTGAACAACAAACAGGCTGGATTCACTACATGGTTGAAATATAAGGTTTTGAATATTTGAGGGTTTGGATGTGGAAAGGTTTTTAGAGTACAGTGAGAATAATGGATGAACAACTTCCAGAAAACTTCTGTTCTATTTCATGCAACTTCAATTTGGATATTCGACAATTGGACATAACTCTAGAAACAAGCACAACTCAGACAGTTAGTCACATGAACACACGCACAATTGCTGCCCACAAAATCTCAAAAGCCTAACCAAGATGGATAAAAAGGCTTGTGTTTCCTGGGAGGATTTTATTTCCTGGCTTTACAAACTATGTTTATTAGCCTTTTGTGAGCAAAGTAATCCTTTACTTGTACGGTACGTATCACAAAAAATGTTGGAGTTAAGAGAATGGCTCTTTCCTGGCTCAGTTATCAGTTTGTAAATGTCACTGGCGACTTCTCTATGAATCCAAAAGTAATGTTTTGATGTTCCACAGAGCTGTATTCTAGGCTAAGTTAAGGAATGTGAAAAGCACATTAGATACTGAATCTTGATTCTCACTACATTGACTCCCAGTATAATTTTACATTCATTCTAATATTCTACTAATAATCTACAAAGCACTTAATAGTTTTGCCCCACAGTACCTGAATAAACTTTTGGTCTATCATGATTCAGTGCTTCTACTTCAATCAGCAGGTGCAGGTTCTTTATCAGTACCTAGAATAATAAGGAGGACAGCAGGGAAGAGCTTTTTCCTAGAAAACACCCAGCTATGGAACAGCTAACAGAGTGTCAATATTTGAGTCTACGTTGACAACTGATATGCTTAGTCAGTGATTGTTAAATAGATTGAAATCTACATCTTGTTTTGTGACAATGTCTATTATTAAAAGCAGTATACAAATAATATGTCTATAATATATCTGTATCACTGTATTACTCATGTTACATAATCATCATAGTCCAAATATACTTGAAACAGGGTCCAACAATAATTTCTTATCTCCATACTAATAACTTGATTTCAAAATTAGTATTCATTTACAACCACATATAACTCTGTGTGTGCATTATTCTAAGCAGCAAGTAGTAGTATAGGGGACTTTTTGTCTGAATGAAGAATGACCGTGACATTTTCCATGACTGGTTTATTTCTGAGTATATGTGTACGTGGGTGTGCACTGACAATCATGTTCTTGCAACTTATTTTTTAATTAGTTAATTAATTAATTAGTTTGTTTGTTTATAATTTTAAAAAAAAAAATCCCTGCCCAAGGATGAATATCCTGAGACCACAAGTTAATATCTTGATTATCTTGTGGACAAAGTGTAATAATAATTGCTGTCCATGAATTGGGGGGTAGAACACAAACTACACACTTTTTTTTCCCTCTCTCATTAAAACCAAGAACAGTACCAGGCAGATTCAGAATGGTGATATCCTGCTGACACAGCAGTGAGTTGCTGAAAGGGATTTGAAATAATGACTGATGCTTAGAAAAAGCTCCAAAAAAAATGGCACACACCTCTGGAGTGTCTGGCTTGGGAAGTACACCAAACTGAAAATATTTCATATGGTAATCTAGGCAAAAAAAAAGCCATAAATGCTTAAAATATTTGCATTTGTGAATTGTGATGTTCGTTGATGAGGGTTGATGTGAGGGTAAAAAAGGTAATGATGATCAAAGTGGTGGTGATGGTTTCGCTGGGGTTAATGATGGACTAGCAAAAACCATTTCTGCTAGCCTAACATTGATCAAATGGAGGGATGCATTTTTCAAAGACTTTTCCTGCATGGTGCTGGATCAAGTACTATTTTATAAGCATAACGAGAATTGAAGCCATGTTGTTAAATTATACCAGATTTACAGCAGATAATATAATAGTTATCACTTTCTGTTAGCTCTTTTCCACAAGGACAGTACTCTTGAGGAGACAGTTCTTCCTTGGTGGCTTTTGAGACCCAACCTGCATTTCGACAGGTTGGAGAACTGAATGTTATGTAGCAGAATTTGGGGTTATTTCCTTTGAAATGTTACCTGGGTAACATTTGTCTTTGGACAGGATAAAGAGAAAAATCCAGGCTCTTCACATGCAGGGCGAACAATGCAGAGGAACAGGCACTGAGCCTAGAGTTTTCTCTTTACCATGTCCAAAGACAATATACCTGCCATTTTATGGTTTTTATATGTTTTGATACAAAAATCTTAACAAAAATGAACCTAACTGTGGGGAAAAAAATTTAAGTCTATAAAAAATACAATCCTTGAAAAGTCAGTTAAACTGAACTTTAGATATGAGTACAAGTGATAACTAATGTGTAAACATTGACAGGAATGAGACTTCTTATCTCCTTCCAGTAGTGTTGTCATACTTTTTGAAGGTCTAAGTTTCGAATTGACCACATTTTTACTCAGTTATGTCTTGATCTCAGACATAGAGGACTCTGGATTTTATTTCCTGACCAGTCAAAAGCACAACTGCGGGGATTTCACTAAATTGCCGATACACTGTGCGATTTATTTGTTAACATCAATCCTGTGAGTGGATGTAAAACTTCCTGCTTCAAATGCAACTAATAATGTGACTCATTGCTAATTCAAAATTTTCTTTACTGTTAATGGCTGTCACCCCCCCATCACACCCACTGGTCTGGTCCTGGTCTTGACTCGGTCTCGCCCTGCCTTGGTCTTGGTATTGACTTGGTCTCAACCCCTCAAAGTTTTGGTCTTGTCTCAGTCTCAATACACTTTGGTCTTGGTCATGACTTGGTCTCACTTCAGGTGGTCTTGACTACAGCATTACCTTCCAGTTCCTGGGTAACATTTGCAGGCAAAAAAAAAATCACAGCAGACAGAATGCATCTGCTTTGCTTTTTTGATATAAACACTTTTAAAATCAGTGCAGCTTGCATTTGAAGGTTGCTTGTGTATAGCAAATTCTGCTTTTGCTCATGTTTTATCAAAATGGTGGCAAATTTCTTGCAGTAGCCCCTCCCATAGCCATTGATGTCAGTGGTTCCAAAAGGAATGTCCCTACATTTTTAAACTCTATTGAAAAACCCATCTTGCACACTTTCAGACTTGGGTTACAATTTTACAACAAACAAACAAACAAAAAGCCCTAAAAAGGTCACTATTACAATTTTACTAAAAATAAAAATCGCAATTATTGCTGGGTTTCAATTATGTGACTTTTCTTAGCGGTTCTACCGGAAGTGAAATAGCTGGTGGTCTAAACCTGTCATAGTGCAAATAACTAGTGATAACTTAGAGTATGCTCGTAATCTAGAAGCCACTGGTCGCTTTAGATATATTCAGAAAATTGCTATGTGCAATGGAATCGACCTCTACAGTCTGGGAAAGAAGGATTTGTCATATGATCTCGAAAACTACCCTTCAGTCGGGTTCCCCGACATCTCAAACTATCTGGCATTGCAGACATCCTTCTACACCGCAAAACAGCTGAAAGCATGGAAAAGTATGGAGGCTTACAACTTTTTTGTATGTGGCTGGGTAAAGGACCTTGGTATCAAGTCGCTACCAAATGAATCCTGTATTGTTTTTGTCTGTGTAAGTTTTTTTTAAGCTTTTCGTTCACGTCTTTACAACAAAGCGCTGCAAGTTGAAGTGTAAACAAACAACAGTTTGCTTGATTCTCACTTGTGTTCACGGTTATCTCTCAGGTAAATCGTTCACAAAGATCATCAGAAACCCCTTTAAAGACCTGGATCTTAGTGAAACAAGACAGAGAAGTGATCATGGCGCGTTGTAACTGCATGGCTGGGTAAGAATTTTGTTGCGACCTTCATGCATATGGACTTTGTGAGGAGTCAGGAGTAAACAAAGAAACAGCTGGGGACTTTAGCACTTTGTGACTAAAAAAATGTACCATAAAATAACGACATATAGCAAGAAAACTACTTGGAAAACACTAATGACATAGCTGAGAGGGATAGACAAACCTTTAACGACGTGATCACCACAAACTCGAGCATGCTTTGACTCGGCTCCCTTTGATTTCAGTGAGAGGTTCAAAAGCCACCTTTCTTGACATCTTTTTGTGAAATCCTGTGTTTGTTCACCCATTTTTATTAGTTCACAGGGAACCCTGAAGAAACTTTTATCAGTTTCATGGTTTGATAGATTTGAACAACCTAAAACAATGCAAGTGTAAAGCATTTTTCATGCGAGCAATGCACCTTCTTTGTACAAACGCTTTGTCAACTAAGCTTTGGTAGACCACCAGCTAAAGTTTTGCATAACTAATGAGGCGGATGTGACATCACGTGAAACCCAGCAATACTGCAATTCTTGAGTGGCAGCCGAACATAGAGAAAACTAGACAGCCATAATAACAGTATGTCTTATTTGACATCGCCAACACTGAAATGGTGTGTGTGGGTGTGCTTTTTGCAGGAAAGCTACAATTTCAAAAAGCCATCATCTACTTTTTCCACACATATACACACACTTGGCTGTAGATTTAGAGAGAAGTCTTCGATCCAGGTGCCATAAACACTGAGTCTCTCAGTTTCTGAGATGAGGTTTAAAGTTTACCACACATCCAAACTGAGAATGCAGCATACTGGGAGATGCACAGGAAGTGATCTAAAAATATTACTGATTCTTTCTCCTGTCTTTTCTTCTCACCATCTTTTTTAAACACTACTCTTCAATGCCATCTCCTCTTTCCTGTTCTCTTCTTATCCTTTTCATCTCTTTTTCATTTTCTTACTTCTCCATATCAGGTACCTGATTTCTTCTCCAGACAGGAGTCATTTAATTTGAGTTAGATGAGTCATTTATTCTCACCCCTTTCTTCTTGTTGTTTATCCTTCTCTATGGGGAAGGAGTCTAAATTAAGTCAACACTATCACTAGGGGAGAGCACAACATAGTAGGAGCAAAAGGAATGAAGAGGGAGTGGGAAACCTTCACCCCACATACTTTAAATGGAGCTTTTTTTTTTTTTTAACCGCTCTGACTGGAGGACCAGCCACAGGTTTATATTAAAGTGCTCTTTCGAATATTATCATTTATATAACAACAACTCATTCATGGGGACTTATGTATATGACAGATGCTACATATAATCTAAACTGCATAATAAACAGATTTAAAAACATGTTATGTAACAAAATGCAGTAAAACAAAATGTTTAATTGTTGATATTATGAAGTTTCTGTGACATTGTATTGACCTTAAGTGAAGGAATGTTTTTAATGGTCAGTGTGTTTTTCCACCACAGGAAAGTCTTCAGGACAGAGGATCATGAGCTATCTGGTTTCGTGGACGAGCTGTGTTTCTTCTTATTATTCAGTTAAGTTTTACAGCCATGGTAACAGTCATAAGCAGTAATAGGAAATAACTCCATTCCACAATATTTAAAAGGTACTGACTGCAAAGTGGGTGGCATGGTGATGTATGGTTAGCACTGTTGCATCACAGCAAGAAGGTTCTGGGTTTGAGCCCAGTTGCCGACTGGGCCTTTCTGTGTGGAGTTTGTATGTTCTCCCTGTGTCTGCATGGGTTTCCTCTGAGTGCTCCAGTTTCCCCCACAGTCCAAAGACATGCAGGTTAGGCTACTTGGTGGCTTTAAATCAGGGGTTCTCAAACATTTGCGATCTGGGCCCCCCCGACTGTAGCAAGTGTACTTTGAGCCCCCTGAAAAAAAAGATAGATAAACTATTACTTATTATTATTATTATTATTCGGCTGTTTTTTATTGTTGTGTATTATTGTATTATTACAATGTTAGGCAACACAGTCCAAGACTGAAAATGTTCAATTTTGCCCTATATCCTTTTAAAAATTTCTGGATCCAGACTTGGTTCCAGATCACCTCCAAAATTTAAGATCTTCATTGGGCCAAGACACGTATCTCATAAAATTTTCAT
>JAOANJ010000001.1:8755651-8765725 GCA_026413345.1 Ariopsis seemanni | reverse complement strand
GGTTTGAGTATTTCAGAAAGTGCTGATCTCCTGGGGTTTTCACACACAACAGTCTCTAGAGTTTACACAGAATGGTGGAAAAAAAAAAAAAAAAACATTGAGTGAGTGACAGTTCTGTGGGTGGAAATGTCTTGCTGATAAGCGAGGTCAGTGGAAAATGGCCAGATTGGTTCGAGCTGTCAGGAAGGATATAGCAACTCATATAATCACTCTTTACAATTGTGGTGAGTAGAAAAACATTTCAGCATGCAACAGCAGAAGACCACATTGGGTTCCACTCCTGCCAGCCAAGAACAGAAATCTTGGAATCAACAACAAATTCCCATTAAAGTGGCCAGTGAGTGTATATTGTAACAATTGGGAAGTGGATTATTGAGTGGATATTGCCATACATTAGAAATGTGTGTGCACAACAGCGACCTTGTTTCCCATGCAAAGGCTAAGATTTTGGGGCTATATATATATTTATTTAATTAATTACTTTTTTTTTTTTGGTGGTGGTGGTTTCTGGAATTTATTTAGGTAGGAAATCTTGCTGAACCCTGGTAACTCTGGGTAATTATCCTAGCTTTTCTGTGTGCAATGACTAACACACCTGCTATATCAAAAACAGTTGAACCAAGATACATCTAAAACCATTCAAAACAAACTGCTAGACTGTACCTTGGATAACCGTACATTATCAACTCTCAACTGCCTATTAAGAGGATACTTTAAACATTTACTAGATAGTAGTTTCTAGCATAAGTCCTGTTTGATCGACTCTGAACTTGATTTTAATCGACACTGTGACATTACTAGTGTCGTCCTGCCTCACTAAAAATCTATGGTCACGGGCCGCTCCTGTCGTCAAGACAACTCTAACTCTGATTAGCAGGTATTTATTACATTCTGATGGACAGTCCTTATTTTTGAACAAGTACCAAAGCACATTGTCATGTCTGCACTACCTTTTATTCCCCTTCATGTCTCGGTCACAACTAATGGGAAGAAAGTGCACTAGTGCTTTCCGCAACCAAGCCAAGAGCTCAAAAAAAGATGAGGAATAAATTTCTACATTCTTTCTAAGGTTGAACAGATCGTTCTTTCACTTCAAATAAAACCAGACCCTTAAACAAAGCTTTGATGAGGTTTGAGACTTCTTAGGCTGCACACTGAGTTCCCTCATTACAATTTGCATGAGATCCCTTTGTGATAAATCAACCAAAACAACTTTCAACTTTAAATGGTAAGCTGGTTGTTCTCAGCTGTGTCACTACAGAGGCAATAGACAAAAGAGAACTCCAGGAAAAGGAAGGGCAAGTGAGCTTAATAGGATGAAAACCCTTTTAAATGTGTCATGGCAGCATTCTGCCCATTATAGCCGTCTATTTTGGGGTTTGGAAATGCCACCACGAAGCCAGGTGATACATTAAAAATACTCTCTATTCATCCAAATGTTGGTGTATGATTTAGAGAGATCTCTAAAGAAATTCTGATGACATTTATACAAATGTTATGGGTTTTTTTAAAGACCACCATCAGTGTCCAGTCAGAGATATAGTTTATAGATGTAAGAAATGTATTAGCATAGATAATATCGCTAAAAGTTGGCGTCCTGCAAAGATCAACTCAAGGTCATAGAGCCTTAAGGAAGCAACTTAACTGCACCACCTCAAGTTCACCTCAAGCAAAACCCTGGAATGAATGTGTAGACAGCATATAAGCGCTAAAATGTGGTATTGGGGCATCTGTGATATAAAATGTACAACAATAATTTAAACTGAAGACATCATTCTCCAGGCTTCTGTCTCACTGAAATCAATATACATGAACTTAAAGAGCTTAATTTAAGGAAATGGACCAGGATACGTTATAATTGCCACATAGGACTAATAAGCAGCTACAGTACATATGGGGTTGGTTAAAATGATTAGTGACCCCTTTTTGGGTGACCATTTATGGTCCTTTATAATTCCCCAAGACTGTGGTTTTTATTTCTATCCCAGTCACCTGATTGAACAATTAATCCAGACATTGCCATTGATTTATAAAGCATTCAATGCATCATTAAATGGAGGCTGCTAAACCATGTTCACTAATAAAATATCACAAAGGAAATGAGACATGGTTCATAAAGGTGTTTGTTCTATGGATGAGTGAAACTTGATACTGGGCTATCAAACAGTTCTAACAGCCACCCTAAGGCAACAAATCAGTGCTATGCGCACAGACCGTTCCCATCTGGCATAGCCAGATTAGCAAAACTATTAATCAGTGTAAGTTATAACACAAGAAACAAAGTTTCTAATATCCATCCATCCATTATCTATACCACTTATCTGTCAGGGTCGCAGGGCAAGAGGCAGGATACACCCTGGGCTCAGGTCAAAACCCACATAGGTGCAGGGGAAACATTCAAACTCCTCGCACAAAGACCCCAGTCAACCATGAGATCTGAACCACTTACTGGGAGGCAACTGTGCTAACCACTGCACCACCATGCTACCCAATTTTTAACATCATACAAGAATATCAAAATTTAATTAGACAGTGATCAAACTTCAATCTTACAAAAAAAAAAAAAGAAGTCAGGGACTTGGCTACATTTCTGTCTATTCTTTTTGCAAAATTCCTCAAGGCCAAGGTGTTCCCTGGATGCTCTATTGTGTTGATAAAAAGCACCAATCTTCATATGTTACTAGAGCAAATTTAAAGACTTACGATCCAAGCCATTGATGTAGCGCATGGTGATCTCACAGTGTCCCCATACTGCACTAACGATGGGATACAACTTCTTTCCCTTGAGCCCTCTGAAGGCCACTCCAAGATACTGTCCATCCACCATGAAACTGAGTGTCCCTTCATCCATATCCAGCACCACCACCAGGGTGTCAGGAAGCACAAAGGCTTCCTCAGGCTCCAGAAAACTGGGGTAGGTGGGTACAGATGAAACTGGTCGGTTTTTGCTGTTGTGGTAGAGCTTGTTGCGGCCCAGGTCCCAGCCCCAGGACTCACTATCACTACCTACCAGAGAGGTGTATCCCACTGAATGGAGCGGTGCCTCTGATGTAGCCACACCCACTACAGCATGGGTACCCCGCTGCCGGGCGGGCCAATGGATGCGCCAAACATGTAGGCCACGTGTATAGCCCACTCTCCCTCTTATGCAATCCGTGCTCTGGGCCACTGGGTGTCGGTGGAAAGTCAGCTTGTCATCTTCCTTGATGAAGATGTTGAGGGAGCGATCATCTGGGTTCCAAGCATGCTGCAGCTGATGCTCAGCAGATACTGATGGCATATCCAGCAGCAGGTCAAGCCTGGCTGGCTTGAAGAAATCTGGACCTTGGAGTTCTCTCCGTAAGGGGCGGTAGGAAGGCTCACCTCTCACATCTACTGACTTGATGCTTCCTGAAATCTTCTGGCCCATGATTCCTCAGTGGGATGTTGGGCAAATAGGTTGACTGTTACCTCATCAAAGCGTGGGGTGTCAGACCGGTGTCCACTGAATCTGGCCAGCAGATGCTAGCGTTGCACAAGTCCTAAGAGGGAACACAGACAACACTTTAAAAACAATATTTTATATAGTACCTATTTATGCTGTAGTTATTTTAATGTTGTGAAAAGTCTGCAAAACATGTTAGTTCTTGTCATCACTTCTAACATCTAACATAAATCTTTAACAATTATGCACATTTATTTATATGGAGCATACACCTTGTTAAAGTCCCACTGTAAATTTTTACTGAGGAAAAAAAATCATGTAGATAATTAGAATACTCTTATTGCCAGAGAAAATTATTCCACACCATCTTACCAATAAGAATCGAGCATTCAACAGTGCTGGTATAAAACAGTATATTTCAAGATCACTGTAAATAATTGAAAACTAGAATACAAGAAAACTTGTAGCTGCCTCTTACTGCTGAATGAAGCATCATTTTATGATAGAACATTCTAGAAATGTAGCCAATTCATATTTAATGAGATTCTTTTCAGAAGAGCTGTAGCATGCAAAAACAAAGTAGGGAGGGAACAAAGCGGGTAATAACTTTATTTAATAAATTTACTTTTACACACACACACACACACACCTTTGATGGCTTCAGAGGAGTATGCCTAAAATAGTGAGAGAAAGGTTCTGGTTCGTATAAGTGAAAAAGTCATAGAGTTGTTTCCACATTAAAGGCATACTTCATCAAATGCTAATGTGGCCAATTGATTAAATCTAGTGGGGATCAGGTGGCATGACTGGATTTAACTCTATAGTGTTAACTGGAAGTGCCTCCGCTGGCCACAAAAGCATTTTGGTCTCCTTTAATGGTCAGGCTGAAATCAAAGAAGAGATAACAGAGAGATGATGTATGATAGACGTAGTGATGATGTGCTAAGGCTACAGAACAGTATGAAGCACTAGCATGCAGGTTCTCCGACAGTGAGTGATGCACTTTCTTTTCCCAAGAATGAGTAGATGCTTCCTGTTCAAAGCAACAAGAACCTTTTTCCAAAAGATCCAGCTGGCAACACAACACACATCCTTGCATTGATTAAAATGTTAATGCAATTAATTTGGTTCCCACTAAGCTATAAAAACAGGAACAGTGTAAAGCCATGTTCCTGCACAAAGAGACAAAATGATGACAAATATTACGTCAACATGCACACTGAGCCAGACCATGATCAAACAGTTTTCAGAAAAAAGGAAATAAGTGGTGATTCAATGTAGGCACATGACACAAGACACAATATACACTCACACAGAGATAGAAAAACACACTTTTATTTAAAAAATATATATATATTTTTTTTCTTGTGGAGATTTGCCCTCAAAAGATCAAAACTGTCAGAGATTCCTGTCTTTGTGGTGACAGTTAGTCCCCACTAAGAGATAAAAACATGCATACAGAATTATACAGTCACCCAAAACTCTCTCGTTACACTGAGGTCATTGGCAGAGGACAAGAGATGACCGGAAGAAGAGCGGCCAGACGTCCAGTCAGGAAACCTGGGTACACGCTACCAGTAATAAAGGGAAAACAAATGAGGTCATAAGAGATGGAAAAGAGGCGTGGAGGGTCTGAGGTGGGGGTAAACAAATACATAAGGGCTGCTGTAGGTTCCTGAAAACTGATTTGCAAAAGCTAGGTTGATTTTATGAGTTGTGAGAGCTGTCACAGATGGTAAAAGTGCAGCTACTCATCTAAATAAATCCTCTGGTAAAAGTTGAAGTATAGTTTCAAATTAGCCATTCACGTTCAAGTATAAACTCTTAAATTTACCTCAAGCATGAAAGTAAAAGTACAACAATGATGATTCACAAATTACTTTACTGACTGAGGATAAATTAATGCCCCTTTTACAAAGAAACTAAGATTAGACTAGAAGGGCACTCAGTTGAGTGCATACCTCCACCAAGCCACATATTTGGATTTGCATCAAAATTTAAATCAATCGTTCCTTGGCCCATGGTGCACCTTTCCTCCAAATTTCATCCAAATCTGTTCAGTTTTTTGAGTTACATTGGGAAAAGACCTGTTTCATACACAGTACATACAGTACATTCCAGAATTCAATTTTAGTTTTGTATTTGGTGCTCAGTACTTCCACACTCTTGACAGTAGCTTTCTTTTGGCTTTCACTACTACCATTTATACGAGCATCTTGCGATGTTTCTGGGAGCCCGGCACACACATTAATAGATTATACAGATTATAGCAGAGATGAGGCACTACAGTTTGCATGTCCTAGGGATTAGTGAGAACAGATGGACAGGATCAGGTAGGATGAAGAGCAACGCAGGTGAGACAGTGTTGTATTCAGGGAGGGATGACAACCACCACCAGCAAGGAGTTGCCATTATTTTGAAGAAGGGTACAGAGAAATGCCTGATGGAATGGAAGCCTGTCAACAGCAGACTCATGACAGTCAGGCTGAAAGGGAAGCACATCAATACAACCTTGATCCAATGTTATACTCCAACAAATGACAGCGAAGAAAAAGTTAAAGATGCATGACCAACTATGACCAACTTCAAGCCGAACTCGAAAATGCACCAAGGCATGATATGAAAATTGTGATGGAAGACTTCAACGCAAAGGTGGGACGTGACAACACCAACTATGCCAGAGCCATGGGAAAAGAAGGTTGCGGTACCATCAATAAGAATGGGGAAAAGCTACTGGAGTTATGCACAAGCTATGACCTGGTCATTGGAGGGACCCTTTTCCCACACTGGGACATCCACAAGCTCACGTGGTACTCAACTAATGGAAGAGACAAGAATCAGATTGATCATTTCATGATAAATGGCACTTGGAGAAGATCGCTGATTGATGTTAAATTGAGAAGGGCAGCAGATGTCAGCAGTGACCATCATCTTGAAATAGCTATGCTGAAATTGAAGCATAGAAGAACCAGATACCAAAAGACAGGATGTCAGCATTACAACATTGGGAAGTTAGAGGATCCCCAAGTGAAGACTAGGGATATTGAAGATCATTCCCAGTCAGATACAGATGAAGTAAATAGGAAGTGGATGCAAGTAAGAACAGCATTCTCCAAAAGTAGTGAAGCTTGCCTAGGTTTCAAACAGCACAAGAAGAAAGAATGGATAACGCCAACCACCTGGCAGGCTATAGAAAACAGAAAAACACTAAAGAAGAAAGTCCACGAGTCAAGGTCTGGAAGACTTCAAGAAAGATACAAGCACCAATATGGGGAAGTTGATCGGATTGTCAAGAAAATGACCAGAGCAGACAAACGAGCATACATGGACAACCTTGCAAAGGAGGCAGAGAAAGCAGCCAATAATGGGCAGCAAGGCAAAGTATACAAGATCACCAGAACCATAAGTGGCAAGTACAGTGGAACTACAGACGTTCCTGTTAAAGACAAGCAAGGGAGACTACTAACATCAGAAAGAGAGCAAGATGCTCAATGGGCAGAACACTTCAGTGAAATTCTTACCAGACCACCACCACCAATAGAAGCTGATATACAGGAAGCCGAGGAAGACCTGGCTGTTATCACCACCCCACCTGAGAAGGAAGAAATTATTGCTGCCATAAAATCCCTCAAGAACAGAAAGGCTCCTGGACATGACAACCTAAATGGAGAACTATTCAAGACCAATCCTGAGATAGCAGCAAAGATTATCCACCCACTTTTTACAGCCATTTGGGAGGAAAAGAAGATACCAGACAAATGGGCCAAGGGCATCATCATGAAGATACCAAAGAAGGGAACACTTAGTAATTGCAACAACTGGCACAGGATCAACCTACTATCCATTCCAAACAAGACATTACAACATTACAAAGATCATCATACAAAGAATCTCCGACACAGTGGACAAGCAGTTAAAGAGAGAGCAGGTGGGCTTTCGCAAAGGAAGAGGTTGTATTGACCAAATATTCACCTTGCACAATATCATAGAGCAATGTACAGAATGGCAGAGACAGCTGTACATCAACTTTGTGGATTTTGAGAAAGCCTTTGACAGTATCCCTCGAGACAGCTTATGGCAAATACTTTGAGCATATGACCTCCCTCAACAGACAGTTCTACTCAAGAGTTTCTACAGCAACTTCACTTGTGCAGTGGGAAACAGTGACAGCACTTTTGAAGTTAAAACAGGAGTCAGGCAGGGATGCGTCGTGTCAGCATTATTCTTCAACCTGACCATCGACTGGGTAATGAGACACACCACTGAAGATCAACCAAGAGGCATAAGGTGGAGCCTCTTTACCACCCTGGAGGACTTCGATTTTGCAGAGGACCTAGCCCTTCTTTCCCATACATGCAAGAAAAAACATCTCATCTCAGCACAAGATCAATCAAAAGAAAACAGAAGTCATGACACTCAACATCCCAAATCCTTCACCAGTCAGAGTGGATGGAGTAGAATTACGAGCAACAGAGGAGTTCACCTACCTGGGCAGCGTTGTCAGGCACGATGGAGGGACAGGTAGTGACAGGTATATTAAGAGCAGAATCATCAAAGCCAGAAACACCTTCATAATGTTGAATAATATATGGCTGAGATTGTACAAGAGCTGTGTTCTATCTACACTTCTATACGGTTCAGAATACTGGAGGATGACCGAGTATGACATTTCCACACTCTCAGCATTCCACACCAAGAATCTCCATCAAATTCTACAAATTTTCTGGCCAAGAACCATCTCTAACCAAGAAGTACTTGCTCAGTGTGATCAGGATAGCATGGAAGCCATTATCATGCAAAGGCGATGGAGATGGATCAGACACGTCCTTCGAAGAGAGCAAGACATCACACATACTGCTTTACAATGGACACCAGAAGGACGGCGTAAGAGAGAGCGACCCAAGAACACCTGGCAACGCATGGTAGAGTCAGAAATGAAGACCCTGAACCACACTTGGGGCACGGTACAGAAATTGGCCCAGGACAGACAGAAGTGTTCATCTTTTGTCGCTACCCTACATGCATAATAGGCAGTAAAGAAAGAAAATTGGGAAAAGACAAAAAAAATCCTGGATCTACATACATGTCCAGATTTGCATCAAAATCTAATCAATTGTTCCTTGGACAATGGCACACCTTCCTCCAAATTTCATCCAAATCCATTCACTACTTTCTGAGTTATGTTGAGAAAAGTCAAACAAACAAATGGAGGTGAAAACATAACCTTCTCGAACAAAGTTGGCAGAAAGGCTAACTGACAACCACTTTATTCCTAATCTCTCAAATGTTAACTAGCATGCTAATAACTCCAACCACCTGACAAACCAACCACCTAAAGGCTAACAGCTCGCTGTCACAATACAAACTGTCTTGATAAATACAATGCGGTTGATGGATATTAGGGCTCCGTGTAGTAGTGCAGTGTAATGAGTAAATAAAAGTCAAATGTATTCTGTGAAAGTAAAGTAGTTACTTTAAAAATGAGCCTTAATTACAGTACCAATGTAAAATTAGGCAGTTTGCATAATTTGATCAGCAGTCACTAGAATTTGACAAATCTAAAAGCTAATCCTGACATAATTACAAAGTTACTAGATGTGTGCTGAGATACAATTAAGAGACTCATAAAAAAGTGCTCATATTGCCATCATAAGGGAAAGGAAGTGATTGAGAGAGACAACTAAACAAATGATGAAAGAACTTTTTTTCCCCAGATCAATTCTTTCCACTATAGTCTGCTGCCAAAGTGCACAAATGGACACAGAAGTATGCAGAAAGCTTTCAGCATTCAGCTTTTTTGAATTTGCCATTAGGATACAGCCAATAATTTTGCATCAATAATGCTTCACTGCTTACTGAGTCAGGGAAATGCTTGTCAGAGAAGACTTCTGATACATTCTGGCTAAGTAACTAAGTCACATTATAAGACTAATGACGGCACAAATGAAATCATCTAGAGGCTGTAAAAAAAAAGTTATAAACTTGCACTCTGGGGTTAATGAGGCAGAACATACTGATGTTATGACAGTAATGACTACATCCTAATGGACCATGAATATAGTACTTAACTACCCAAATGCATAAGGCACAGCTACACACAAAGTTAGCAAAACAGAGGAATCACTTATTGTTTGGAGTTTTTTGGTAACATGACAGGCTGCAATTATTAATTCTATTAACTTCAAGAGAAAGGCAAAAAGAGAGGCTGATGAGGAAATGATTGTGTATATTTGTTATAACCTTAATGACAGCAGGAATGGCCTTGTAAATCTAAATGCATTTAGTAAATAAAATGTTAGCATTAGCACATTGCTGTGTGCTAAACATTTTATTTACTAAATGCATTTAGATAGTGTTGTATGGGATAAAAAAAAATGCTTTGTGATGTGCTTTTATTGTAAAATAGCAACTTCATCCCTCAATCATTTTGTTGCTTATTTTTCTCAATTGTGTTTTATTCCTTACATAAAGGGTGGCACGATGGTATAGTGGTTAGCACTATTGCCTCACATCAAGGAGGTCCTGGGTTCAAGCCCAGCGGCTGATGAGGGACTTTCTGTGTGGAGTTTGCACGTTCTCCCCGTGTCTGCGTGGGTTTCCTCCGGGTGCTCCGGTTTCCTCCACAGTCCAAAGACATGCAGGTTAGGCTA
>JAOANJ010000001.1:7645043-7655597 GCA_026413345.1 Ariopsis seemanni | reverse complement strand
TTTTAATTCCAGCTTGTAATGCGACAAAACAGGACAAACACCAAGGGGGATGAATACTTTTGCAAGACACTGTACACGTTTAAAGAAAGTAGCAGAGGGGAGGGAATCAAACACAGACGTTTGAGAATCAAATAAATTGTCAATGAAAAACAAAATAATCAGAAGGAGAGAAACACAAATGGAAAAAGGAAGGTAGAGGGCTGATTCGGTGAATGAATGAATCAAAAGGAGAGAATCAAACATGCACACATTTATTTGAGAGTCACATAAAGAGTCAGGGAAAGCTGAATGACTCAGAAGGAGAGAATTACACATGTGCGAGCATGCACACGGTAAGGGGTGTGGCGATGGAAGTGGTGTGCATGACGGGTAGGTCATCAGGGAGCTTCTGGTCATTTATCTTAGCCTGTGGATCTGATGAAATGTCATCACCATGGCCAGTTAAACCCTCCCTCCTTCATCAATTTTCTTTTCCTCTCCTCCATCATTCCCATTTGTCCTTTTAATCTGTATGGTGGAAGAACAGCTTTCTGTTTTCATGAACAATCTTGAGCTGTTCTGATTAGGCCAATGGGTCACACTGTGCTGATATCTTAACTTGCTTTTATTTTATTTTTCTTCTGTGTCTCTTTTTGTTGTGCATGTTTATATTCACTCTGGAGTACTCACACACTGTGTCTCTTCCTCAGGACCTCCATCAGCTCCAGAAAATGGCATCTCCACACTAAATGACACATCTGTTGCACTGGAGTGGCGTCCTCCGCGAGACAGTGGCGGCCGCAGTGACCTCGCCTACAATGTGCACTGCAGGAAGTGTGCATCAGACGGCAGGAAGTGTGGCCCATGTGGAAGCGGAGTCCACTTCACGCCACGGCAGTTTGGCCTTGATGCAACAAAAGTGCTCGTGTCCAGCCTGCTTCCTAACACCGACTACACGTTTAGTATCGAGGCAATCAATGGCGTCTCTGATCTAAGTCCGAGTCCGAAACAGCAGCTCACAGTCAATATCACCACTGGCCAGACAGGTATGGCCTTTTTTATTTCAGTATTTAAAAATAAATTAACGAAAAATTATTATACAAAAATTGAAACAAAGCTAAAGATTTTTAGAAATCTGGCCTACCAGTACACCATGATATATTTAATGTGGTTTAACAATACTTTTTCTTCTTGTATACCAAATGTGTTAGCAGCAAAGCACTTACTTGTGTTCAGACTTTGTGAATGTTAATTATGATATCCAAGGTTAAGTTTTTATTTAACAACAGAATACTGAAAGGTGCAGGATAGGTTTATGTATGTGTATTGGCCATTGCCCACATTCCACCCACTCAGGCTCAAGGGCATTTTATTGTATCTTTATTGTTGTACTTAGAACCTCTTTAAAGCTATGAACCACAGGCTTGAGGCTTAACCACGACCTCACAGAGCATAAAGCTCAACCGCCCTTCCTATTCATCACATTCATATATTTATTACGTCTTATTTAGTTTCAAGATGAAATGTCAAGTGTTAAACTCCTCTGGTTATGTAGTTGATGTGTATAGATAGATGACCTAAACGATAGATGGGGGATGGATGGTCTAAATTATGGATCTAAAAGATGGATAGATGGACTGATGGTCACAAGGATGGATGACTGGGTAACCATATGGTGGCTGAATGAATGAACTGACAGGTGGATGGATGGATGGATGGATGGATGGATGGATGCATAATGTTAAAGGATGGCTGGATGGATGCATGGATTGTCTGGATGGCTGATCTAAAAGATGGATGGATGACTGGATAACCATATGACAGCTGATTGAATGAACTGACATGTGGATGGATGGATGGTCTTAAAGGATGGCTGGATGGATGGATGGACTGATGGTCACAAGGATGGATAACTGGATAACCATATGGTGGCTGAATAAATGAACTGACAGGTAGATGGATGGATGGGCTTAAAGGATGGATGGATGGCTGATCTAAAAGATGGATGGACTGATGGTCACAAGGATGGATGACTAGATAACCATATGGCAGCTGAATGAATGAACTGAAAGGTGGATGGATGGTCTGATGGATGAATGAACAGATGGATGCATGGTCTAAATGATAGATAGATGGCCTAAATATAGATGGTATATAGATAACTGGCCTAACGGATAGCTGGAGGATGGATCTATTGATGGATGGATGGATTTATTTATAGTTGGATGGATGGATGGATGGCTAGATAGATAAACATATGGCAGCTGAATGGATGAACTGAAACATTGCAGCAGAATAAAAATGACGGATGGATGGATGAGTGATCAAGAGAAAACATGGATAGATTGACATGATGATACGGAGATGAATGAACATATGGCAACTGAATGAGTGAACTAAAACATGGATGGAATATAGGATGAAATGCTGGATGATGGAAAGACAGATGAATGGATACATGGGTGGATCACAGTCACGAGGAAAGACTTCTACCTTAATTTCTATCTGATTTGCTTCCCTCTGCCCAGTCAAATTCAGACTAAGTCAATGACCACGAGTCGTCTCACTGACTGAAGTATTTGAATGGAGACATTTCTGTGGCGTTAACACAGAGTTGACTGGATACACTTATGTGGTAAGTTATAAACTAGAAGCTCAGTGTGATCTCAGTGTGGTGAATCCTGCACTGATTGTGACTGACACTTCACGCTTGGAGTAATGCCCAGTCTTTCCATCATAATTTGGATCGTCATTCTTTTGTATCAGTGATGATAGAGATAAACGTGTGTGACGGACACCGGGGTCATAAATATGCATGAGGCTTCTGCAGAAGACGAGGAAATAAAGCCGAGCCGAGGGTAAAACAAGGCGACGAGTCGTTCTGAATACTTATTGAAAGTTTCTTATAACCTGAGAGCATATACGCTGCTGATAACATCCATGCTGATCATTTCTAACACATTACAGTTAGATTAATGTGCATGTGTTGAGCATCTAACTATGGAGAAAGAGAGAGAGAAAGAAGTAATTACATGCTGGAGTGTGGCCTCACTTGCAACACCTTCCTGCGGCTCTGTGTGTGTGTGTGTATGTGTGTGTGTGTATCTGACACAGAGGGAACTTTTGAAGGAAACGTGTGATGAGAAAGATAGCAGGGAATCTGTGATTGAAATTGAAAAAAAAAAAAAACCCAATGGTTATTGAGCACTTGGACTATATAATATCTCTCACACACACACACACACACACACGACTTGTTTAAATATTTCTAGATATGCGAGAGTTTCAGAATGCATCAACACCTTCATGCTGTGCTGTTTATCCTGCTGTAATTTCTCATTAAGAGACGACGGCAATCAATTTCAATTACAAAATCAATTTCTCTCTGTCTCTCTGTGCCTCTGTCTGTGTCTCTCGCTTTCTTTCTCTATCTCTTAGTGAGTGTTATTCTGAAAGAGAGGAAGAGTAAAGACAGCATCACTCTGGCGTGGCAGGGACCCAACAGACCCAACGGAGTCATCGTCGAATATGAAGTCATCTATTACGAGAAGGTAATTTCTTTTCTTTTCTCTTCTCTCCACACACATGATCCATGCTTTTAGACCCTCACTATAAATGTCTAAAGGCAGCAGAGTTTTGTGGAGGTGTAAGGTGGCGCATAATGAGCACTGACATCGACACAAAGCCTCAGGACATCAGAATGAACCTCAGCTTAACACACAGCACACGTGCAACAATTCCTGAGGATCTGAGGCCAAGGAGCGCTTTGATTCGCTCAATTATTAAAAGCAGGAGCAATCGTTTTAATATTTATGAAAGCACTTCATCACCCCTCGCTAATCGTCAAAATGGTTTGTTCCGACACAGGGATAACTGATTTGGAACAAACCATCCTGATTATTAGTGAGGGCTGATGTTGGAAAGATTTATTTTATTTTGCAGAAATTAAAGCTAGACTGCCTTTCAGATTTTTCAAGTGTAGGTCATAAAAAAAAAATTTTCCCCAACACCCAATTATTTTTGTTTAATGGAATGAAAGCTACTGAATTCGAATCACAGACTTCCAATTTTATTCATTTTTTTTTAATAGAACAATTAATGAATTTAGGGCCATGTGGCACTAAATTATCCGCTATTTTTTCCTGCTTCACCATGACGCAATACAAAATACTACATCATGCATCACATGGTGGGCTTTCCCCGTTCGCTCAAGGCATTGTGGGATACAAATTTGAAACAGGAGAGAAAAATGGAGGACGTGAATGAAACATGAAAGACCGACTACAGTAACAGAAAGCGAGAAGAAAATATGTTATGTTATATATGGAGGAAAGGAAACGCAGGACCAAACTAACAAATATCGGCGGTCAGCGAGCACCTCGGTGTGATCAGCTGTTCGTTTAGCGACAGAGTGCAAGGTAAACCTGTAGATGGCAGTAGTGCAACACTGGATGCCAGCTGCCGTGAAACCCAAAAGATGAAGAAGATGATGATGAAGGTAAACCTGTGCATGCACACATGGACTTCCTCTGTCTGCTTGACTGCACGAAGCGAGTGATTTCATGCACATTATTTGCTTTAATCCCCTTAAATTAAATAACTTCCCAGCCACAGAATGGTCTGTTTTTTTTTTTCTTTTAGATATTACAGAAATAAACATATATCACAATGACTAACTTTCAGAGGGAACTAAATTTCAAAGATTTTATGAAATCGAAAGGCTGTCTGCTTTTAAGGCAATAAATATTTTGCATTTTTTTTCTAGGGAAGGCAACAAATTTTAAAAATCATTTAAAAATATCATTGTGATTTTTTTTTTTTAAAAGGGACATAATAATAATAATGATAAGAAGAAGAACAACAACAAGAAGCTAAAAAGAGGAAATTCATGCAATCACACAACATCAAACCATTATTTTTTTTAAAAATTGCGAATAAAAAGTCAAAATGTATGCCTAAATTTACTCTGTATGTAGTTGAACTCAGATTTTTTAAAATTGTTTAATAAATCTTTTTTTTTAATGTTATAGCAAAATGTATGTGAAACAGAATCCCAAAGCATTTGATTCCTCTTATTGCTAACTTTAACAATTAATTTAACAATTAACAATGAACAATTTTTTATCCATTTATACACTGCAAAAAGGTATTTCTTGTTAAGAAAAAGCCTCTTTAATATGGGTGAATTTATCAAATATTTCTGATTAGAAGATTATTAGAACTCAAATATAAGACTGTTTAGCTTACTTTTAGATGCTTTTACTCATTTCAAGTTTTAAATTTTCTTATTCTACTGGCAAATAATTTTGCAAATTTTGAGCATTTGATTCCAGAAAGAAGCAAAATGATCTGCCAATAGAATAAGAAAATTTAAAGCTTGAAATGAGTAAAAGCATCTAAAAGTGAGCTAAATAGTCTTAAGTTCTAATAATTTTCTAATCAGAAATATTAGATAAATTTACCCATATTAGAGATATTTTCTCTTAACAAGAAATCATTTTTTTGCAGTGATAGTTACATTTAATGTTCCAGAATGTCCATGACACAAGTTATCACATTATAGTGTCTATAAATAATCATTCCTTGGCGAGTTTTTTTTTCTTTCACCCTTGAAGTTAATAATAGAAAGCAAACCAACAGCAATGAAAATGCAAAATAAATACAGTGAATATAAGGAGCCTTCCCTTTCACTATTGCAAAACAGTGATAGTGGAGACTCCTTCCAAACATTATTATAAACATTTCCTTAAAGAAAGGAAAAATGATAACATATTAGAATGAGATACTGTCCAAGCTGTTGTAATAGAAGGTGAATGAACACCTTCTGACCCATCAGAATTGAGCATTTAACACTGGGCCATCCAAAAAAAAAAAAAGAACCCACAATGTTTGTAGCAAAGATTTAAATATCGCTAGTTCTGTTAGCATACATCCATCACGATTGGTTTGAGTGAAAGTGTGTGGAGGAGCAAGATGGGCCCATGCGCCGGATTAAGCATGATTATGGGTTATGAGTTTATATTGAATATGCAGATGGGTGTCTGGCACAGAGGAGTCTGTGGCAGATGGTGTCACACACACACACACACACACACACACACGCACTTGATCGCTCTAGGTTCATTAAGAGACGGAATACCCTGTTGGAGTAAATCGGCTCAGCTGCACGTACAGCTAGACTGAAGCTTGAGTGACGGCAGGTGCCATTTTGAGTTCTCGATGGACATTTGCTTGTATGCTCAGCACTTAACTTGATACACTCATGACAGGAAACTGATATAATATTTAATATTAATTAAGATACAAAAAGTAACCTACAGGAGCAAGTGTCTCTGCTTCTTAACATTCTTAACACTTCCCTTTTTTCACCACGACAGCCATTTCCATTTATTAAACACGGCCTTCTCAATAATTCAAAGCCGGAATATTATCCAGAGACTGTTCCTTTATTAAATTCATCACAGAATCTACTCTAACTTTTTTTTTTCTCTTCCATTTTCTGTTAACAGACTTCCTATATCCTTTATTTTTTACATTTACTAGTAAAATGCTAATGTTGCTAATAATCAGAGGAGCTAGTTTTGCATAGGAGAGTTAGCATAATGAAAATGCGATCGCTCCAGTCAGTGTTCTTTTAAAATGCTAATATTATTCATAATGAACAGGAAACAATTCCAGACTTTATCATTTTTCAAATAAGAACACAGAAAAATCCATGCTAGCTTTTAGTCTTGGGTCACTATAACCTTAAAAGTTCAATTTTAGTTTATGCTAACTAATCCTAAAGATTTTCATTGTCATTGTTATTACTAATATTACATTATGCATGTAAGCATTATGAAAAGCCGTTAACACTAACCATTATTACTGTTTGTTTATTGTTTATTTATTTAAAATTTTACCACAGGCTATTTAAACATTAAGAAAAATTAGTTATGTTAACAACTAATCCTATTTCTAAAGTTTATTTGCTGTTATTGTTAGCCTAAAATTGTTAACTAATGTTAGTAAATGTAGCAAAATATTTCAGTCAGTAAGCATTATAAAATTTCAATTGTAAGCCAACAATTAATAACTTCTAAGGAGGATTAGTTTGTGAAACGAATTTGTCTTTATGTTTTATAATGTTTAATGTTTAAATTTAGTCAAATTATCTTTTATTCGTTCATACAGGTACTAATTTTACCAAAAGTAGTCTGACCAGTAAACAATTCTGATTAGCATTTATTGACTGTTATTGTTAGTCTAAAATGCTAACATTTCCAAATTTACCAAACATAGTTTGGACAGTAAATGTTCTTCAAAAAATAATAATGAATAAAAATTCACAAACTAAACTTAATTAGAATTTATTTGTTGGCATTGTTAGCTTAAATGCTATGTTAGTAAACCTACCAAAGAATGTTTGCTAACAAAACTTCTCATTCAAAAAAAAAAAAAAATCATTAGCATGTATTCATCATGAAAATACATTGTTTAAAAGATAAAATGTTAACCAATTTAGCAATTTATTTTAACTTGGATGCTAATGCTAGGATATTTACCAAAGGTAAATTTACCAAGGCTAATGAAATTTATGAAAATTAGCCTATGTAACTAATCCTCACTTTAGTTTTTATTGTCATGGTTAACCAAGAGTGCTAACTTACTAAATTTTCTAAATATTTTATGGCAAGTAAATGTTACATAAATTAATCTGCACTAACTAGTCCTCACCCAAGAGTTTGCTGATTGTCATTTTCAGCAAACGAACATTTGAAAAGTTATACTAACTACTTTTCATTAGCATTTATTTGTTCGAATTGTTAGCCTGAATGCTGTTTACTGCTAAATTTAACAACAACAACAAAAAAAGTTTGGTAAGGCAACTTAGCAAACTTAGTTTAAGGCTAACTAATCCTCATTAGCCTATGCTAATGTTAATAAATTTAGCAATTGTAGTTTAGCCAGTAAACACTGAGTATTAGTTTTTGCCGACTCATCCTCATTTATTCATTGTGAGTCGAAAGTGCTCAGTTGTTTGTTTGTTTGTTTAAACCAAAAGGTACTTTGGTGACGACTAAACATGAAAATTTATTGAAGGCTAACTAATTCTTGTTAGCATGTGTCCTCATTAGCATTAGCATTAACTAATCCTCATTAGCATGTGTTAGATTTTTTTTATCTTAAAATGCTATTGTTATTTAATGTACCAAAGGACAGTTTGGCCAGTAAACATTAAAAATAAATATCTATGATAGTTAAACCTCAGTAGGTTTTAATAATTAAAACTAGATCATGTTAATTAGTCATGCTGGTTCATAGCAAGATCAGTATTCGCCTGGTTATAACAGCCAGACAAGAGTTTCTGTGGGTTTTTCTTCTTGACTGTTGTGTCCTTTGGGCCTTTCAGAACCAGCAGGATCAGAACTATACAGTGCTGAAGACGAAATCTAACATGATGACCGTGGAAGGCTTGAAACCTGGCACTACGTATGTATTCAGGGTTCGAGCTCGAACTAGCGGAGGCTACGGCAGCTACAGCGGAGAGATCGAGCTGGAGACCAGCCAGGAAGGTAATTTCACCATCTCTCTTCTCTTCTCTCTTGATCTTTCCTCTTCTATCTCTTTTTCATGTCTTTTATGCTGCTGTCATTCTGCTTTTACTGGAAAAACCTAAGAGATTTCTAATGGATCCTGATGAATTTTTAAGGTGGAACGTGTTGTTCCTCATGAATCATCTTTTTTTTTTTTTTCCTGATCATCGAGACATAAAACGAGGCATATTGGTGTATAATATTAAACCAACAGGATTTTGATGGAAATCATTAAACCAGTTCCCTTTAAGGTCCGTTATGTAATGGGAATCATGATATCATGAATAATATTAATTACACTCACCAGCCACTTTATTAAGAACACCCACACACCTGCTGTTTTATGCAGCTATCTAATCAGCCAATCCCTTGATAGCAGCACAATGCATAAAATCATGCAGCTACAAATCAAGAGCTTCATGGGTGTTGATGCCAGATGGACTGGTTTGAGTATTTCAGAAACTGCTGATCTCCTGGGGTTTTCACATACAACAGTCTCTCAAATTTACACAGAATGGTGTGAAAAACAAAAAACATTGAGTGAGCGACAGTTCTGTGGGAGGAAATAAACGCCTTGTTGATAAGAGGTCAGAGGAAAATGGCCAGATTGGTTCGAGCTGCCAGGAAGGATATAGTAACTCATAGCAACTCTTTCCAACCATGGTGAGCAGAAAAGCATCTCAGCATGCAGCAGCAGAAGAGCACATTGGGTTCCACTCCTGCAGCTAAGAATATCTCAAAGCGAATTAAAAAATAATAATAATAATAATAAAAACAATGCGTCGTGTTCCCAGGAATCCACAAATCACAAAGTCTTCCATCCTGAAGACTCTGCTATTGTGGAAAACTTTCTGACTTTTACAAAACGCTAATACTAGAGACCCCTTCCAACATCATCTTACAGAAAGTTCCATCATATCAATGATTCTTATTTTTCAAAGTAAAATGTAATATGATTTTAGTATTAACCTTGGATCATCTGCCATGCTTGTCCCTGTGAATTAGCTGTTACGACCGAAGAGATGTTCTCATTGTCTTTTTGTTTTTGCTGCTGTTATAGAACAGCATGAATAGAACATTCTTCAGCATCTTCTGATCAGTCAGATGATCAGATTTGAAAATTCTACAGCAGTGTACCACAATATTTAACTCCCCCGATATCAACGATGTTTGAAAATCCAGTCATTGATCCTGACTTTTATTCAGGAATCAACTGCCTATATAGACATCATCTATACTGGACTGTGTTGAAGCAATCTCAAGATAAAGTCTGTCCCATGAAGAAGCTCTTTTAAAGCTGTACGCGTCCTTCTCAGTAAAGGCAATACCTCAATTCTGATCATTAGATCCGAGCTCTTTTTTAAAAGTATCAACCGAGGGATGCATAAATCCAACTTTTCCCATTTTTGCTATGCCATGCTGTCAGTACTGGCCAGTACCCAATGCTGCTGAGCCAATACCAGCGTTGTTGTAGTGACCAAGCTTCTGTTGTATACAGATCATATTGGATTGGAAAATATGACCATCTGAACCAATAACGTCCAACTCTTCGTTACATTATTGGCCTCGATACTAATACTCAGTAATATTTGTTTCAGAAAATTAATTCCATCAGATTTTTCTGAAATGGGTTTTCTGAGAATGTTTTACTGCAACACCTTTAGTTCTTCTTTCGGCTGCTCCCGTTAGGGGTCACCATATTTTGGGATCTGTTGTGCATGTTGGATTTAACATAGGTTTTACACTGGATGCCCTTCATGACGCAACCCTCCCCAGTCTATCCAGGCTTGGGACCGGCAGTAAGTATGCACTGTCTCGTACAACCCCAGTGGCTGGGCATTTTACCTGATCTGCACGTCTTTTGGACTGTGGGGGAAACCAGAGCACCCGGACGAAACCCACACAGAAAGGCCCCCCGTCAGCCATGAGGTTCAAACCTAGAACCTTCTTGCTGTGAGGTGACCGTGCTAACCACTACACCACCATGCTGCCCACTGCA
>JAOANJ010000001.1:7278957-7289848 GCA_026413345.1 Ariopsis seemanni | reverse complement strand
AATTTTTACACACAATGGTCTCAAAAGGTCTTAAAAAGGTCTTAAATTTAACTTACTGAAACCTGCAAGAACCCTGTGTAAGGTTCTTGGTCATTTTTGGAGATTGCTAATTGGGCTAGGAATTGTGTATGTGACTACTTCTAATTACAGGATGTGACTTTTGAGGAAGACAGTGCACGGAAGCGCAGTAAACGGAGGTACGTGACTCTAGATAACAAGCAGGACAAACAGCTGACTGTTGAATACAGGGAGCTAATGAAAGAGTGTAAACTGCGGCATGCCTGGGCTCGAACCATTCACACTTTTCAGGTACACATCACTTACACTATTAACATTACTTATGCCTCCTCCGTGCTTTTCTGACTTCCCTTTATTTTTACACTTTTTCTTCTTAATGAGCTACAGTCAGGCTTTACATTTGTCACTATTGCTCTAAATGCTAACGAATTACTAATCAATAAAGAACTAAAGAATTGCTTTCATTATTCATGTAACAATACACATATGCACTTTACTGCTTCTATTTATCCACAAAGAATAAAACAGTAGGTATAGAGGTTAAAACAGCTATGATTTTCTCCTATCAGGGCTCAGAGGAAAAGACTATAGTCTATGTTCTTGGCAGTAACAAATTTCAAACTTGGAAACACGTTTATACTGCAGTCACACGGGGTCGGACACGTGTGTATGTCATAGCAAAAAAGGAATGGCTTGAGGAGGCCATCCGAAGACCTGACATCAAACGCAACACGCGACTAGAAGGCCGTGTGGTGGACTTGCTCTCCGCTTTAGGAATGGTAGAGAGAAATTTTCTCAGTCAGTCTCAATTCAGCTCACCAAGGCGAGGTTCTGGATTTCAGACTTTTCAGTCTACTAATAAGCCATCATCGAGCCCTGGTCCATCCCAAGCTTACCCTGGAATGATGAATTCGAAGGATGTGACCTTTGAAAACCTGACTGACGTTGGTAGCAGGTTTGGCAGCCTCATTTCTCCCAAGTCAGCAAGTCCAAGTCCATGTAAGCGAGAGAGAATCGCAGACGACTGCACCAGAGCATCCAAACAAATCAAGGTATGAACACTGTAGGCATTTTACATGTACACATCTCATTAAAAATAGCACTGATTGTCCTGAGTGGCATAATAGAAGAGAGTTTGCCATATCATAAAAAGTGTTTAAAATTCTAAATGTACATGGCTGGAGTTCCAAGGATGGTGCAAGGATACTCTCTCTCCTGTTCATTAGAGTGAACAAACCATATCTTAACTTGGTCATAACTTTACAAACCATGTCTTCATGTAGAATTATGGCTGTCGGTCAAACTCATGTATACAGAAGAAAGGAGTTAGTGGTTTCTTCCCAGTGTGTTTGACTTCCTGTGAGCGTGCATGAACAGCACTTCAGAAAAGATGCTGTAATCAGAACTACACATCTCGGTGAAAACATGCTTGGCCCTTCCAGACTGGTAGCTGCTGTGTGATTGAGGGAATGAACTAGATATAATGAGAGACCTAGATAAAAGATGCACTATTTTGTCAAAAGTATGTAGACACCTGGCCATCACACCCACATGTGTGTAGGTAGTGAACAACCCATTCCAAATTTAGTCATGTTTTTTGCTTTTATAAAATCCTCCACTCTTCTGGGAAGGCAGAAGTTTTCAGTGGGGTTGAAGCCAGGGCCACTCAAGTTCTTCTACACCAAACTTTACAAACCATGTCTTCATGGAGCTCTCTTGGTGCACAGGGGCATTGTTATGCTGGAACAGGTTTGGGCCCCTTGGTTCCATTCCATTCCGTTATCTGTAACCGCTTATCCTGTGCAGGGTCGCAGGCAAGCTGGAGCCTATCCCAGGTGACTATGGGCGAGAGGTGGAGTACACCCTGGACAAGTCGCCAGGTCATCACAGGGCTGACACATAGAGACAAACAACCATTCATTCTCACATTCACAGACAATTTAGAGCCACCAATTAGCCTAACCTGCATGCCTTTGGACTGTGGGGGAAACCGGAGCACCCGGAGGAAACCCACGCGGACACGGGGAGAACATGCAAACTCCACACAGAAAAGCCCTTGCCGGCCGCTGGGCTCGAACCCAGGGCCTTCTTGCTGTGAGGCGACCGTGCTAACCACTACACCACCGTGCCACCCGCACCAAAAGTCATAGCAACGTAATTCAGCCCAGAGGTATTCTTCATGTGAAATTTGGTGGTGATTGGTTGAAAACTGAGGGAGAAATGGTGTCCTAAAAACCATTAGGAGAAGAATAATAATAAGAAGGAGAGGAATAATAAAGCAGAAAGATCCTGAGTGAGAGTAACAATTTGCGCCAGCACTACTAGCACAAATTAATATGAGTCCTGGCATGAGCACAGGACAGTCTCTCTGATTACAGCAGCAGTTCCTAGGTACAACTCAACACTATCCAGGTGAGCTTATCAACCCTGGGGCAAGGGTGAGTCTTGAGCAACTGTTTTAGGAAAGTGCGTATCTTTAGGGAATCCATGTGTGACCATCCACAGCAGTAGAAAGTGAGTCACAAGTGCAGAAAGCTCCAAGCAGAAATCGAGTTTCAGGATGAATCAGGCAGGACCAGAGGGCGAAAGGAGGCACAGCAGTAGGAGTGTGTCAGGATTTGCGACTGGCATCACATCAAGCAGCAGGAAGAGAATTGATGAGAGGATTTGCCCTTATAAAAAAGTAAGATACAAAAAGAGAGCTAGTTCAAAGATGAGCGCATGTTGTGAGTCCTGTGTTTAATTCTCTACAAAGATTTAGCTCTTTATAGCTATTATAACAGTTTGTCACAATAATCACACTGTTTGTTCATATCAACAAACTAGCTCTATTTTAGCACCATTATTTTAATGTAATAGATTAATTATTTTGCATCTTGCTACATGGCTCACTTAATCAGTGTTAACTAATGTTCGATTATTTTTGCTTAATAACTATTTACTGATGCTGCTTTCTGTATTACAATACAAATGAGCTGATGAGTAGTTTCACTCAGAAAAAAAATACAAGAACTTCAACTTTACCCTAATTCATTTAGCTAATGAACTACTTTTGTAAATATAAAGAAAACTGATAGTGACGGGCACCATCCAGTGAAGCCAAAGGAATGGCTTCCCGGCAAGTCTGCATGGTGGAACGAAAACAATTTAATTAACAGATCACAGGTTAACGCGAAGCTTTACTTATTTACACGTGTATTCTGTAATGATTTATAATCTGAATGTCTAGTATGACCCAAAAGAGGACGGGTTTGCTTTTGAGTTTGGTTCACCTCATCATGTCATTTCAGGGATTCTTTTTTTTTTTTTTCTTTCTTTCTGAGATTTTATTCTACTTCTGACTATGTATATTAAGTTAACAGACTATCAAGTAATAATAAATTAAACTACAAGATCACACAGATTGAATATTGCTCAATATTGGTATTAGTTACTAGTTGGTACTGATTTTTAACAGTATAATTAAGTATAATAAATCTGTGGCCTTTTATGTACAGTGTTGTTGGCCTCTGTTTGTTTGTTTGTTTGTTTGTATTAAACATGCATTTGTGCAGTGAAATGCATACCTGTGCTATCTTTCTTTCGCATCTTGTCCATACTCTCTCTCTCTCTCTCTCTCTCTCTCTCTCTCTCCCTCTCTCTCCTTTTTGCATCAGTGTCCATTTTCACACGCTTCTTTTGTAGCCCGAGCACAAACCCTGTTTACCATCTTATTTTCTCAACCACGCTACATTCACTGTTGGGGAGAGTTCTCTCTTCTCTGATAACAGTCTTTTTTAGTCTCTCTGGTGTAGCCTAGCAACAAGCTGTTCAAGGAATAAGGGAGGTTTTCAACTGATGTGTATGTGTTCAGGGAGGGGTGATTGGGGGAGGATTCCTCAGCAAAAAAAAAAAAAAGCGAGCACATTACCACAGAAAGTAGTCCCATTTGAGTATTTTGCCTGTATTGTGTGTTTTGCTACTCCTTTCTTCCTTTGTCAGGAGAGAGATATATAAAAGGGTTTGCAATATTTGAGAGCTTGGCTTTGTTGAAAAAAAAAATGCCCATCTTGTTAGATGAGTATGTCGTTCAGTGGAGCTGCAGCTGGAATATGAATCACGCAGCAGATGAGAAGAAACATGGCTCTGTGGGTCAGATAGATCAAATCCTTATCAGCGTGTCAGTCCTTGTCATCCACTGGCTCTATAGCCTGACATTCGTGCCCGCTATTAATCGCTCCTCTCTCACCTGAACCAGCATGTACAGTATTTACTGACACACACACACTCTCACTCACTTACACACACAGTCTTGTGCCTCATAGCCTGATTTATCACTATCTCGTCATTGTTTTCAGAGCAGTAAATGGAGAGGACCTTTTCTCCAATCTCTCTCCTTCTATTAGAATGAAGTGATCCCAGATGAATCCTGATTGCGAGAGTCTACTCAAACGGTTGGATGCCCGCCTCTCTTTCTCTCTCCACCAATATTATCCCACCCCATCCCAACATGCTCTTTAATCTCCTCCTCATTTTCAAACCAGATGATTGAACACCATTCACTTCTTCCTTATTTCATCATCCTTTTGTTTCGTACCACATCGTACATTCAGTCCCAGCAAACACAGGGCTGTTGTGTCTCAGCTAGTCATTCGGTGACATCAAGAGCATCAGTAAGAAGCCAGGTTTACAGGAACATCTGTGTGGTGCTTCTGATTCTTCCAGACATGAAATTACTGCACTCTGGCCAAGTGCAAAGTAACAGTGGAAAAAAAAAAAAAAAAAACCTTCCATTTCTTACTTCTCAATTCAACTGACTTTTGCTTTCATAATAGATGGAAAATGGTTTTCATTTTTCTCCCTGTACTTTCACCAAATTTCTGCTTCGACTTTGATAATTCATGAATGAATTATATATAATAATAAAACCAATTCATGAATAATGTCTTAAATTTTGTCTTTTGAATGCTGAAGTCGCTTGTAATGAAACAAAACCTGTAAAATGAATAGCGGGCTTTAGAAATGTATGAATAGAAATCTGCAAGTACCACATGCGAAACCAAAATTAAGCAAGGGATTAGTGAGTTTTTTCTCCCTTGCTCCTTCCATACCCACCCCCTCCCCAACAATTCATGTATAAAGATAAGCCATTTTGAATGTGAATGTCTTTCAAACATGGAGCACACAGTGGCCATAGATCAACAGGGGTATAATACTGTTCATAATACAGCAAAGTAGCCTGACTTTATGCCTATAATGCAATAACTCCAAAGAAAATGGGTTTATTTCAATGTTTGAGAATTTTCTGATCTCATCCATCAACAACATTCCAAATGGTCAAATCAGAATGTTTTATTTTGTTTGGGTTCCCCAACTTTTTCATGACTAGTTGATATGGGTGAGAATAACATAATGGAGAAACTCGATATAGCACTAATTAAGATTGGAAAGTTGATAATACTTGTCAGTATTATCTTCACAGTGAACTTTCAAAGAAAACATGAAAATGTGATCAGTTGTTTTATGGGTTACGTGAAACTACAAGAAGCCGCCCTTTTGATATGTTGTAGTGCCTCATCAAGTATTGACCAGCTGTCCTGCTTCGCTGCCATCCTGGTTTTCCAGGTGGTTTGCTAAAAAGAAGAGATGAAAATCATGTCACATGACACTACATGTGTAGATAATTGATGTATTTTGCTTGTCAAATATGAACATACACATTACAAACAATTGTCATTTTGATGAACTAAATAATCTTTACTGCACAATTAAAAGGATAGAAAGTGATGAAAAGAAAAAAGGCAGAATTACTATCAAGTGCCTCTACCAGTTGCCTTTCTAATGCCCTTTAGAAAATTGATAAAAGTAGACCTGTTAGGTTTATGTATTGTCAGAGACCAAGACTAGCGTTTGCTATTTTGTTCTTCTCTGTCCACTGGCTGAGACAGGGCAGGATGTTAACGTTAGCAGAACGGCGTTGCATGTCGATGCCCAGTCGGCACTCTAATCCTCTATCTGAGAGGCGAACATGATGGAAAGGACACACCTGCCAACATGCCTGTCAGGCTCGGCGTGTGTGGAGGAGATAATTGACCAGTCTCTGAACCACAGGGAGCGTCATAGCAGAATGCATTGGGATAATGACCACTTTGCTCTCAGCTGGACGGCATCAGGTGAAGTAGAAGAATTTGCGCCTTTAATATCCTCGAATTATCACATGCAGATGCTATTATAGACAGAGATTTCATCAATCAATGGGTGGCTTCCTCCATAATTTCAACACTTTTTCAAGCCGGCCAAACTTCTTTTTCTCACACTGGTTTCTCTAGTTTCCTTTTCATGAACGTAGCTACTTATATAGGCTGTCAGAAGTGCTTTATGTTGATGTGTTGTCATGTGAGTGGCATTTTGGTGGGATAGGTAGGACTGCCTGAAGGCCCCTCAAAGGCGATGCACATATGTTGCACTAATTAGTCTGGGACGACCTCACACAAGCCTCTCTTACTGCTTCCTGCTTCACCAGTACTGACTGGTCAGCAGAATGTTAAGGCCCTGCGTGGATGGAGTATTGCATTTGGAGAGGGAGGACAAGCCTTGGTCTGAGACTAAGCTGATTTCCCTGTAGAAATTTCTCTATCCGTATGTTCAGGAGTTTAATCTGCAGTAATCTCCATCTCGTGATCTTCAGTCTGGAGGCTTTAGGAGGCTCTCATGCACTGGGGCAGGATCCTGCTGATGGCCAGCCTCATTACTATTTCCTCTCTCTCCCACACTTCGTTATACTATATCTGTCTTTCTCTTTATTTTCAAAACCTGTAAGCTATAAGAATCATGATAAATACAGATTCCACCTCTCTTATTTCATCTGGAAATTAAATGTTCCTTACCATCACTTCAGTGTCTCACAATAGATCAAAGTCACCCAAGGGCTAAAAATGCATATACGCTCATCCCTTCTGTCACAGTAACTATAATTGGCCAAAAAAAAACCTCGTGCTGGGAAGGGGAAAACTTTTCGCTCTGTAGCCTATGCTCAGTTATGGTGAGCTTATGATGTGAGGGCTACATTGGAGGAAATAAGTATTCAACTTGTCAACTATTTTTCTCGTAAACATACTTACAGTGCAGCTATTCACAGGAAATGTTGAGAAGACATTGGTATTAATGCAAAAAAAAAAAAAAACTACACAGAAAAAATACATAAAAGTTAAGTGCAATAAAGTTGAATGACACACGGAAAAAAGTACCGGTATGCTAAAAAACATGCTAACTGAAGTCTTTGTTTGCAGTGAAAGCTTGAAGATGCTTTTTGTATGAAGAAGCTAATCTCTCAGTGTTCAGGTGGGGTTTTGGCTCATTCTTTGACACAAACATTGTTGAGTTACATGTCGATCCTGAGACACCAGTGATGCTGACCTCTTCTGCTCCTCGGACTTGCCTGATCCATCCTGATGCCCTACGTCTGGCTGGAGTCACATCACATCACATCACATCGCTCCTGTGGAGGTGGTCCCATATGGACAGTCAAAAGTCGCACTTGGAAGATGGTTCTGGACACTTAAAATAATACATTTATGCCTGAGGACTTTAGTTGATTTGCTAACTTTAGGAACAGTTTTGCACTCAAGTTTCCATCAATGAACAGTTGATAACTTCAACAAAGCAGACTTCATGTTAAAACTACAATGAATTTCCTAGTTACACAGTTGTACTTTGTGACTATATCAGACACAGTTATGGAAGCAAGTTATTTATAATCACACTATCTGTTATCAACCGTATGAGGATGTGTTCCCTTTTGAGTCTGGTTCCTCTCAAGGTTTCTTCTTCATGTTGTCTGAGGGAGCTTTTCCTTGCCACTGTCGCCGCAGGCTTGCTCATTGGAGATAGATTAGGGATACAATTAACTATTTAATTTTCTGTTAAGCTGCTTTGCGACAATGTGTGTTGTTAAAAGCGCTATACAAATAAACTTGACTTGACTTAAAGAAGTTCTGGACAGAGGAGTTTTGTGGTTTCAGGCAAAAAAAAAAGTAATTTTTTTTTTTTTTTACACACATTATGAATCAATCTATAGGAATGAAATATTGAACAGCCTGCAAAACAAAGACAACTCGTATTATTTTTCCTGGAATGATTGCTACAAACTCATCTCAACTCCTGACCCAACATGCTCTGCTGTATGATCCAGAATAGTGTGTCAAGTATTAGAAATAAGTTATTACTAAGCTCTGGTCTGAGATCATGCCGCACAGCTGGGCTGAAACATCTCTGTGGGCCTTTAAATGTCAAAGCACCCCATCCACCCTTACATCATTTGCCATGAAAGCCTAGAACACTGCCTTTTAAAGCACAGCATGGCCACCTAGAAGATACATGATAAATGAAAAACACCAGGGACTTCAGCACATGCATACAATCTCAATAGACACTGAGGCATTGAAACAGGCACAGCATAAAATACCACTCGATACTCATCCAGCGTGTTGCCGCTCATCCTCCAAGCTCCTTCCTAAATTCAGTGGGCTACACAGAAACACTAGGATACACTGTTGTAAATGCTGGTGATAAATTTATTTAAAAGCAACTCTGCTTGACTTTGCAAGTCTCCTTGAATGAGGACTGGCTATCCTATCATCATAGACTAAGGAACCCAAGTGTGTTTTAAAGAATGAGTATGGAATGCTGCCAGGGAAGAGTGGTTTAATTCAAAGTTGACTGCATTTTCCCTGAGCGTGCGGAATGAAATCAGCCAGGAGACAGCTTCACTTAGCCATCAGTAAATGCAGAAACTAAAAAGGAAACATACCATGCAAACACGATCAATAACACAGGCTTTAAAGATTTGATAGATCAATATACATTTTATATCAGAGGACAGAGGAAGATTTTAATGCAACATCTCCTGCTGTGTGAGGAGAATGTCAGCTAATCAAGATATAGCTCATCGAATATCTGTCTGAAGCAGATGAGGCCTGGCAAAGCCTGGATGTAAATAGAGGGAATAAATAAATGGAGAATGAGCAGGTAATAAAAGAGTGTCTACACCTTTTAATGTGAGCCTTTGAGGTGATATGGTGGTAATTTTTTTAATAAGGTATGATCAATGTAAGCTGGATATGTAAATTATCTTTAGAACTTAATTTCAAATAAATTCTAAGATCAATTTCACTTGCCTCCTGTTTCCTCAACTGCAAGGTGTGTTCCACTTCCTTCATCATGCTAATCATGTCTGTCATGAGTGGTGGTGAGAAAAAGTGGTGAGCACTGGAACAACACCACCACAGTGCTTGGTTTATTCCTGCCGTCATTTAGGGAGCTTGACTTTGATCCACCTCAGCTAGTTGATGCTTTCCTTCAGGAACCTTCTCTCGGTCTCCTTCATCTGCATGGGGCTACCAATGTGCAGATCAACTGCTGCATTTCTCTTTCTCCTTCCCTTTAAAGTCTGGAGGAGTTATTGCTAATGCAATGGAAGGGGGGGGGGGTCTCATGCTCTTCTGAGGATTTTCTCAACTTGCAGCATGCTGCAATCACAGCTGAGAATAGTACCGGTAACAATTACACTCCAGAAAGCAGCCAAATTTCAGAACAATGAATAATTTAATGTTTGCCCATCCTGCACACTGTAACTTCACTTTACCTTGAAATCTAATGATTAAAATACTTTATAAATCATATTTTTTCATGACTGTAATGAATTCATTTAACCCTGCTACAGTGAAATATTTTGGAACATTCCATAACAGGAAGTTTCGTCATCGAAATTTCAAAATCACAGGAACAAAGAGAAAATAAATTATTATTGTGATATAGACTGATGTCTCACTTTTCAAGTATAACCCTGTATGGCAGTGGGGGCGTGGTCAAGCGTCGGTCTGTGAATGGAGGGCGGAGTCAGGGAAGGTAAGTGGCAGAATCACTGCACCTAATGGGAATTAACCTGTGTTTGTGTGTCTTCCCCAGTGACCATGCCCTATGAGAGGAGAGGGAAAGCAGAGGAAGGGAGCTCTCTCCCCCAACCTGGACACTTGTGTGCATGAGCTAAATATAAGATGCTGAAAAGCACAATAAAGCGTTTGTGAGAACTGAGTTCTGGCCTGCCGTGCTTCTGTGCTCCACCCACCTTAAACTATTCCAACAGAAGCATTGTTGTTTTCGTTAACGATGACGATGATGAAATTATTTTGTTAACGCACCTTTTTTTCATGACTAAAACAAGACAGTGACGAGCTAAACATAATTCTTTGATCACGAAAATATGACGAAACGTATCTGTTGTTTATGTTGATGAGACGAGACGAAAATGTTAGTGGGTTGGCTATAGCAGACATCTCAAGTCTCCCGGAAGTTCCAGGAGTCTCCCGCATGTTGATCGTGGCTCCCTGATGCCCGCAAATTGGATAATATCTCCCGGAATCTAGAGCAAGCAAGCAAGAGCGTGCACGCAAAACATTAATGTCTGCATCGCACATCTTAGAATGTGCGCATATGACGGAGTGTGCGAGGGAGAGCGAGAGAGACTGCGTGTGTGCCTGTTCATGTAGCACCTGCTAGACAAAGAGCATCCTAATTGGCTTATTTTGCTGAGTAAACCAATCAGCTTTCAGTGTGTGCGGGCTTTTATCTCTTTTCTCGAGGACCGAAGTTTTCAGTTCAGTCAGTGCAGCTACAGGATTGTCATGGCAGAGAGAGACAAAGTACAAAACCCAGTTCACCTCAGATTACACAAAAGAATATTCCTGTCTGATAAGGGTCAAAAATAATGACAGTTTCGCGCGATGTACTGTTTGCAACAGTGATTTCAGCATTGCCCATGGTGGCTTAAATGATTGTAAAAGACATGTTGAGGTGAGTAGTGTCATTTCATGTGCATTATATTTAGGTCTACAAC
>JAOANJ010000001.1:6454086-6464752 GCA_026413345.1 Ariopsis seemanni | reverse complement strand
TAAATTTTACTTTATAGATTTATAGATTTTGACTTTAGATTTTGATAGTATATCATTTTAAAGAACTAAAGTCGGTTTCCTGGTGCTGTGCTGTTTGCGGTTATGTGGTTCTTTAGCTGCTAAGGAGAGGTGCAGTTGAATGCAAGAGGATGATAAATCACTCAACAGACCTCTGAACAAATTGTCCCCCTCACTTCTAAAATGATGGCTACGCCCCTGCCCACAGCGAACCAAGGCCTGAAGGGAACCGACACCCAAAACTGGTTCCGGAGCTACACCACAACTAGTGGACAAAACACTCAAACAAACAAAAAAGAAAAATAAAATAAAATAAAAAACTCCGGTGAGAAGCGGCAGCCAGAATGCGCACAGCGTACTCTCAACCGGAAACGGAAATCCGTGATGTTGCATGCCCACCATACTCATCATCAACATATGGCTTTAATCCATTGGTGGGCAAAAACCTACTTTCATTTCACTTTTTTTTTTAACTCCTACTATCCACTTTACGCCAGTTTGCTTGATCACAATGCCACCTTTCTCTGTCTACATATTCAAACGCGAAAATGGTGCCTGAGCTCCAAGCAAGGACTAACAAGGAGGCCGTGGAGACGGGAAGCAAAACCGTGACCTATGCATCCACATTTCTCCTAATTACCATCCCGGCATCTATGCATCACGACCCTTTGTTTATTTTAATCCATGTCTCCACTCGCTCAGCGCCCCGGTTTTTCATTTGCCTATCAGGAGATGCCCTTTCGCTTGATTTATACCACCGCTAGCCATAGCTGGCTCACTCGCTCAGAAATAGGGGTAATTATTTAATTAAACTGGAGCTGGGTGGGCCTCTCAGGATGCTCATTTAGGGAAAGGGGTCCAGGTTGTGTCAGTAAGCCACCAAGGTTAAACAGTTTTTTCATGTTTTTTTTTTCCCCCAATATCCAACATACCATGATAGGGTATGGAATTGGATGTGTTTGTCTTCGGCGTCTCGTTTGGATTTACAGCTGACCCTACGTGACCGTGAAGTGAATGATGTCATTTCCGCTCACCCTTCTACAGATAATCAGCAAATTCTTCCACAGTCGTGAAAACTGTAAACTCCAAAGCACGTTCTGGATGGACAGTCAGGCCTGGATAATGTTGCTATAAATAAAAGAGAAATGCTTTGTATTGGGAATTGGACTACGCTGCGAGTTTGTGTGAGGGCTCGACTTGCCGCAGTCGCAGTGGCATTTCTTTCTCGTTCCCTATTTTCCTCTCTCCGAGGCTTTTTCGCTTTCGCACCAGCCAAGCTCAGGATGGCCATTAATCACTGGCTAAAATGATAGATGTTCCTCATGGAATGAGTAGATGCACCATGCATACAGAAATAACCTGCTGTGCTGGCTCAAGAAACACACACACACGCTACACTCTCCAGCCCTTGTTCCCTTCTATCTCCATCTTTTTTTTTCTGTACCCACCAAAATATCTGCTCTTATCTTATCCGATTGCGCATTGTATTCGTTTATTATGTTCGATTCGTGAAAAAAAAACCAGGTTCCTGAGACAAACTTGGCTTTCTCAATTTTACCTTCAACATCCCTGAAGCACCTGCAAATTAGCCTAGAAAACAAGCCTCGATGTTCCAGATGGATCTGCATCTCAGTGCTGAGTAATCAGACTTCTTCCAGGTATGATTGCACCTCAACATAACAGACCTAGGTAATCATTAACAAAGTGCATCAGCTGTTTTTTTTTTCTTTTTACATTTACGTTCCTAATCAGACATCTCCATATTTCAGATGGCATTTTGTCCCGAACCTTCAGTCAGTTTCCGAATCTCAGATCTCCGACTGTGACACACAACCTCTCCAGCCACCATTTTTTTTCTCTGGTTCTTTTTAATTGAATGTGGTCCCAGGCACCTAGNNNNAAGACACTTTTTTTTTTTTTTTCCTAGAGCAAGCGCTGTTGCATCCAATTACAGATGGGGAGAGGAGGGGGGCTAGCTAAAGCCCAGGAAGAGTTTATGACCCTTTCCACACATCTGGGATGAAAAGCAGGCTGTTTTTTTTTTTTTTTTGAGCTCAAGGAGAGGCATAGGCATGTCTGCGAGAAAGAAGTAGAGAAAACAGCTTTTTTTTCAAGGCTTGCTGGGCTGTCTTGACGGCGGCGAAGCAAGTTAACGACATGCAAATGAAATGCGAGCACACCATATCTTCACTCCACGGCCTAATGAGAAATTTCGGGATTTTTCCAGCACACAAACAGAGGAAACTCCCCCCCCAAACACCACCACACACACCATAACTACAAAACGTCTGGATGTCTGTAGGTAAGAATTATCTAGGTGACACAAGCAGCAAATCCACTGATAAGGTCTCCTTTTTTCAATCGACAGCAGACACAAGAGGAAACATCGACATTTTTTTTTTTTGTGCACCAAAATGTCCCTTTTTCGGTTAAGAGTATGATTTATGGGCTACAAATATTATGCAACCTGACTGGAAAATTTTAAATATCTTTAAATCCAAAACATCCCTCACCATTATGAATGGATCAATAAATCTTCAAAAACAAATAAAATTAGTTTTTCTATTGCAAAACACAGAACAATTCTTCTTAAATCCGATTTTAGTGCAATCATATTTGAACAGGTTACGCCACAGGAAGTCTGCTTTGGTGGGTTCCTCGTTAACAGCAGGTTAATTCGCATAACTAATAGGGTTTCTAGAGGAGGGGCGTCGTTAATTAAAGATTAAACACACCTTCAGCTGGTGGCTGTCGTCTACTGGACTTATTAACGTGGTACAGTTTTAATTGTTTCTGGCCCACACAAACCTCCAGCTCCTTCATCATAGACTAAAGGGGTCGTGGTCACTGTGTGGTCAGTTACACTGACCTGCACCTCAGACACCCTAATTCTATTCAAAACGCTCAGTTAATTAACTAACTATTGGTGTGTTTTGTCAAAATATGCAACGGAAGGAAATGGGGGTTGAGGAAATGTCATGAAATGCATTTAAAAAAAAAAACCCTGAAAAAGATTAATTCCATACTAATATAATCCATTCAATTAATCATTTCTTTTCTTCAATGCCCAGACAATACATGATCTTGTCTTTTTCTCCACATTTTAGGGTGCCTTAAAAAACACCATTTGCCTGCAACAAGCCGATTTGGAACAGTGCCACCGATAAAAATGTGTCTTGCCAGACCAGACCCATAAAAAGAGACATTTAAATTCTCCTGAGGTTACGTATTGGGCATAAATGAGCAACTCCAGTCCACAGTAATCAGTTCCACAGGCTCAGGCTGCATTAGAAGATTCAGTGAGGTCATCGAGTGTGTAACGCGGCTGGCGAGCGCCGTGCATCTTTGCAAATGTGACCACAATGAGTCAGGGCGAAGCAGCAGCGGAGAAAACGTGGACCTGGAATCTGGAATGAAAAAGAGAAGAAAATAAAGCAGGATGGTGATGATGATGATGATGGGGGGGTTTACAAGGGTTAGAGAGAGAAGGAGGCGAGGAGGGAAGGGGTGTGTGTGTGTGTGTGTGTGTAAAGAGGCCAGTGTGAGATTAAAAATGAAGCCTAAAGACCCGAACTGGCCTGACTGCAGGAAGTGATCGATACAGTAAAGGTGTGTAATATTTCAATATAATAAATTCCATCTTCAGTTTGAACACGACATACAAAATGTCAACTTTCATTCCCACCATAAACAATAATTTCTTGAAGGTACATCAGCCGGACCTGAAGAAAGGATCAGACAGATGTGTCGTTCCCCCCCACCACCCCAATTGACTCCAGTTGTGTTTTCCATAGCTGAGTGGAACATGAGGTGATAAATACCAACCCAGTGTATTTCTTTTCTTGAGTCTTCCTGCAGTTCTGCTTTTGTCTGAGTGATGGAGGCATATATTGTTGACAGTCGTGCCCCGGGCCAAGCCTGCAGAGCCTCTCATGTCTCTTTGCGGGGCCTCCGTGATCTCCCCCGCCCCCATTCCTTTACGTGCACACACACACACACAGCATGTGTACAAACTACAGACACAGGGAGGTACAAAGGGCCAGGGCTTCGTTCTTGAGTCTTTCTCTTTAGTGGAGAAGCATGGCTTCCATTATTCTCCCCCCACCAACCAGAAAGACCTTTCATTTCTCTCTCCCTCTGTATGTGTGTGTATTATTTCATTCATAAATCCAGCTTTTCTACATACACACAAACCATTTTTTCCATCGAAGAAATATCTCAAACTCTTTGGCACTTGCACACAAAGTCATTAGAACACTCGCTCACCAGTTATTCCATTGGCAAATCTGTGCTATCAACTTCAGGCCTTTTTTTTTTTTTTAAAGTCTCTCTGCCCGATGCTGTCAACGGCTAACCAAATCTTGCCACGGATCCATGCAAATTGTGCATCAAGGGGTGTCTCGGTTTACCGAGTAAAACAGTGGTGTATTAAGAGTGTGCCTTGCGTGTGTTAAGAGGCGTACTCTCAATGGAATGTGGAAGGGAAAGGAGCCATTGAGAAGAAAAGCGAGACGTCTCTGTGAGAGAGAGAGAGCGAGAGAGAGAGAAAGGGCATGGATAAACCAAACTCTCTGCTCTTGTACGTAGATGATGTTAACTCCACTTACAAAGTCTCGCCTGATCTGTATAAAGATGTCCAGGAATAATAAGATTTAGCCCAATTAGAAAACATGTTGTGGTGAGTGAGAGAGACAGAGAGATTAAGAGAGAACGAGAGCATGGGAAATCAAACAGATCTCATCATCTAGACTGTGTTAATCTCAGACATAAAGTCCTGCTTGATCTGTTTTAAGATGTGCAGTCTTGCATATAGCGACAGTGCCATTAGCCTGGCGAGGAATAATGAGATTTAGCTCAATTAGAAGACATTATAAGGTGTAGCGAGAGACAGACAGAGAGAGAGAGAGAGGGAGAGAAAGTGAAGGATAGCAAGTGAGTAAGAGAATAGATGTGTTTTCGTCCAAATGTTTTGCAAATTTTAAGCAAATTTCTGGAAAGGCTGGCAACAATCGTTGCACTTCCATGAATTACTGGTTAATGGAAGCGAGCCCGAAAAGGTGACGTAATAAAAAGAGCAACAGAAAAACACGTGTCTGGAGAAACATGGAGAATGTTCCCTCATGCAAGTATTATGGACAGTATAATGTGTGTTGTAAGTGCTTTGGTGTTTCCGTGGTGGGGCAGGAATTCTAAATTCACATAAATCACGTGGAGGGAAACCATACTAACACAAGAGGAACTTGGACAACCCCAGACCTTGGCCGATCCTTCACCTGAACACACCTGATGGCATTTGACAGGCACCATCTGACAAACAACAGGTTCCTTCAGGATCATGGAAGGTGCATTGCTGATACCACCCACAAAGCAGGAACTGTGGTCCCCACCACTGGGTTAAATGCAGGCGCTACGCTGAGTCAAGGGGAAAAAAAAAAAAAACAAGCTCCCTTGAGCACCCAAGAAGAAATGTCTTTACAAATTGATTTATGTATTACCAACCTCGCCAGTGGCCTCTGAACCATCCATTAAGATACCACACACTGCAGCCGCTAAGCCAACAGAACAGGAGAAGAAACCTTTCAGTGGTGGGGGGACGGCTAGGGAAAGCAGTAGAGAAAGCTTAGCTTGCCATTTCAAATCCACATCTCTCGATCTCTGGATGACTAAAACTATAAAATTAGATCTGTTTCCAAGTGGTGCAACAGAAACGCATTCACCCTATTGTCAGGAGATCACTGATGCTGCATCCATGTCTGCGAATCCAAGACAGCAAAATTGGCCGTGCTGTCTGAGTGGGAGTGATGACATATACTCTTCGCTGTCAATCAGAGCAACATGAACCATTCTTGGGTGTCTGTGTGGTTTAGAGGGCAGTTAGCGCTGTCCTCCAAGTGTGTAAAGCCACCCTGTGACATAACATGAATAATAGTTCAAAAAAGATGGAGGGAGGAAGAAGGATGAGGAAGCACTTTACCCTCACTGGTTGGTAGCTGTTGTGGGAATTAGCAAATGACCAAATGGGAAGAAAATGGAGTAAAACGAGTTGAGAGAGAGAGAGAGAGAGAGAATGGAACCATATTCAGTAAAAAAAAAAAACTAATTTGAACTAGTTCAAGTTTTACTCCATACTATCCAACAAATCAAACTAGCTTCCTGTATCAAAGCACTCAGCTTTGCTGTGTCTCCCTCTGTTTGAGAAGCGGAGTGCATGAATACTGCGGATAAGTTCAGAACCAGTTCTGCATACAAAGAACCCTCATAATTGAGAGAGAGAGAGCATAGTCTCATGAATGCAAATTTGTAATAACTCACAATAGTGTCAAAGTTACAGTTAGGATTTGAGTCATTTCAACCTCCCAGTTTTGGACACCTTTCTGGCCACAAGCTTCAGAATCTTGAGAGTTCCATTCTGCTTGTTTCTCTCGGTTTCTAGCATGAAAACACTGCAGCACAATAAGCTTTTCAAAGCAAGATATAAAGACTGGACTGAAAAATGTTCCCATCTTTAACAAGTTGTGAAGTTTCAAGCACTTACGGATGAGCACACTTCTAGACAAGAAAGTGGGCCAAACCCCAATCGAAAAACATTTCAAGTTTTTTTTTTTTTTTGCCCAGGCATGTACACAAGATAATTTAATGTATTTGCTAACAGGCTATGAGAGAAGGTCTGTGCTTGGTAAGTTGCCATGTCAGTGAAATTGTGTCTTTCTGTGAAAGTAGATGATTCTTGGCCACATTCATTGACCATACTCTCTAAGTAGAAATCTGGCTTGTGAGACTAAAGTAAGGGTGAGTGGAGGAACTTAGCAGTCATAGCCTTTATTACAAACTTAATTTGATTAAGCGCATGCTCTGTTTAATTGCATCCTTATTAAAGCTATCGCATAACTAATAAACAGAATGTCAACAATATAAGACTGGCTGTTGAAGAAAGTGAAGGAAACCACAATGTCCTTTAGCTAGAAATTTGAACAAGACCACATACCTACGTGGCACCAGAACACCCGAGAAAACAAAGAAAAAAGAAGAAAGAAATGGCTGAGTGCAAAGTGAACCCAGAAGTACTGGATCATCAAATCAAACCTTTGCCCCGTAAGCCCTATAGCTTTACTGGGTTCTTCTGCCAAGGCAGAGGTCTTGGTTTGGGACTCCACACTGACTCCACATATGATGCTTATTAAGGCCCAGTTGGAGCCCGTGGCTCTTAACCAAATGGTGTGGGGAATTCTGGAAACACAGGGCTGACTTAAGTGTTAATAAAGACCGTTCCAGCACCGGCAGCAGCATTCCAAAGTGGGCGTATCCATCACAAAGTGACAATCAAAGGGCTGGAGGGTTCCTTCAAGTTATAGAAGAAGCAGCATATGCTATCTTTGAAAAACATCATTAAGAATTCCTTTCTTTTTTTAATGTTTATTTCACAAAACTGTTTCTTCTTCGTGTGATCTTGAGGAGTCCTTCCTTGCTGGCTGAACATGGACCTTTGCAGCCGTGATGTGATACAGTTCACTGGAAATAGCTCTGAAGAACATAAAATTGATTTGAATTGAGCCGAGCCATGGTGTAGCCTCTGAAATTTCCTTACTGTCTGTGAGCTTGGCATACAGTTAAGTTGAAAAATTCCCTTTGAAAATATTGTTAATCTACAGATGACTGATGTCTTAATAAGGTGTCGGGACACAACAAGCAACCCGAACAGCTTCAGTGCACCTTATGAATGTCGTTCTTCTAAAAAGGTTGGTGTTTTGATGATGGTCGTGGAGAGCACTGTATTACAGATCAGTCCAAAATCTTCCATCAGTATTCAGCTGGGTTGAGATCTGGTAAGGGGGAAAGCTATATGATTTACATCATTTTCATCCTGATTAAAAAAAAAATAAATCGTTGAGCCATCATGCACTTGCAGATGGGGGGCAGAGTCATCCCCCAAGAGGTCATATCCATCAAGATAGAAATGTTTCACTAGAGGATAAAAATAATCAAAAAAAGAAGTTTGTGTTGATTTACACTGACACTTCCCTTTAAGAGGACAAGAGGACCCAAACCATGCCAGCCAAATAAATTTACATTTAAAGGTGCTGACTGCAAAGTTGAATTCTGGGCAAAATGTTCTATCTCTATTGCTGTTGAAGTTTCAAGATGTTTCGCTGAATGTTTTGCCGAGATAAAAAGTGTCCCGTATTTTACAATTCCGGAGATTGCTGAAGCAAGTGAGCAACCATGACCACCGTGGGGCATGTTTGACCTACTTTTAACCAAAACAAGATGGCATGGGCAAACATGGCAGACTCTGCTCTCCTGCTAGCTAAAAGCCAGCAGAAAAGAAAAGGAAAGCCTGCCTGGTGAATGCGACTGCAAGATAGAGCAAGGTTAGATGATGTGCCATTTTTCTGGACAGATAACTAAATCCTTCTAGCTAGCGCTTAGCTATCTTCGCCTTAGAATGCATGGGCTTGACTCCACGGTAGCAAGTATGGAGTTACACACCTAATATTTTGATCTTACAGAGAAAGAAACGATAACACAAAAGCAATAACAGAGAAAAGATATATTCGTCTTTTGTTTCACGGAGCTATTCGCAAGTGTCACCCACAAACTACATTCCTGCGACTCAAAACTCTTTGAGGTCAATGCAGAGTCACGATGTTTTCGTCGTCATCTTGGTGTGATCCAGTTCCATTGTTATGCTAATTAGTTAAAGCTCTTTACGTACATTCGGCTATTTCCATAGAGCCATACTGTTTACCTCAAAAGGTAGGAAAACAGTCCCAAAATGGAGAAAAGCAACCCTCAGCACATCAAAACGATCGCATCTCGTCCGCCTCATATTGTTCTTGCGAGACATAGAAAAATGCCACGGACAATAAAAAAGTGAAAATTTCAGATGACTTTGCAGTCAGCACCTTTAAATAAATTCAGTATGAGTGAGTTGAGGAGTTAAGGAACGTGAACACTGCTGAATAGAAAAGACATTTAATGTACTCTGGGGCGCATTTTTTATTCTGTCCTTACAAACACACCTAGATCAGGTTGTCAAGATGTGTTAAGAGTTGGACCAGAATAAATGTGAACTGGTAATTTATCTGACTGGATTGGGATCCTATGTCCCATGTAAGCATATCCCGCTGATCTAAGAAGTGTTATCTTACAAATTACAAATTCACAATAGGACTGCTAGAATATTTTTAAGATGAACTGGCAATACTTTAGGATTTTTTTGAGGATTGTTGAAGACAATAAGGCTACGCTTGCGATGTGCAAAAGTCTTAGGCACCCTATTTTTTTTTTCTTCATACAAACTTTGTGATAGTTTTCTATTTTATGACTTCTACATTATCGAGTCAGTCCAAAAACATTTTAGAGCTCCAAACATTCGTTTTCCAGCACAAAATGAAATGTTACAGAAAAAAAAAGTTTATATCTAAGCAGCATATTCCATAAGAGCCCACTTTTCAGATTAAAAAAGAAAACATAATGAAGGCTGCTGGGTTTTGGCGCAAAATTAAGAAGCAAGTGCGACAGTCAAAGTGTCCAGAAGACCTGTGGCTGGTTCTACAAGATGCTCAGTAAAACCTACAGATCATTTCTTTATAAAACTGCACTCACTGTATCTGAGACTACAATTTTTTTTTTAAAGCAAAGGGTCGTCTCACACCAAATACTGACATTGTTTCATTTATTATGGCTTACTGATTACTGTTTATGGAACTCTTTTATGTTGAAACATTTAATTTCATTATTTTTAAGCTATTTCTGGTCTACAGCATTTCTTTACATGTGCCTAAGACTTTTACACAATACTATATTCTATCCACACTCACTGGATATGAACAATCACATGTTCTGATTGGCTGCTCTACTACTAGGATATCACCTCATATACTGTGAGTATAGAAAAACAAAATGGCAGCTTTGTTATCAATTTAAAAGAAACAGAAATAGTTAAAAGAAAAAAGCCCCCCCATATCACCTGTTCCAGACTCCAGCCCAGTCGGTGGCAGTAATGCACCTTTAAGTTGGTTTGCCAACTGCCAAAAAAAACCTAAAGAAGAAGAAGAAAATGGAGGCGCGTGTTGTTGAACCAACTGAGGACAAAATAAAAACTCTACTCGAAAACAAAACCCCAAAAAACAACAAAATATAGAAGGAAAGTATTTGATGGTCAGACTGTATCTTTTTTTTTTTCAATAATTATTATTATTGCATTTTTCACAAATTGCTCCTGTCATTTTGCTGGTTTGTTTACATTCTATGCTGAAATTATTTTGTCAGACACTTTGTATAAAGTTTTTATGTATCAAATTTGTAAAAAAATTTAAATAAAAATGATCCGTGTCTCAAAATCCAGTGAATGTGGATAGAATAAAACAGTGATTCCACTCAATCTCATCGTACATGGCTTATAGCCAACTCGGCGTTATTGTGCCTCGTCGGCTATCAGCTCATGTACAACTCGATTTCGTGGAATAACTGTTAAATACACACACACATTAAAAGGAATTTGTTCTTGATTCTCAGATTCCTGTTCTTGACTGCTGGACTGGAACCCAATATGGTCTTCTGCTTACAAACTCTTACAAAGCTTTCCAAAGATTTGGAATTCCTCTCCTTTGACACACTGGATTTAAACTCAGGAAGAGCTTTGTCT
>JAOANJ010000001.1:6316889-6327135 GCA_026413345.1 Ariopsis seemanni | reverse complement strand
GCCGGCCACGGGGCTCGAACCCGGACCTTCTTGCTGTGAGGCAACAGCGCTAACCACTACACCACTGTGCCGCCCTATCTTATGATAGAATAGTAGAATAACAAATCATCATAGAAAACACATTTTTCGGGGGAAAAAATGTGCAGATATCAGCATAGGGAAAACTGTTTAATTAGACACTGTATATGGAAAGACAGTTTAGATGAGAAAAGTGACACTGCCCTGCAGGCAGCCAGCCAGCAGGGGCGCTAGACTTGTAGCGGCGTCACTTTTTCAAGACGATACACTGTCCATGTTTTCTACAGTCATTGAGTAAGACTTCAAAATGGGTTGAACAGAACAGAATGGTTCAATAGTTTTCCATAAAGAGTACATTATCATCATTGACTATTATTAGCACACTATGCTGAAGGACTTGTGCAGCCAGTTTGCTATAGTGCAAATGCATGCCTGCGAAATATGGAGCGCAAACAATTCGTTTCAATTCTTGTTTTTATTTGTTGCACACGTGAAAATATTAATGCCAAGTGTATTTCAATTTAGTTAGTCTATTGAATAAACATCATACGTAGTAATGTATACACTCACCGGCCACTTTAATAGAAACTTGTTCTTGGCTGGCAGGAGTGGAACCCAGTGTGGTTTTCTGCTGTTGCATACTGAGATGCTTTTCTGCTCACCACGGTTATAAAGAGTGATTATATGAGTTACTATATCCTTCCTGACAGCTCGAACCACCTCGAATCTGCCCATTTGCCTCTGACCTCTCTTAACAACAAGGCGTTTTGTTTCCACCCACAGAACTGTCGCTCACTCATGGTTTTTTTGTTTTTCGCACCATCCTGTGTAAACTCTCGAGACTGTTCTGTGTGAAAACCTCAGGAGATCAGCAGTTTCTGAAATACTCAAACCAAAAATACTCATCTGGCTCAAACCAACACCCATGCCACAGTGAAAGAAAGTCACAGTTTTTCCCATTCTGATGTTTGAACATTGTGAACATTAACTGAAGCTCTTGATTTTGCGTGATTGTATTCATTGTCAAGGCTGATTAGAGAACTGCATAAAACAGCAGGTGGATGGATGGATGGGTGTTCCTAATAAAGTGGCTGGTGAGTGTATATTGTTATTATTATATTATGACTCAGGGCCCGGACCGGGGCACTATGCTCTCCCGCCTACCACTGGCTACATAAACCACGACTACACCAAGCCCAGCAGTCCGGCGTACTCCTTCCACCGCCGCATGAGCAGCAAAAGTAAGTGGAATCAGACCTCACATCATTGCCATCACACTGCTATTTATATGAGGCTGAGCTCAGAGCGTCCTGCTCATCATAACCGCCGGGCATGCTTGGACTTCCCCTGCGTAAACTATGGAGATGGATTACTACACCGTTGCGGCATCCGATATCTAAACTGTCGTTACAACCTTGCTTATAATAGAGGGGGGTTGCAAATTAAACAGTGCACATCATACTGATATGTTTATGTTGTATGGTGTAATACAATAATCACACAATGACGGCGATTGTAATATCAGCTTGCAACGAGGCGCCGAAACAGGAAAGAAAATTTTACAACCGTGAAACTGTGTAACTCTGTCGTTCTTTTTTAGGACTTTTAGACATAAAAATATTCAGTTGTAAAATACTTTCAACATATTCCTGTTGCATTGCCCGGAATAATGAAATAAAGCTAGCTCGGACTTGTTAACACGGACTTTTCTGCATGATACTAACTGCCAGTGTTCGTGTTGCTTTTTTTTTTTTATAATTAGTGCAATTTAATATTGATGTGAATATTTTAAGCTTTCATATGAGAGTCAGTTTAGTTTTAATATATTAATAATGTATATTTAATAGTCATTTTTTTATTTTAAAAAGATGTTATTTATTATGGATTTACTTTGATTTATTTTACTTCTAGGGACTGGGACTTTAACAGCTTTTTATTTGCGTCTGATCTTTAGTATTTCACACTCCTAGAAGTTTTTTTTTTTTTTTTTTAGAATGTAATAGAAGCAACAAATCTGTTTTGTTTATTTTTAATTTAAATATTAGAATTTTACCGTTTATCAGTTTACAAAAAAAAAAAGTTTGAATTTTTAGTTTTAATTAAAGGCGTAGTCGGAGATTTTTAAGTCATTACTTTTTTAAATTCTCACATTCTGGCTTTTTCAAAAAAATATTTGCTCTGAGCTAAAATGGTGGCATTCCGGTCCGAACAACAAACAAACAAATAAACCCAACAACAAATGATGTAAACCACCAGCATTCAACCAATCACAACATGGAGGAGGGTCTATAGAAAGCACCGCCTCTTGCACTAGCATTCAGGCATTCTAGCCTCTAGGTTTGTGGGTGTGGCTTTTGAAGGAACACCAAGAAAATGTTAGTGCTGTATGTTTAAAAACAATTAGCTTCAAGTAATTTTAACTATAACACCGCTAACCACTCATTATCAACATTCTTTCTTCAATTACACATTCTCTCAATGCATTATGGGTAGTGCTGTTTGAGGACTCGAGTCCTGGGCCTCGGTACTACGTGGACAGCAAGATCACGCGCTTTGGAAGAGATGGCACTCCGTCGTACTCGATGCTGGGTAGAAAGAAGGTCGGAGGTGAGAATGATGCTCTGGTTTGATGAGAAATTAAACTCGTTATTCATTTGCTTTCTGACAGGAAGTCAAGGGTAAGACTTATCGTAACTTTAACTGTATAAAAAGTACAATGTCTTGTTCTTTTTTTGTAATTGATTGCAAATTGCTGGTGTAAATAACAGATGTCATGATGATGACATGAGAAAATAAAAAAAACACACACTGTTTTTTCAGATTTTTGAAAAGTAGTCATATTTCAAAACACTTATTTTCTTCAGAAATGAAATCATGGCTGATTTTATTCATTATTCATTTTATTGTGCTCATCAGAGAAATTGTCTTGAGTATCAAGGCCACTTACTGTATCTTTCTCTCCCCAGGTGGTACATTCCAAACTCCTGGTCCAGGAGCCTACAGTCCAGAGAAGGCACCTCCACTAAACTGGCATCGCTGCCCACCGTCCTTCACCATGGGGTTCCGTACACGCTACAGGAGCATAGACGCTGTGCCTGCCCCCAACTGCTACACCCTACCCAACCTATTAGGTTCGCGAATTCCTAACAAGCCCTCCAGCGCCAGCTACTCCATGTCCCGCCGTATGAAAACTGGTGCGCCCTCCGAGGACCTGGCAACAACTCCCGGGCCAGCTCACTACACTAGAACAGACCCAAGCATCTACATGAACAGGCAGCCATCTTTCTCCATCCAGAGTCGCCACAACATCCCCAGCGATGCCACATGCAAGCCTGGACCGGGTACGCACTGCCCAGAGAAAGTGATAGTGCACCTGCCCAGGCCACCATCTTTCACCATGGGGGTGCGGCATTCAGAGTTTGTCACACCTCTAATCATTGATTTAACTGACTGAAAAAACCCCCAAACAAATCCTAACTTATTGGAATCTATGATGAGGAACATGATATGAGGATGCACATTTTCATCATTATTTGTGTTTTCACATCTACATTTTTTACATATTTTATTATTTATTTGTTATATGAAAACAGTTTATTCTTATTACTGGTTTTGTCAACTTCAGAATTATTGGCACTGTATATAAAGGATATTACACGGTTGCATGAAGATATGAAGTTTATCTTCAAAATATTTTTCAACATGAGAAGATAAACTTCATACCTTCGCACCACCGTGTAATATTCTCTTTTTTTTATTATATGGACACATCCACACACACACAAAAATAAACAATGCAAGTTAATCAAAAGAATTTTAATTTTGAACCGGTTCGCCATTTTGACAATGCATGTCTGGTCAGTGGGAAAACATTGGCAGTGAAATTATTAGAGTGAAATATTGGGAAAAATGTTACTCAGACCCGCGATGTATTTCATTTTACAACACGAGAAGATAAACTTCCTATCTTCAAGCTGACATGTGATTTTATTATATACAGACACATTCACAAACAAAAAACTACGCATGTTGATCAAAACAATTCATGTATAGCTTCAGGATTTTGGAAAATATGTTACTCAGTGTCCTGGATGTAGTTTGTGTGAAAAATACAAGTGGCATATTTCCCAGTAAAATACTTGTGTCTATATTATAAAGCATATAAGAAGGCTTTCCCTGGGGAAAATAACAGCACTGAGCCTCTTGCTGTAATGTGGGTAAAAGTAACGTTTCAGGTCACTGAGTACTCTTTTTCCAAGAATGATGTTACTGCGGTGTTTCAATAATTTTGCCGCATACATGTTAAAAGAAAAATTATTTTTATTATTAGTAGTAGTAGTAGTAATAGTAGTAGTAGTAGTACTAGCAGCAGTAATAGTAGTAGTAGCAGCAGTAGTAGTAGTAGTAGCAGCAGTAGTAGTAGTAGTAGTAGTAGTAGTAAATGTATAAGTAACTAGAAGGGAACTTGGTAGAGTTCATACCCCCACCAAGCCACATATTATCAACATCAAAATCAAATCACTTGAACTTAGGATAATACTAAATCTGTCCACCACATTTCATCCAAATCAGTTCACTACTTTTTGAGTTACATTGGGAAAAGTTAAAAAAAAAAAAAGCATCCACATACATATCTGGATGCTGGATCCATATACATATCCAGATTTGCATCAGAATCTAAGCAATTGTTCTGTGGCCCAAGATCCACCTTTCCACCAAAGAGCATCCAAATCCATTCAGTATTTTTTGAGTTATGTTGGGAAAAGTAAAAAAAACAAAACAAAAAAAACCTGTATCCACATACTGTACATATCTGGATGCTGGCTCCACATACATATCTGGATTTTCATCAAAATCTAATCAATTATTCCATGGCCCAAGATCCACCTTTCCACCAAATATCATCCAAATCCGCGGAGTATATTTTGAGTTATGTTGGGGGAAAAACCATATCCACATATATATCTGGATGCTGGATCCACATACATATCTGGATTTGCATCAAAATCTAATCACTTCTTCCTTGTCACAAGGTCCACCTTTCCACCAAATTTCATCCAAATCTGTTCAATACTTTTTGAGTTATGTTGGGATCAGACCAATGAACAAAAAAAAGAAGGTGACAAAGTTGCTGGATGTAAATAAATAATTAAAATAATATCCAGATAAACCTTTTTAGTTTTAATTAATATTGATTTGAAAAAAAATCATGTTCTTTTTTTCTCACAGTTTCTTGAGTGAAAATTGAATTGCGTACAATGGGTCATGCATACAACCATTTCTTTTGAAGGGTGCTTATAATTTTCGAGCTGAATGTATAGCTTGCAGTTTTGTTTTATAACTCGACTGGCTAATGAACAAGTTTTGCAAAACCTTTTTTTTTCCAATTTAACTTTTTTTATTTTTAAATTTGCCAATCTGAAAAAACATCTTGGTGCTGTCGAGTTTTTAATTGTTTTTCAGGTTTGCATCCACAGACTGGGCGTGACCGGTTAATTCAAACTTCTGGTGTAAAAACACCTTTAGTTGATGAGTTTTGTCTCTAAGTGGGTTTGGGTAGGCTCCTGGGCAAAGTGATGTTTACAGCATCGCTCCAGTCGCTGCTCTGACCCTGACCTAGGAAGTCCATAACGGATACACGGATATGATACATCCGTCCGGGCAGGACTCCACTCCGAACCAAGCTTTCCGACTCAACGGGACCCATCTGGAACAAAACACATCAGTGTTATCATGTTTATGAAAGTATACCTCTTCCAAATATGTGACCAATGCTAGTTTATAGTAATGCTAGTCCATATTTACAAATGCACACAATTTCAGCAATAAAGACACCAAACTGTACTTTTCCTTGTTCCTGGAGTGGCACCATCATTGGGAAAAGTATAGTTTATTTCTGAGAGTGTATCTGTAATGGTAACTAGCCTTCAGTAGCATTTTTAGCATTAACCTAAAATGCTTAATACTAAAAAGAGAGAAAAAAAAAACCCTACGCCTCATCCAAAAAAAATGCTAACAGTGCTAATAAATAAAGACAGTCTGAAATCAAAACTGTCATTTGTTTACCTTCTTGGTTGATGTCTGGTCATTTTGCGCATAAATCATCAGCATCAGTCAATTAGCATGAAAAAAAAATGCTCTAAACATATCATCGACTCAAAACGCTGACAGGAATATTAGTGTTATCTGAAAGGAGTCAAAATACTGTAGTATTATGGATATGGACTCATGAGCATGATAGCTATTATACTAAATGTTATTAACATTGTTAGCATTTTGGGTGAAGTGTACCGGTAATAGAAATGAGGAAGAAAGGAGATCATTGCCATTAATGCTAGCAGTCCTAAAAGATAGTAAAAGCCCTAATACAACCCCACAAGGCTTTATTTTTGTGTGTGAAAATGCTCGAGAACTGGGACTCACAACGCTTGCTATATTATCATTTCCCCACTGGAACTGGACTTTGTATTTCAGGGGGAAGACCACAGGGTCTAGCCATGTTGGTGGAGGAGCCCACTGCACATGGAGCTTCTTGCCTGGTAAAGCCGTCACCTTCACGTTGACAGGGGGGTCAGGTTTGACTGCGGACCAAGCACAAGAGTGACAATCGTCCACGTAAAAATATACTTAAAGCAGCAAATTTCTAAGCAGCTTCCACCTGTACACCAGATAACATTTGTGAAGGTTCAGAGACCCTGTATGTCCGACTGTTCAAGCTCATCTGCCTGAAGATTCAACATATTGTGTGTTCTGAAATGCTTTTCTGCTCACCACGGTTGTAAAGAGTGACTATATAAATTAGCTTTCTTGTTTTCCAGCTTGAACCAATCTGGCCACTCTTATCAACAAGGCACGACTGAAAAGGTGTACAATTGGTCCTAATAAAATGGTCAATGATTGAAGTGTATATCTGAATATACTCATCCTCCATTTGCACACCTGATAATAAAACCAGGTCAGTTTCTCTTATCATTGTAAACTTTTTCAGAAAAAAAATTTTATTTAAAAAATAATCCACTTATTAAAATGCAGGGTGTTGTGAGATTAGGACCAGATTAAGACTAAGGCGAATCTTACTAATGTCCTCAAAAATGACAGGCAGGACATGGCTTGCGCTCCCGAGAGCGTTGACAGCTGTGATGTTAACCAGGTACGACACTTTCACGAAGATATCCCGTCCTTCGAGAACACATTGCCTGTCCCACTTGCTCTGTCTCTGGCAGGAATAGATGTCTCCAAGATACCTGACCAAATTCACAAGCAAGTCCACAGTGTGAATACTGGTGAGAACTTTAAAGATAGGTGAATCGACCAACACTTTCTGAAGTACACAGTACAGAAAGTACCCTACCTGTAGGTTGAGATGTAATAGGTTGGCAGTATCGGGTCTTGCGGCAGAGTCCATGAGCACAAGGCTTTTAGGGGATAACTTGGTGACCAGCATTGGACGTCTGGTATGGATGGAGGATCTGCAGACACCATAGAGGGCTATTTAATAAACCCCAACCATTCAAGCACCAAATTCGAACAGGATTTGCTCTAATTATGAATGAAAGTATTGAAAAGATTCGATCAGTAGTAACCCTGCACCTCTTATTCTTGTTTGCAGTACTTCGCAAAAAATAAGTCATTTGCTCATGCGCAGTACCCCTGACCAGAATTGAACACTTACTAAAAATTAAAGACATGGAAAACACATTGTGCAATGTGTAATACACACTCATGTTAATCAACATGATGTTTCGTTGTCCTGTGAGCTGAGAAATACCACTCATCCTTGCAACATTTTCAAGGGCACCATGTGATCCCAGTCTCTATCTTGCACTAAACAAGTAAGCTCTAGCCTAGCTTAGTCATGAGTAATGAATAATAATGTGTAATGAGTCTACCTTGTAAAAAAAAAAAAGAATCTGCTTTGTAGGTACAGTACATGCCCAAGGGCACTATTTTCATGCATATTTTTGTTGGGAATAAACCAATTTTTCTGCTATGTACAGTATGTGAATATAAATAGAAATATACAGCATGTACCGAAGCTGACATGGCTGGGACGACAGAACAGAATATACCTGTATGTCCAAAGCCACAAATTGTACCACAGTGCTACTGAATTCTCAAATCTGATTGGTCAGAAGGTGTTGATTCGTTTTCTACAACGGCAGCTCTGACAGATGTTCCAGCTGCAATTGAAATGGTGCTTGCTCTACGTTATCGTTTCTATCGTAACGGCTAATTCACAGCACCATGTATGGCATAAGGAGTTTATTTAGCATTCACAGAAGGAGTCTCCAGTTCTAGGTTTCATAACAACCCCCACCCAATTCCAAAGTTACTCTACTCACAGCCTAGCTGCAATCGTACTGATTCAACGATTTCTCCGTTTGAGTCGTGGCATGTGTAGAAGCCCTGATCATCAATGCTGGAGTTGTGCAAGCGAAAAACAGGGCTTGAGACCAGGAACGATCCGTTTAACCTCCATTCTGATCCCTCAGTCCTTCCATCCACACAGGGCAACTCCACAGATGATCCCAGAGCCACGTAAAGATCTGACGGTGAAAATAAATCAAGATGCTGAATAAATAAGGTTCAATCTGATAAAGATATTGATATCCCCCCCCCACAAATAGTACATCCTGAAGGGTTTTATTCCTCTTATACCATAGCAATTGGCCAATGATTATAATGAATGAAATGTTGTACTTTTGGGCATTTATGAGTACCTTTAATGTACATCAAATGTGATAATTTTGGGAATATTTTGGTATAAAACATTTACATTGATTCATTAAAAAAAAGAAGAGAGAGAGAGAGAGAGACCGAGCCTGATCATTTCAAAAGCTTCAAATCTTTTTCAGGGAAGGCCTTCCTTCTTTCAGCAAGACAATACCAAACTGCTTTTTGCACATATTAAAACTGTGTAGCTCTGTATTAAAAGAGTTCAGGTGCTAAACTGGCCTACCTGCAGTCCAGACCTGTCTCCAATTTAAAACATTTGGCGCATTATGAAGCGCAAAACATGACAAAGGAAACCCTGAACTGTTGAGCAACTGAAATTGTATATCAGGCAAGAATGGGACAACATTTCTCTTTCAAAACGACAGCAACTGGTCTTCTCAGTTCCCAAACGTTTACAGTGTTGATAAAAGTAGAGGTGATGCAACACAGTGGTAAACATGCCCCTGTCCCAACTTTTCTGAAACATTACTGACATCAAATCCAGAATGAGCATATATTTAAAATAAATAAATAAAAACACAATAACATTTCTCAGTTTCAACATTTGACATGTTGTCTTTGTACTATTTTCAATAAAATTTGTAGGTTTCCATGATTTGCAAATCATCATTTTTGTTTTTTTTATTTACTTTTTACACAGTGTCCCAAATTTATGGAATTGGGGTGGTAAAGAACACCTTGAAAACCTACAAAATGAAATAACAAGAAATAACTGGTGATCTTCTCCTTTTCTCCTTACCTTTTGGTTGAGACGTGTCTTGATTCCAGATTTGACGAAAGCAAGCAAAAAGAGAGAGGGCATATAAAGAATATTTCAGGCGCATTGTTAATTCAGGTGAAGATAAACGATTTCAAAGTCAACTTTCAGGGTCAGCAGAAGAGTTCATACAGATCATGTGTGTGTGTTTTTGTTGTTTCTTTTTCTTGTTAATCATTAATTCATGACACACACTCAGACAGGCGCTCAAAGAGTGAAAGCAATTTTGCAGAAATCAAAGCTGAAATAGATTATTGCTGGTGAAAATTAGATTCAAACTAAATTTCCCTTCTCCTTCAGCTCCATGATGGGATCCTTTGAAAGATAATCCTTCTTCGCACATGTTCCTCATTGGAATTGCAAATTTTCCCTTTCGATGTCAACAACTTGTGATGCGTCTGCATGTCCAAACCTCGGTGCATAATGACCAAACGACGTAACATAAAAATAACCACATTGCAATGCAAAGAAGAAGAAGAAGAAAAACCCCAAAAAATGTCAGATTGTGGAGCAGAGATAATTCTTTAAAGGTGCAGTGTGTGAGTTCGGTGTGATAACAGATGTCAATGATACTTAGTAAATAATGGCATTGCTCACAAATGACGGTATAGACCCCCCTCACACACACACGTACAGTGGTGCTTGAAAGTTTGTGAAGCCTTTAGAATTTTCTATATTTCTGCATAAATATGACCTAAAACATCATCAGATTTTCACACAAGTCCTAAAAGTAGA